>CM053515.1:81051936-81147026 GCA_028627145.1 Eidolon dupreanum
GTTTCCCATTTAATCTTTTCAGTAGGCGTGAGGCATTATCATTTCTCCACTCTTCAGATGAGGAAACTGAGGTACAAAGAATTTATCCAAAGTGACCCAGTTAATAAGCACCAGATAGGATTTTAACCTGAAAACCCCAGCTGTCTGACTAGAGCTTGCATTCTTAACTTGCCTTTTCCTGCTTCTACAGATGTGGCCTCTGCCTTGGGGTAGCCTAGGGCCATGGTGGTGGGGGAGGAAAAAGGGACAACTGTTACTGAAAGGGGCCATGGGGGAACACAGAATTCAAGTCATTTTTCTCAGAGCTGGCTTTGATTTGACCATTTGTTCATTTTCGCTTATATATATATATATATATATATATATATATATATATATAATTTTTTTTTTTTTTAAAGTCTGCTGTTGGACAAATGCTGAAATTCTGGCTCCCCTGCCCTCAGTTAGCAACAGTCCTTCCACCCAGCAGGTGACTCCAGGAGACTACTCCCAGTCAGGTCTGACAAACATTCTGGGCTGAAGACACTCAGAGGGGAGCAAGGCCCTATGGACCAGCCCCCCTGCTGGCTCCGGCTTACTCCTTCCTCCTCCCTGTCTCTTTCCAGCTCTGTATCTCCTTCCCTCAGATTGCCCCAGGAAAAGGAAAGAAATGTTTTTTAAAAAGAAGTTTAACGAAACCAAATACTTGTATTTCGAACTATTGACATTGGATTTGTGCTTCTCCAGCCCAGCCATTTGGGACAAGTCTTTAACCGCCTCTCTTTGCCCGACGGTCTAATGCAAACAGACCATAAAAAAATAAACTTTCCCCCCAAATATTATCTTAGGCCTCATTTTATCATGCTTCCTTGTGCTGTCTCTGTAAAAGAGAAGAAAAAATAATGTGGGTTTTAGTTTGTGCAGGTCTGGAGAAGGTCCCATCCCATCACCCGTTCTCCCCAGCATGGTCTGCTTCCCAGAGCGCTCACTGTCCTTCCCAATTCCACTGAAGTCTCACCCGGGCCCATCTCACTGATCTTTCAGTTCTCATTTATTCGCCTGTAAAATGGGCTACTAACCCTTGTCTACAAGGTTGCTGTAAGACAGATATGGCAAACACAAGTACCTTTGGGAGTCAGAAAACAGGACAGGTATAATACAAGAGAGGGTGGTGAGCTCTGATCTAACCAGAGAGAAAATGTCGCCCCCCAAATGTAGGCTCATTCAGCTTAAAACAAACATAAAGTTTCAATGAAAAGCCACTGGATTTGGGTTTGGGCTTGGAGCTACCTGTTTTCAACTCAGTAAGGATTGTGACAGAATACTTGAGAGAGGTGGCTTAAAATCTGTCTACCTCTATAATGGGTGATGCCTGCAATTTATCTTCTAAGCGGGAAGGAAATGAGAATCTCTTCCTTTTGTAGGTGGGCTCTGTGGGATGGGGAGAAAAACAGAGGATGTATAGGGCCTGAGGCGAACACTTAGGAGGTCAAAGGCATAGTGAGAGAAGGCTGGGCCAATGGAGGCTGTTTTGGCCTTTATGACGATTTTGCCAATTTCAGACTTTCGCAACTTACCTGGAGAAGACAGGGCTTTGAGCTCTGGGAAACAAAAATCAAGCATTTACTCTGATTCTCCAGTTTGAACTATAACACAAGTAACCAAATAGTAGAAGGGAAGTTCTGAACTGGGATTTCACCATTCCGAAGCCCCAGATCAATTAATGGATCTTGGCCTAAATCTTGGAATTGAACATCAATGGCTGTTCATAATACAAAAAAAGTATTTTGTAGATGATTGCATACCTTTTGGTAAACAAAGTCACCACCACCTGTGAAGTCATCTTGCCAAAGATAATCAAACCCAAACTTGACCAACCTATAGATACGACCAGCAATTTAGAGGAATTACAGGGTCAGAGGAACCCATGGATGACACAAAGGGGATGCAAGCGCAAAATCCATGCTGTGGGAAACTACAAATGCTCCCCTTTTTCTTTCACTTTCAAATTTTACTTTATTTGGAAACTACCCAAATTTATTATTTTAATGTTTAAAGGCTATGGTACTTTAGCAGAGATGCATAAATATAACATCCATTTAGAAATTAAATATAATAAAATCAATATGACACTATATAAAAACTCATGTACACTTTACATAAATTTGAGGTTTGGGCATTCAAGCCCATCACATTTTTCTCTGTAAATGGGTGAACCTTGCTGGGAGATTGTCCACAGGGTACACAATGAGACTGGTTTTATTATAAGCTGTTCTTTTAGAACCACCTCCAACTATAAATGTTTTGAGAAGAATTTTCACAAATTCTTTTCCTACACAGCTCCTTAGTTCTCCCCCTCCCCCGCACCCCCAGATGGAATGAAGGTGAACCTGGATGCATCCTCTGGGTGAGGCAGTGTACATCGGTCAGGGGTAAATTCCTCCTTGTTGGTGAAGCTATCTGCCATATTGTGAGTATCACAGATACTGTAGATCAGGAGTCCCCAACCTCCAGTCTGCAGACCTTACCAGTCTGTGCCCTGTTAGGAACCGGGCTGCACAGCAGGGAGTGAGTAGCAGGTGAGCTAGCGAAGCTTCATCTGTATTTGCAGCCGCTCCTCAGCACTAGCATCACTGCCTCAGCTCCACCTCAGATCATCAGGCATTAGATTCTCACAGGAGCACTGGTCCCTGGCACCAAAAAAGTTGGAGACTGCTGTATAGATAATAAATAAATTCTTCAGCAAACAAATTCCCAAGGGGAAAGGAGTGAACAGGAAATCTGTGCATTAAAAGAGACTTAAAAATATTTTAAAGTAAAACTAAGCCACAGTGTTCAGGGATGTGTGGGTGACAATGCTATAAAGAAAGGGCGGAAGTCATTATGATAAAAGACAGGCAAGTGGTAACTGACAGAAGGCAGGGTGAGGTCTGTGGTGGGACGGAACACAGGCAGGAGCTTCTGAGGTGGCCGACTAAGTTCTGTTTCTTGATTTGGGTGGAGGTTATAAGAGTGTTTACCTTTTAATAATTTCTTAGACACCTATTTTATATATTTTGCTGTGTGTGTTTTTTTTTACCATATAAAAATTTCTTGTTTGTTTTCAGTACATTCTCCTGAGTCACTCTCTACCCCTTCCCCAACCAACTTGGAGCCCTTTGACTATTAACTGCCAATTCTGGGTTATAAATTCTGCCCAGTTCCCTGTCCTTCTTTTCCTAATTATATATTGTACCAATCAGAATGGGCTGTTATGCTGCAGAAACAAACAACTTTAAGGTGTAGCTTAAAGCAATGGTTTCCTTCATGCTTATACTACATGTCTGTGACATCTTAGAAGGAGCTTCTGCTTATCCTAGTTGCTCAGAGACCCAGGCTCACAGGGCAGCCACCTTCTCAGATATGCTCAGGGGCTGTGCCTTACTGACTGGCAGTCAAATGCTTTGGCATGAAAGTGATACGTGTAACTTCTGCTCACAATTTACCGGCCAGAATTAAACGCAACCACCCAACCACAAGGTGGGTGAAGTGCAATGCTATAAATATGCTCCAAAATATTTGGTAAATAAATTCACAAAACAATCCTTGCTTTGCTTGGTTCCATTATGCACAAGTTTCAGTTACATCGATTTAGTTACATAATACCAGTCCTCAACAAAATGATTCAAATTCAGTCACCACAGTAAATGAATGTAATTGCATAAAGTACAAATTTCACTGTCTGCTCTTCAGACCACAGATCACTACATAAACAGCAGAGGCACATCGTGACGAGACTGACCGCATCACTTCTTTCGAAGTCTGTCCATGACTGGTCACCATATATCTGATGCTCAGTTCGTGCACAGACAACAAAGCCTGTAGTTGTGTTGTCTCTTTATTTCCCAATGATAAACCCATGTGACATTTTTCAAAAATTAATAATCTATAGATGGTTAGCTAACAAAAATAAAAGCACAACAAGGAAAAAAATGATAATGTTGGAAGTGAAATTAGATGTGATTAGAAGTCTTGAAAATGTCAGTAAGAAAGTAAAGATAGGTCAACACAGGGGCTTCTAGAAGCAAGAAAGTAAAGATAGGTCAACACAGGGGCTTCTAGAAGCTATGGGGCTAACTATATTGGAAAAGTCCAATGACTACAAAGACAAGGTGAAGTTGCTTCATCATCTTTTAGTTTAATTTGCACTAAAAACAGAAAGCCACTTATGGTTGAAATGGAGTATCTTTTCTCTACTTTGGATTGAAGACTGTAACATTTTAAAATCTCAATTAGTCCTGCTAGCCTTCAGGCCAAAACATTGACGTTAGTTGCCACAATGAAGAAAAAAATAATAATAAAGAAAGGTAATTACAAAGAGACTGAATAACCCGTTACTGCCAGTAAAGGCTGGTTTCATCATTTCAGAATTCAGCATGAGTTCATAGATGTTAAGCTACCGGTGAAGCTGCTAGCACAGATAAAGATGCTGCTGTGAAATTTACACCCAGGTTCCAAGAAAATGAAGATGTCCCAAGAGGAAGTGATGCCAGCAAAAATCTTCACTTTAAAGGAATGCTTATAGATATTTCATGGCATTGCAAGAACAAAGGATAAAATATTGCAAGCCGATCCAAACTTAGTCAGAAACATGACAAGGTACCACAGCATAGAAAAGATGCTTGCTTCACATCGTAAGTTACACAATGAGAGGAAGAAGGCAAGAACTGTTCAAATTCAATTTGGTAAGTTTTTTATAAAGAAGTAAAACACTTTAATTCTCAATGTTTCTAATGTTTTAAAATACAGTATAATAAGTAAATATTAGTTTTACTAATTTTTCATTTCCCAATGCTTTTATAACCCACAGTAAGAAAGTTTTAAATATTTTGACAAATATTTTTAAAGGTCACAGAACAATTGTAATTTTGCCCATTGATTTGTAAGATCATTTTGCAGGGTTTCAACTTACACAGTCATTTTTATGGTCCTGCACTATCATGCAAAACAAGGACTGCCTGTATACATACTGGTTTGAGTGGAGTTAGATTATAATTCCTCCGTATCCGTTTGTGCCCACTCAATTGCATGGAGTGTGAGAATTCTTTTGGAAAAAGAACTTGAACTACTAAGATTAGGTAGATACAGGGGTTCCAGGTATGGTTCGGAGGCCGTTATTCTACCTCGACGGCCTATGTGTGACGTGAGTGGGAGAGAGCTCTGTGGGCAACATGAAACGAACTGCACCCACTTATGGTCTGTGCCATTTGCTATGGCTCCAGCTTAAAAAAAAAAAAAAATGTGTTCTAGACAAAGGGGATGTGTTTCTCACTTCATGGGAGGGTAGATCTATCAGACTACAACCAAAATAGAGACTCCAACCCTGGTCAAGGCTGGGCATCCAAGGTGCCTCCTCAGGCCATCTGAGCCTCATGACAATAACGGAACACCCAGAGGTTGTCCGAGGCTCAAGAGCAGCAATGCCAATGGAAGCCACCCTCCCGGGGAGAGGGGAGGGGCTGTTGGCCCTGGGGTGTGAGCAGCAGCCTCGGAAGAGGGCTGAGAGCAGTGGCCAAGCAACAGTTTGATCTGCCGGGAGTGTGTGGGCTCCACAGAGTCTCTCAGGTGTTCTGGAGAGGAAGCAGGAGGGCATGAGTGGAGAGTGCTGTGCAAGGGGGCTGAGGTCCCAAAGTTACACTTAAGGGGAGCTCCAAGCTGGGGGAACTCGGACAATGTGAATATGACCTCATTTTTCCACACTGGTGGTGAGGCCTGGGGAGATTAGGATTGTTTACAAATGGGATGGCTGTATAATTTATTGTTCAGACTGCAAACATTTTTTGAGGTAGAAAGAATTGCTATTAATAATTAAACCTTTTAATAATTAAAGGCACAAATTGTCTCAGGCAAACCACTCTGTACACTCATCTTAGTTGCAGATGAAATCCAGGTAATTATAAATTAGAGATCATGTCAGAACTGAAGAAAATGAATGACTTTGCCCTAACTGGGTATTGCAGGCTGGGTTCCCTGGAAGTGGACTTTGAGATGGAGATTAGTGTTCAGGACGTTTATTAGGGCATGTTCCCTGGATCAACACCTGTAGAAGGGAAGGAAGAAAGTTGGATTGGGAAAAGGAGAAACTGGGACTACAAAACAGTTTCATCAAAGACCTCAGCTGACCCCACAGGGAGCCCTGGGGCTGGGATGACCTTCCGAGTTAGTGCAGCTGGGGTGAGAGGGATGGGCCTCTATTCTCCACACCAACCAGTCCTTGAACGTAGCTGTCCCAGAGGGCTCTCTTCAGCTGAGGGCAGATTTCTAGAGAGGCTGACAGCTGACTCCTCCCAGTAATCCTGAAGAGGGGTCAGAGCAGCATATCACAGCTTCCACTGTCCCACAGGAAAGAAGAGTTTGAATAAAGATATAAAAAGATAAATGCTTTAAGTTCAGTCATTGGTCAGCTTCTGCCAAGGAAAGATCCTGTTACCTCTGCTTTGAGGAAGCGTTGGGACTCGATGTAATTAGCATACCAATTACTTATCTGCAAATGATATTTCCAGAATGGAACGTACTCTCTCAAATTAATAAATTAGCACCAATCTTTTTGGGACTGCTTAGAAAACTTTTTCTCTAAGGTGAATTCATACCCAAATCTATTTGGCAATGTTTGTATTTAAATACTTACACAGGGCTTCCTATGTTCCAAACACAGTGTGGTACATTATTGAAATTTAATTATCATAACAAACCTATGAGGTAGGCACTAGAGGAAAGGAAACAGAGACCCTGAAGTTAAGTCATCAGACTCAAGTAGTAGTGCCAGGATTTAGACCCGAGTATCATGTCTCCAGAGCCTGTGCTTGTAACCATTATGTTATACTGGTTCTAAATTAAAAATCAATGGTTTAATTTAGTAGATACTATATCACTCCAAGAGATTTAACAGGTGTTTATTGAGCTCCTGTTGGTTGCCCAGGTCTAATCTCTGAAGGAAATAAAAATCTCTTCTCTGGGGTGGTGCAAAGAAATAAAATAATAATCATAAAGATAATAATGGCAATATCTAACATGTAGTGAGCTTTTACCCTGTGCCAGGCACTGTATTTTAAAGACCTGACTTTCTGGTCAAGGGGTTTGTAATAGATCCCATAAACAGTGGGACTTTATGGGAGGTAGATGCCATTTTGTTGCTGTCATTGTCTCTCCTCCCCTAAATCTGAATCCCCAGGCAGCCGAGATACTCAACATCATTTTGAGCAGAAGCTCCAAACAGCGAGAGGCAAGGTTCCCTGGTCACCCCAGGGGCAGCTTGCCTAGGCCATGGCCCTGACTTTCCACAGTTGCTGTAAACACCCAGGGCCTCCCTCATTGCCCAGCTGCCCTTCCAAAGGGGCCTGATCAGCTCCAAGTTCTGGGTGGCTGCTTGGAGTTGGGGGCTGACAGTAAGGGGCTCTAGGCCTCCGTCTGCCTGCTACCCAATAGCTCCCTGCTCTTGCAAAGAGAGGCCCATCAGGTATAAGTTCTCTAGCCATCTTAGTTTCATCTTTCGCTCCTTCTTCCAAACTGTTAAAACACTTTATTTTACAAACACATCACAAACAAATCCAATCTAGCAACTGCTGTGACCTGAAGCCTGTGTGGGGCAGAAGAATGGCAAGAATGCACTGGGATGGTGTTTCTGTGGCGTGTTTGGAGACAAGGCCCAGGGCTTGGCAGTAGCATCAGGTAATGGAGGCAGCCTCGGATTTTTAAAGACCCAAGACAGCAATGCCCTGTCACCAGCTCGCCTTCTCTCGGTATCAGTGGGATCATAATCTCAGTGCAAGGAAGATACCTCACACGGTTTTCCACTCTGTTAAGTAGTTTCAGCTGCTTTCCTGAATTGCTGCCCTATTGAGAATTTCCAGATTATTGGTGGTTGCTTCCTTTTCCTGAAGAAAAAAATTTAAACATGATTTTTCCACCTTTGTTTTATGCATTCAGGTCAAAGTCTCTGGCTCCTCTCTTTGGTGGAATGAAATATCCCAGCCCGGCTGAATTCGGGATGGAAATGTTTGTGGAACTTTTGACCAAGTGAGGGTAAGAGGAGCGCGTAGCCAGAGCAGCTCTGAAAACCCAGAGGGGCTGGGTGCTGACCACCCGCCAGTGCAGCTGGGTGTGCTTGTCCAGACTGCAAGTTTTCTTCTTCCCTGGCCTTAGTTTCCGCTTGCTGGATTCATATTATGTTCCTGTCCCTCGGGCCTGGCCCAGCCCTTTCCATGAAGCCTTCCACAAGCCCTGCCAGGTTAGTGACCTGTCCCTGCTATCACAGCCCTTGGATTGGGTCTAGCATGACCAGAGGAGTTCAGCTACATGCTCTTACTGCTTAGCTGTGCGCTTTCTTTCCTGAAAAAGATGGAAAGCCTGCTGAAGACAAAGACTATGTTTTCTCAGCACTGGGCTGAGAATAAAGTGCAGATGAATGAAATATAATTGCACCATTTAAAAGATGAATCGGCCAGGGCCTTTCCCAAGGATGTGATCTCTTATAAATAACAAGATGGAAAATTTCTACTAACTGGATTCTTCTTAGAGAGGGAGTGAAGGTCACAAAGCAAGGACTTTGTGTCTCATGGGAAAAGTCAAGACAAATGTGGCTGGGAAAGACCCTTTGGGCGTTCAATAGGTAATTGCTACACTTTTTTTCTAAGGAGTTGAATAGAGCCAAACTGGTCAGAAGGACAGAAGGGAGACTGGGCTGCTTCTCCGCCCTCACCAAGGCAGAGCTGGCACGGCCTCGAAATGCATGTGCCCAAATGTGTTTGAAGAGCACCGTACTGAGAGCCTGCCCGGCACTCGCAGTTCTCCATCTAGCCTGGTGGCTATACTACAAACATGGCATATGTATATTCTTTGAAGTGACGGACATGTTTGTTAATGTAGAGAAGACTTCCTGTGTGTGACATGTATCAAACCTCATCAAACCTTATCTTATAAAATAGATAATGCAAATAGATAGATAATGCAATCTAATATACACTCGTATATTAATGTACTTCCCCTTAAATGTTTGTTCCTGGATGCAGTGCCCAAAGATACTATATTCTTAACCCATCTTTTTTAAAAAAATAAATGAATGCACAAAGGGAATTGAAATGAACTAGTCGAGCTCTTTCTCTCCAGCGGGACAATGAGCTTAAGGCTTGTTCATGTTGTGGTCTCTCTTGGTTGAAAGGAAAGAGAGAAACTGCTTCTGGAGTTCATGTTCTCTAGCCTGCCTAGCCACAGTGGGGGCAGGGGGGGGGGGTCCATGGACAGCATCAGTATCACCTGGAGGCTTGTTAGAAAGGCAGAATCTCAGCCCCAACCACAGACCTACCGAATTCAAGTTTGAATTGTACAGAACACAGAAAAAATAATCTAATGGTCTCAGCCTGGAGTTTGGAACTACAAATAAATCCCTCATGTGAATAATGGCATCTACAAACCATTTCTCAAGCAATGAGCCTTTATGGAAATCTGCTATGTGCCTAGTCCCGAGTTTGGCACTGCAGAAAAGAAAGAGGAAGGGGCAGGTCCAGAGAGTAAGGCCTCGCACTGTGGGATTTCAATCCAACCCTGCCCACCCCTTCCTGTGCAAGCCCCTCAGTTCTAGCTCATGCCTAACTGAGTTCTCTACAGCATAGCCCTTGGGGTGACACCAGTCACATGGACGGCCCTTGTTTTCAGCAATAACAAGTCATTAAGATTGAGCTAGCAAATCTTCAGGGAAGACAGCCCAGTCCTAACCTCCGTCATAACATTTTGCTTTTGCGATGAAGCATTGCTAGGTTTGTTGAAAGCTCATTCAGTGGTGCTAAAGCTCAAACATTCAGGCCTTCCCGAGGTCCAGGGTGGGGGTTTGGGGTGTTATAGGGGCAGCCCTGGCTTATTAGCCTATAGGCACAGCTGTGCTGTCAAAGTCTATGCTCCCTTCATTGTGTCTTGCAAATGGAATTGTTTTAGAAATCTATTCATAAAACTGTAGATTCTTGGAGACAGACTGCCCTGAGTTCATTTCCATGCTCTGCCATTTGCTGGCTGTGTGACCTGGTGCAAGCCTCAATTTTCTAGCTCTTAATAAAGTGATACTTTATTTCCTCCTTAACTTGGATGAAATCCAATTTATCTTTTTTTTTTTTCTCTCTTATGAATTGTGGTTTTGATTCTGTATCTAAGAAATCTCTGTCAAGGTCATAAAATTTTTCTCCTATGTTTCCTTCTAGACATTGTATAATCTAACTTTTATATTTAAGTCTATGATCCATTTTTAGTTTGGGTATACTACAAGATATGAAAGGTAAAGAGAGGTTCTTTCTTTTCTTTCTTTTTCTTTTCTCTTCCCCTTTTTTATCTTTTTGTCATATGGATTGGTAATTGTTCCTATCAACTGTTCCAATACATTGTACCATTTATTGAAAAGGCCATTCTTTCTCCCTTGAATTGCCCTTGCACTTTGGTAAAAAAAAAACACCAACAATACATGTGTGGGTCTGTCTTTGAAACTACTCTTCTGTTCCACTGACCTATATGTCTCCTTTGGTCATTACTACACTGTCTTGATTTCAGTAGCTTTATGGCAAGCCTTGGAACCAGGTAGTAGAAGACTACTGACTTTGTTCTTCTTCATAAAAATATCTCGGCAATTCTAGGTGGGCTCTATTTCCATATAAATTTGTATAATTGGCTTGTTAATTGCTACAAAATCCTGCTGGAATTTTGCATTGAGTCTAGATAAATGGAGAGAATTGACATCTTTACAACACAAGTTCTTCTAATTCATGAGCACAGTATATTTCACCACATATTTATTTCTTTAATCTTTCTCGGCAATATTCTATAGTTTTCAGTGTATAGATCTAGCATATCTTTTGTTAAATTTTTTTGTCATTTTTTGTAAATTAACTTTTCTCAATTTCATTTTTTAATTGCTACAAGTCTTTAAAAATTAGTTTTTGTATGTTAACTTTGTAACATGTGACCTTGCTAAATCAACTTACTAGTTGCAATAATAGTTTTGTAGATTCTTTTAGAACTTTCTACACAGGAAATCATGTCATCTGCAAATAGAGACAGTTATTAAAATTATAATCTTGCTTTCTGATCTTCAAAATTTTTATTTATTTGTTTTGCTTTATTGCAAGACCATCAGTCTAGGACCACCAGTACAATGTTAACTAGACGTGATAAAAGTGGACATCATTACCGTCTTCCCAAACTTATTGGAACAGTGTTCAATATTTCATAATTAAGAATGCCCTTCATCAGATTGAGGAAGTTCCTTTGTGTTCCTAGATTGCTGAGAGTTTTTTTTTTTTAATCATAAACGCATCTTAAATTTTGTCAACTGCTTTCTCTGTGTCTATCAAAATGGTCATATGATTTTTCTCCTTTATTCTGTTAATGTGGTAAATTCATTAATTTTTTTAATATTAAATCAACCTTATTTCTAGGATAAACCCTCAGATGTGTTATTCTTTTTTTATATATTGTTGGGTTTAATCTGCTAATATTTTGTTAAGAATTTTTACATTTATGTTCATGAGGGATATTGGCCTTTTTAAAAAATATATGTTTTTGTCATGTTTTGATATTAGAGTTTTATTGGTACCATAAATCAATTTCTTAAAGAGTTTGTACAAGTTTGATGTTATTTTTTCTTTGAATGTTTGATAGAATTTACCAGTGAAATTACCTGTGCCTATAATTCAGTTTTTCTTTTTCATCTTATATAAATATTGGTGATTTATATTTTTAAGGATTCTTTTCATTTCATCTATTTTATAGAAATGGTTGGTATAAAGTTCTTCACAATATTTTCACATTTTCTTTTTATTATTTTAATGTCTATAAGATCTGTGGTGATAATCCCTCTTTCATTCCTGATATTGGTAATTCATATTCTCTATTTTTCTTTAGCCATCCTAGAAAATTTATCAATTGTTTTGTTCTTTACAGAGAAACAACTTTGGGGGTTGCCAATATTCTTTATAGCTTACCTGTTTCTTATTATGTTTATTTCTACTCTCATATTTATTATTTATTTGTTCTACTTCGGTTTACTTTGGGTTCAAAGTGAAATTTTAAGTCACTGATTTTGGACTTTTCTTCTTTTCTAATAAAAGAATTTTAAGACATAAAATTCCCTCTAAGTCTTGCTTTAGCTGCATCCCACAAATTTTGTTGTATTTTCACTATCATTAAGTTTAACATATTTTCTAATTTCTCTGTGATTTTTTCTTTTACTCATGGATTGTTTAGAAATGTATGTTGACCTTCCTAATATTTGAGTTTTTCAGAAGTATCTTATTTTTATTGATTCCTAATTTAAATACATTTTGATTAGAGAATACACACTATTATTTTAATCCTTTTTATTTTATTAGGACTTGGTTTATAGCCCAGGATATGGTCTCTCTTGGTGAATATGTGCAGCTGCAAAGAATGTGTGTCTTTCAGTTGTTGGATGCAGTATTTTATAAATACTAATTAGGTTAAGGGGTTGATAAAGTTGTTCAGAACCTCTGTCTTTACTGAACTTTTTCTCTGGTGATTATAGAAGTTAAAATATCCTACTATAATTGTAAATTTTTCTATCTTTTCTTTTATTCTGTCAATTTTTGCCTCATGTATCTTGAGACTCTAGTCTTAGGCACATACACATTGATGATTATTATGTCTTCCTTTATACTTAAAGTTTATCTCTTTTTTAAAATTTATCTTTAACTGTATTAAGAAGTAATTGACAAATGTAATTACAGTGTGATGATTTGATGTACATATACATTGTGGAATGATTACCAAGATCAAGAAAATTAACACAGCCTTCACTTCACATATTAACAAATTTAACTGTGTGTGTGTTGAAAATGTTAAAAATCTACTCTTAGCAACTTTCAAGTATACAATACTGTATTATTAACTATAGTCACCTGCTGTACATTAGATCCTCAGAACTTCTTCTTATAACTGAACATGTATACCCTTTGACCTACATCACCCCATTTCTACCTCTCCCCAGCCTCCTTTATTCATTCTGTTTCTATGAGGTAAATTTATTCTTATTTTTAGATTTCACATATAAATGATATCATACAGCATTTATCTTTCTTTGTCTGGTTTATTTCACTTAGCTTAATGCCCTCCAGATTCATCCATGTTGTAGCAAAGAGCAGAATTTCCTTCTTTTATGGCTGAATAATATTCCATTGTCTATATATGCCACATTTTCTTTATCCATTCACCTGTTGAAAGACATTTAGGTCGTTTCTATATCTTGGTTATTGTGAATAATATCACGATGTACGTGGGTGTGAAAGTTTACCTCTTTTTTCAGCATATAGTTGGATCTTGCTTTGAAAAAAAATCTGTTCTGGTGACTCTGCCTTTAAATTGGAGTACTGAATTCATTAACATTTAATGTGATTATTGAAATGAGTGTGTCTAGGACTACCATTTCATTATTTGCTTTGTGTTGTCTATTTCACTCTGTTCATAAATCTACTATTTCTCCCTTCCTGCCTCTGTTGGAACGTTTGAATATATTTTATAATTTTGCTTTAACTTAGATATTTAACTATACCACTTGGCTTATTTCTTCAATGGTTGATCCAGGGATTATTTAAAAATCCTTAGATTTTCACAGCATACTTTGAGTTAATATTGTACTTCTTTATAAAATGTATAAACCTTGAAACAGTGTAAGTCCATTTACCACCTCATCATCATTACTGCCTTAAGTCTGTAATCATTCACAGCATTGTTCTCTTATATGTAATATTTCATTTTTCTTTGCCTACTTTTAAGATTTCTGCTTTGTCTTTAGTTTTTAGCAGTTTAATTATGATATACCTAAATGTGATTTCATTCATAATTATCTCTTTGGGGTTCCCTATATTTTACATTTGCAATTTATGTCCTTCAAGAAATTTAGAGCTTTTTTAGCCAGTTTTTTTCTCAGATACATTTTCTGCCCCACTATCTCTCTTCTGTCTTTTTGAGACTCCAATTAAATGAATACTAAACCATTAGATATTGTCCCACATGTCCCTGAATATTACCCAGTTCTTTCAATCTTTTTTCTTTTCTGTCTTCATTTTGGATTATTTCTTTTGATTTATCTTCCAGGTCACTCACTCTCTCACTTATTTGGAGAGTGGCTTTCTTACCATGCCTGTTCAATATAGTTAAACTCAAAGCCTCAGCTCAGGTTTTAAAGTATAATAAAAGTCCACAATGCTAAGATTTATTAATATTAATCATGTCATACCATGACTGTGTACACAATGTGATTCAAATCCTGTCCTCAGGTTTGTCAGTTCTCTAGAGAAAAGGCTTGAGATTTTGCGGTAAGTTCATAACTAGACTAGGAGCTAGGGATCTGGTTAGGAAATAGACACTAAGAAAAGAGTTTACAACTTGGTGGGACCAGATGCTAAAATCCAGATGTGAACAGAGTACCATGGCAGTACAGAAGTGCACATGGCTGCCACTACCTCAGGGAGCAGGAAATACCTTCAGATAGTTGGTATTTAATTGGGCATTTTAGTTAGCAGGAAGAGTCAGGCTTTGTCAAAAAGCTAGAAGAACATTCTAGTCAGAGGGTTCTGAGAAAGGCTTGCTATGGTTCGGGAGGAGGGGACAATGAAACAGAGTGTAGTGTCCCTAAGAAGGAGCGTAGGAGTAGTCTGTTTCAGGCTGCCTTGATGATCAGGCTGAGGAGTGGTATGTTCTTGATGCATCATGTAAAGGAGAGGCTTATCCTTTATCCTAAGAAGACTAAAGCAAGCTCTCTGCCCTCAAGGAGCTCTCAGACTGGTTGAGAAACCAGATCAACCCATGCTAGACAACAAGAAATGGACCTATGGCCGTCATTCTAATCCAGACATCATCTTCTCTGACCTCTACTGCTCTCTCTACTCTCCCAAGGAGTCTCTCATTATTACATTTGCTCACTTTTCATCCATCTTCCACATTTGCAGTCAATTATCTTTTGAAAACATAGATTAGAATGTGTTAATTCATCACTCAAAACCATTCAGTGGATTCCCACTGCACTTAGAATGTTCATACCACTTCCCATGGTCTCATGCCCAACCTTGCTCCCTTCACTCATCACACTCCGTTACAATGGCCTTCTGGCTGGTCCTAGTCAGGACAAACTCTCACGGGCATCACGGCTTTCTGTTGCCTGTTGCCTCAGTAACTGTTGCCACTTTCTTCCCAGGTCTTCATGTGACTTGTTTCCTTCTTAGCTCTTAGTTTTAGGCACAGGATAATTTTGAAAAGTGTACTACTTACTCCACTTGTTTTACCAGCCCAACTTCTAGCGGAAGAAACCAATCTTATTTCCTAGAAGTTTACTTCTTATTCCCAAAGACAGAAAGAATAAGAGAAAAGAAACCACTCTTGAATAATCTGGGTTACTTTATTTTAAAAACCATTGCTATTTCTAAAACTGGGATACATTTTTGGAACTCTCCTGCCTGAGATCCAGGCTTGGAAGTATCACTTGATTAGAAAATGCACACTGAGCAAGAGTTAGAAAGCCATGGGAGCGTCTTCATCCATCCCAAGCACTGGTCAGGGAGAGACGTAGCAGAGACACGTGCTATTGCCCTGTGCTTCCACTGAGTGAGGTATGATGTTCAGAAAGTCTACAGCATGTATCCCAAGTGGAAACTCTTTCGGGAACAGTCCAACCCTCTCTTCACACCACCCTCCTTGCCCCTTGTTCTTTTTTATAGACAGTCATTGAATAAGAGCATCTTTCCTTGGCTGGGTCAGAGCAGGGTGTCACCTTCTTGACCTGCTGAGGGAATGTTTGTAGTGTTTTGCTATTTTCTCTGCTGAGTGCACTTGTGATAACAGGATGCAGCCTCACTCTACTCTGGGGCTCAGTTTAGATACCAATCCTCTTAGAATATTAAATTAGGACGCACACCCTGCCCCCCTTCCCGCTACCCCCAACTTCTTTATCCTGTTTCCTTTTGCCCTCCTTCCTCCTCTCCAAATAAGTGATTATCTAAAATCTCTTGGTGAAGGTTTTGCTACCTGGAGTGATGACTTTCTCTGTTTCAGAATGCTTTTCCTGTCTCCGGCTCCCTAGGTTTTTGGCCTGGAAAGCACGTGTTAAGAACAGAGCAGAGCACATGGGGCAGAGACAGAGATGCCTCCAGCCCAGGGAGCGGGTACAATTCCAAGTCTCCTGGACAGCATAGCTGCTCAGGCTTTCCTCCTGGCAGGTCGCAGAGCACTTTGGACAATGACGTGTGTGCCCCTCAGAGAGCATAAGCAGTGGTCTTGCAGGAGGCAATAGATGTTCAGAAGCCCTTGTGAAACAGGCCAGGGAAATAATGACACAGGCAAAATCATCACTGTGTCAATGTCACAAGGGTCTGCTACTGTGCATAAGCTTCGTTACAAGAGCTAAAATCGAATTTTCAGTAGAAGAGCTCCCTCTGTGCCTATCTGCCTCGTGCTCCCTCACTCCACCAGACAAATGATGCCTCCTTGAAATTTTAGAGATTCATAGTCTCACTAGGGAAATTTTTTAAAAATGATCTTCTCTTTCCAGATTCTTCCTCCGAGTAAACTGCATGAGGGGATGTCTGTAAGAAATTGTGGGTAGATATCTCAGACAGAAAATTTAAAAAAAAAAAGCACTTTAAATTGACAAATCAGCCCAAACCACTAAGGTTATAACTCTTTTTTTCCTTTTCCAGCAGAATAGTAAAACAGACGTGTTATTGGCAGCTCATTAGTGTTAAGGAGAGGCCGTCTCCAACATGACATCAGCCCACTGCTGGACTCACATCTATTAGTGTTTCACCAGAGAGCCTCACGCTGCCCGCTTTCCAACCGTATAGAAGACACTCATGGGGGAGAGGGGAAGAAGGCATAAATAAGACACAGATTGGAGACTTTTTGATGTGTTTAGCACATTTTTTGTAACTTCTTTTAATACCACAGACTTTTCAATTCTTACCCCATTAGAACAAAAGACAAGCCTGAGATGGGGATGGGGGGAGGGAGATCCATTCAATAAAATGTTCTGTTTGCCTAATTAGTATTTTTAATTCAAACACTGGAAAGGGGAGACAAAAAAAAAATAACGGGAAGAGAAGAATGAATACCACAGCTGAGTAACTTCAGATATAAAAAGTTCCTTCATTAAATCAGTTGTTTTTAAATTCATAATTGAACTTAAATAAGGAGCGACCTATAGGCAGCTGTTTCTAATATCGAGTCCCCACCACACATGAAAGACGCATTTATTCCTGCAGCCGCCTCCCTACCCTTGGGTGTTATCAGCTGAACATGTTTTGAACCTACCTAATGCATTTGAGGTAGCTTGGGTTTATTTTTCTTTCAATAAAATAAATGGTTTTGTAATTAAATTTCTGCACTGCCTGTGCTTAATGGTTACATTGACAAGTGCTAATGTATGGCAAGAGAATGAGTTTGAAATGAAACATGCTGTTTTCGAATCTGCAAGCAATTTTGCAGTGGGGCGATCAAACCCCTCATGCTAGTGAAACATTTTCATTAATCTGTTTGCTGCACCCCTGTTCACTCGGCCAGCCGGGAGGACACTTCTAGCTCCCTCTTTGCCCACCCCCCCAACCCTTGCCTTTTTCTCAGACACACACACACACACACACACACACACACACACACACACACACACACACCATGAAGCAAGCCGTTGTTTGAAACCATTCTGTGGTCTCTGGCAGGCGGGCCGGTGGAAATTCGCTGACTTTCCACGTGAAATGTTGCAGCTGCTCCTCCGAAGGGACTGGCTGCCTCGACGTTTCAATCCCTGGCAGCCAGTCAACAAGAAAATCTGTCCCTCTGTTTTCCTTTTTCTTCTCTTTTTTTTTAACTTTTCCCCCTTAGCTAAATTTATTTTTGAATAAATCTTCTCATAGAAAATAGAGAACGGCTATTACATATCTGAACTCAGTCTGTGCAAAGCACTTCAAGCCATGGCAAAGGCGGCCACCTTCCAGCGTTGTGCTTGTAGAAAGTTCATGAATGGAAATCTGGACAGCCAGTTGTGGCCTTGGCTGCCTCCACTTTTGCCTGCTGCCTGGGGAGGGGAGCCTGCAGCTCTGGCTCAGGCCTGCAACAGGTAGAAACAGTGGACACTCGACCTCTAGCCCTATGCCTCCCCTGAAGGCCTCTGCTTCCTCTGACCACTAGAGGATCGGCTTCCCAGGCAGTGATTGCTCTGGAGCTCCCTAGGCCCCTCATTGAAGGCCAAGAAGGATATACAAGGCCCACAAGCTGTCATGAGCAAGGGGAAATGGAGAGCAATGGTCTCTGGCTCAGTGGCTGCCCACAAGGTGTGCAATTCAGCATTTTCCTTCTAGGCTGGAGGAGAGGAGCCACGGGCTGCCTACGTGAATGCTGACTCATGTCAGAGCAGGCCAGAACTACAAGCTGTCCGACCCCAGCACAGTTTTCTCTTGCTGTGTGCTTGGACAGCATTTAGCCAAAGGGCTTCTGTGTGGTCTCAGCCTCCGTGGATTCACTGTAGTGAAAGATAGAGGAGACGGCTGCTTGCAGGTTTTCAGGAGCGTGACTGAAGGTCTTAACATCTGAGAATTGTCCCGCCAGTTTCCTAAGATCTTAATAGCCTTTAATAGTGGACAAAGCCTCTCGTTTCATAAGAGGCTTGACTTGACTGCAGAAGTCCTTGGAAAGGAGACATAGGATCTTCAGTCTCCTCTACGGTATCTGTGATGGGCAAAACAAAGCCCATCATGAGAAGGTGAAAGAAAAAGCACTAGTTAACTGGTATCTGAACAGCAGGAGGGGAAGGAGAACTCTTGGAAGGAGAGAGGGCAAGGAAGTGGGAGGACTGGTGTCAAAGCTAACAGACGCCTTCACAGTGGCCCCATGAAGCAGCAGAAAGTTCCTTGATTAAATGACTGCTAGCAGACTTATGGAAGAAGACTTATGGAGAGGCCCATGTCCCAGGAGGAAGAATGGAAAGATAGTGAGGAAGTGGGGCAGGAGGGCTACTCATGTGAGCCTTGGCTGAGTCTGAGCTGGAATCCTGATGAAACTGAGATATAAATATTATGAGAGTGCTGTCATCCAGCACTCAGTCTACCACTAAAGGTGATTTTCCTTTTTATCTCCATACAACAGTGGAACACTTTAGACATTCATTCACTCGTGCATTCGGCAAATAAGTTCTCACTGTGTGCAAGTCATGTTGTTAGGTCTTTCAGGGCACAGGTATATCGAGGACATGGTCTGGCCTCTTAACGATGGCCTCTTAACGATGAAGTACGAACAAAATGCTACATGACTTCAGAAGCAGTGAGCTGTGCCAGGAGGAACAAGAGAAAGCTTCATGGAAGGGATGAGCCTTAAGAGATGAGTAGGATTTCCAAAGGGGAGCATGATGTTCCAAAGTGAGGAACCAGCACACATGTGGAAAGAAGCAGCGTACCATGGTGGTATGAAAGTAAGAGTTGTACCGGGAGAATGATGAGTGATCCCAAACGAAAGGAAGATAAAAAAAGTGCCTATTTAGGGTGTGTGTATATGTAGGTGAGGGTGAGGAGGGTGGTGGGAAATGGAACTGAAGTTAAGATGGGGGCATACTGGGAGCCATGATCAGCAGGCTATGGAAGCCATGCTTTATTTTGCAAACCACAGCCACCCCTGATAGGTGTTAGAGCCTTGAGGATGGAGGTGAGGAAGTGAAGTGGTGATGTGACCCCATTTATATATTTGTTATAGACACTATGAGCCATTAAAAAAATAAAAGACAGACTGAGGAAGGAAGACAGTGCAGCCAGGCAGGCAGACGAGAAGCTATTCGGTAGCCCAAGTGAGAGAGAAGGAGGGCCGGCAAGGCACAGCAGTGTTTCTGGAGAGAAGGGACAGATGCTGGCGACATGCAGAGGCCAGGGGCAACCAATCAGATGCAGTGGGAGGAAGGGAAGCAAGTAGTTTTCTATCTTTAGGGTGCCTGGGGAGATGCCCATTGCACAATAGAGACAGGGAACTCTACGAAAAGTGATTTTGGTGGGGTGGCGGGGAAGGTAGGTGGTCAGAGGGGAGGAACACACTAGTTCCAATTGGATATGTAGAGTTGGAGTTCCCGGTGGTGACTTTTGTGAGACAATACCCAGGAGAGAGAAATAGACCAATATAGGAAAATGATAGAACTCTGAGGAACATCCACATCAAGAAGTGTCAATGTGACAGATAAGAGGGAAGAGCAAGGGAAGCTTCTTCTCAAGAAAAAAAAGGGAGGTGAATTTTGAGAAGAGCTGGAACATTTTTTTTTTTTGACGCTTCAAGGAGGTCCCAGAGGTAGAGATGGTGATTGAGTTCAGCAATAGAGAGGATACCAGTTATCTCTGGGAGGACAGTCCTAAGTAAAGGTGAGGTTGAGTGAGAAGTGAAAAGGAGAGGCAGTAAAGGTGGATTTAAAAAATTTTTGGACGTGGTTCCATAGTGTAGTGGTTAGCATGTCTGCTTTACACACAGAAGGTCCTGGGTTCAAGCCCCAGCGGAGCCACGGTCCATGGTCTATAGCCATGCCACCCTGAACAAGCACCATATTTGATCTTGGAGGCTAAGCAGGGTCGGGCCTGGTTAGTACTTGGATGGGAGACCACCTAGGAAGACCAGGTGCTATAGGCATAAATAATAATAATAATAAAAGAATTTTAAAAAATAAAGAAGTTTCACAGTAATGAATGAAAGGAAAGTTTTCTTGGGTAATGGGCCCTTGATCAATAGTCAATAAAGAATAGGTAAGGAGGGAGAGATTGAAAGGTGCCAGAGAGGGGACTCTCCGATGGAGCATGACCATAGGAGAGGCAGAAAGGGCTAGAGGGATTGACTTTGGAAAGCAGCAGGAAGGAAATGATGAGGAAATGATGAGCCAGAGAACATTGAGAAAAAAGCAAAGGGGATGAGAGTCTTCGCAGCCTCTTGAGGAAGGAACCAATAAGACCATGTGCTGAGAGTAAGGGGTGGGGGTGCAGGTGATGGTAAGAGTGGGGAAATCTGAGGCAGGCAGGAAATGGGATAGAAAGTCAAGCAGGAAAGAATAATAGGGCATTGAGCAGCACTGGGAACTGAAGATGGAAACCTGGCTGTGCAGCAGCGTGGCGTGTGTGCCTGTGACGTGTGCTCCAGTCGTTCTTGGCAGTCTGCACGCAGGCGCAGAAGCACAGAGCATGCAGTGGGAATACTCTGGCTGCGGGCAGCACTGCAGCTACAGTGGGAAGCCAAGAGCAAGGCCCTTAGGGGCCGACCAGGGAGAATTTTATAGCAGGAAGCCTTTTAGCAGACATGTGAGAGCTTTACCTCCAGGACCAGTGCAGCCTTGTCCTGGGCTTAAATTCCAAGACCAAATTTGAAAAAGGTTTTTTTCCTTTTTTTTTTTTTTGATACACACACACACACACACACACACACACACACACACACACATACACATATATATGCATATATACATATATATTGCAAAAAATAAAGATATATATATCTTTAATTTTCTATTAAAGCATAGTGGGAATATAATATATTAGTTTCAGGATAAGTCTAATAACCATCTGTCATTAGACAAAGTTATTATGATATTATTGACTATATATTCCTTGTGCTGCACACTGCATCCCTGTGATGTATTTATTTTATAACTAGAAGTTGGTACTTCTTATTCCCCTTCACCATTTATTCTCTCATAGCCCTCCCCTCTGGCAACTATCAGTTTGTTTTCTGTCTCTATGAGTCTGTTTCTGTTTTAAATTTAAAAAATACATACCACTGCCAGAGAGAATTGTAAACTAGAGGTTTAGAAAGCTAACTTCCATTGCAGCTTCTCCTTCTGCTCAGCTTGCCTGTGCTGTGTGATTGAGACAGATTACTTAAACTTTTTAAATAGTCACTCCAATCTGCCTGCCTCTGGGACACATTCTGTTGATAACTGGCTTCCTGGAAAAAAAAAAAAAAAGGTGCTACTTAAATATAGGTGTCCTCCCTAAGAAAGAGGTTTGTGTCTACAAAATTCTATAATTATTGCCCTCTGGTTACAGTGGTATAACAAAACAAAAACAAACAAACAAGCAAAACCAGTTTAGCTGAAATCTCATTTGTCTGTTGACTTTTTCATGTTCAGTGGGGTTCTCACAGCTAGATGCTGAACAAATTCTGCTCTGTCCCATTTTGGAAAGTAAACTCTGCCACAGCTTGGTCAGGTGTTCACCTTCCACGCTGATGGAGGGTCCTGAATCAGTTACAAATGCCTCAAGTGCCGACCTTTCCGTCAGAGGCAGCATCTTAGCCTCCACCAGAGTGAGAAAGGATCGGAAAAGCTGAGCCTATGGGTCTGCGGTCAGAAAGCCTCAAGCTGGGGCAAGGCCAGAGCATGATGCGCCTTGGGTGCTGTCAACCATGACTCCACGACTGACAAGCGGCAGTGATTCCATGGGATCTCTTCTTCCTGTGCCTCGCTTTGAGCATCTCCAAGTCCCTCCCCAAAGACTTATGGAGACTTTTGAAGCCACTCTTTCTCTCTCATTAATGTTAAGCTCAGGCACTGTCATTAGCAGGCCAAATGGGACAAAGAAAATCAGAGGCCAAGAAAGCCTTCCATGGTATCAGCACCTGGGTTCTGTCCAGCCTAGTTCCCCTGACTTCTGGGACAACCAGGCACAGTTTGGGGTGGGGACTGTGAGGACCCTTCTCCACAGCCACACAAATCATGGACTGAGCATCCGGGGTGTAGCTTTCATGTTACGTCCCAATTCTCCTGTGAGCTCTTTGTATTTTCCATCAGGAAGAGTGAAGTTCATAAGTTGACTCCCTACTATCTAAAATGTACTCATCTTTCTCTCCCAAAGGAGCCACTTTACGAGCTTGAATTTGATGACTCACCAAAGAGAGGAAGAAGTAAATGATTACAACTGGGATTTACAATGTATTAAATCCTTTGCTAAGTGTTCATGTTTGCTAAATTGTTTCACAGGATACTTATTATTTATGCAGCATTATCTCCATTTTACAGGTGAGGAGCTGGGTTTGACACAACCGTATTAAAGCCTAAGCCTGTTGTCTAGGTTTCATCTTACTGCCAAGTCCATAATACCATTATGTGCTGCCCTATAGCAACCTCTGTCTTTCCAAATTAAAGAATCCTCCTATTCTGATGCTCCATTTTCGTTTCTGTGTGGGAGAGGGTTAGACATCTAAACATGTTGGCTAGAAACCAATAAATCTTTCATCAAGTATTCATTGAGATTTACGATATTCTAGGCAAATAAAGAGAGATATCCTATCTGCAAGGACATGGCTACCTGTTTTGGAATACAAAAAAAAAAAATTTTTTTTCAGAAAACCATGTCTGCTTGCTTTATCTTCCCTGCAGCCAGCCCCTAGAGACACAGATGGTCATTTCAAGTTGCAGGACAAACATCATAACTCTGAGGACCTGGTGAGCTCCAAGGGGCCTCTCGCTAAAGCATCATCCTGCACCAGTGAGTAGTACCAGGGTAGCCTTCTCCAGTGGTGGCAAAGGTACCAGTGGGAAGCAGACATTGTTAGATCTCTCAACTCACTGTACCTCGCTTTGTTTCTTTGATGTCTCCACTTGAACCTGAGGGAAGCTGGCTAACACTGGAAGAGAAAAACGACAGTGTTCTGGTGATAAGAAGCAAGTTCACTCAGCATGCTGAAGCAGCTCAGGCTTTATGTAGCAGAACCAACCGAGCATCATCATTTGTCCTCTCCTTGGCCCTCAAGCCCGCTAACACTTCCAGGAAGGAATGGACAAGTCCCTTACGGAGAAGGTGCCTGGCCTGGGGTGGGGGATGGAACCTAAAGGCAGGCTGTGAGAGAGGCAGGGAAGGCTGGATGTTTTGGGGCTAAAGTGCTCATTATGAGAAATTTCTTAATGATCGTAAGTCCTGAGGGAGGCACGTGAGCGATGCCTGGCGCCAGCCATGCTTGCCCCAGGCCTCCTGTCCAGATGGAAAATGTGTGCGGAGTGAGGAAGGAGAGTGAGAAGAGACCATGTGGCTGCTGAAGGTGACTGATGGCCTCGGAATGGCAAATCTGGCTCCCGGGGAATCGGGTTTTACTGGAAGGAGACACAAAGATTAGTGACTTTCAGGTGAGAAAGAGCCCCAGTTCCTGGTTTCTAGAACAAAGTCTCTTTGCAGTCCTTTGAGGGTTTCATTTGTGTTCTCCAAACCTTTGCTCATGACTTTTCTCCTTTCTGTCCATGTGTCCAAATCCTACTAGGCCAGCCTGGGCCTTCATGAAGGGCTCTTCATGAAGTCATCTAGCCTGATGGTCTAACCCGGAGCCTCCCTCCTCTGACCTGCTGACCTGCTGCAGGCAGAAACGATGTTGGTTTCAGATTCTCCAACAAGGATATGTGTTCAGGATAAATGTTTATCTTCTCCGAGCCTCAACGCTACTCAAAAATTCTAGGGGAACACATTTATAAGATTTAACATATTAAAACACTGTATAGAGTAAAATACAAAATTGGGAAGAATGTTTACCTTAAAGCTAAGACTTAAAAGAAATTTCATGGTGGTGGAGGGCCACTTTGGGCCATACCCGACTACATACCTGCTTGCTCTCCTCTCCACTAGGGAACTTTGACAAAAGAGCTAGGGAAGTAGGCAGTATGATGTCAGAGACATTGGAGCGCCCCCCCCCCCATTCATAGAGGCTGGGCAATGGGGAGGTGAAGGCTTGCTGATTAAGAGCAAATGGAAATAATTCCATCATACTGCAGTTAAAAAAATAACAGCAAATGCTATTTATCACATACATTCTACACGTCAGGCACTGTACTAGTTGCTTTATACATATCATTTCAATCAACCCTCACAATAGCCAGTGATGTCACTATCAATATCACTTTCACTTTACAGCTGGTGAAACCAAGCCACCATGAGGTAAAGTAACTTACTCCAAGTTAAAAAGCTAGTAAAATCAAGGTCTAGGATAATCCAAGTCTACCAGACTCTTGGCTACTTATGCTCTGCTGCTGTGAGTATACTAAAGAAGAGACAGGTGGCACATGTCTCCACAATTCATCCCAGACCCTTCGTGATTCTTGTGTTGGCCCCAAATGTTGCAGGTACAGACTCCAGCTCCAGCAGGGAGCTCAGTTTGTCCTATTGGTTCCTCCCCAATGAGTCGGGCCAGGTGTGTACTAATCTCTGGAAGGTCTCACAGGGCCCAGGTTGACTTATCTAATCGAAGATAAAGCGGCTGATGTGATCCATCTTTCCACAAGTTTGGGAATCACCCAGTTAGAACTAAGTGTCCATAAACAAAGATAAAGAACAGTTTAGAGGGTGGCCAGGGGATGGCCGGTTGTCAGTCCACTCTGGGCATGGAGAACTCAGGGTAAGAAATCAGGGCTGGAGCCCCTTTGCCCAAGCAGCTCGTCTCTAAGGACGTTTCCATCCGGTAAGTGTCCTGCTTGGTGTTTTTCATTGTGGTCGCAGTGAGTTCTGGTTATTTTTAATAACACACTACAGCCTTTGCACTCGTTCAGTCCTGTAGCATTTTATGATGTGTCTGACCCAGGAATATGTCTGGCTGCTGGGGTGGGGTCTTCATTTTCTCCCCTCTTTTAGCTTTCCTTCTCCTTGGCACTTCCCTGCAGAGGGAGTAGGTTTTGACATCCCATGTACACTTTTCCACCATCTGTTCAGATTTGTCCCCTCTCCCAAAAGGCCCTTCTAACTTTACATCGCACAAATTCATGTCCAGGGGACTTGCCAAAACTGTCAAGTCCAAACGTTTTCCTTGGCAGAGACCGCGCCTCTTCACTGAAATGGGCCGGCGGATCCACCAGGCCTTGGCGCTGCTTCTCCGGGCGCCGAGCGCGTCCCCTGGGGCTTCCTCACCAGGCTCCGCGTGCTCTGGCGCACGCTGCGTCCGCCTCATCCAAGCCCGCTGGCTCGGAGCATCGGCTGACTTCGGCGCCCCCGAAGCCCAGGGCCTGCGCGAGCATCGATTTAAGTTTTATCTCCCTCACCTCTGCCTAATTCACCGCGTGCCCGTTGCCTTGACTGATCTTTCCCGGCTGCCCCTCCTGGTGGCTCCGACCTCCCAGGTCAGAGGAGAAAATTCCACCCGTCCACTCAACCAGAATTTGTGCAGAGAATCTATAAATTTCTGCTCATTGTCCTGGGCTCTTAACAGTGAATGCAGCACTGAACAAAACCGACAAAAAGCCTGACCTTCATGGTGCTTACATTCTACCTCACCTAATAAACTTCTTATATGAAGTTGTTAGGAATTTAACATGCTCCTAGGATGCCTGCTTCTTAAAAGAAGAGTGTGGAGAAGTATAGTATAACCCCAAAAGGAATGAAGTGCCAATGGAGGAATTCCAGATGTATGTGGTGACAATATTTGGGACTGAGAGACCTGTTTGGTTTTCTGGAACAGGGAGTGGCAAGCTACAGCCCATGGGTGGCCCACGGCCTCTTTCATATGGCCCACGAGCTAAGAGTAGCATTTACATGTTTAAATGGTTGAAAAAAAATCAACGAAAGAATAATATCTTGTGACATGTGAACATTATACGACACTCATATTTCAGTGTCCAAAAGTTTTACTGGAACACAGCCATGCCCATTCATTTACATATTGTCTATGCCTGCTTTGTGCCCCCATGTCAGAGTTAAGTAGTTGTGATGGGGATTGCATGTGACCCCCAAAGCCTAAAACATTTACCTTCTGGCCCTTGACAGTAAGTTCACTGACCACTGCTCTAGAATCATATGATGGAAACAGCTGTTATTTTCCGCAGGCAGAGAGCTGGCCTGGTCAGGTAAGCAGCAGTCGCATTCTCCATCTGCCTGTGGAAGAGAATCATAAAGGGGGACTTAATGTTAGAGGATGAGGACCTGTTCCTGACATCTCTTTTCTCTCCAGCACACACGGAGACAAGCCCTCCTGGGAAGTGTCTGATGAATGCAAGATTCCTTCCTGGCAGAATCTTCAATGATCTTTGCTGAGTTCAGAAGCAAATCTTCACAGCCGGAGGTTCTGGGCACCTTGGTGGAGAAGAAGTCGGTTAGGGGTGGGGGGTGGGGGGTGGGGGGTGGATTCATCCATGCTCTCAGCTGTGTAAATACAAGTAATAATAGTAATGCCTATGGAAAAAAAAAACACAGGACTAACAGAGGGAATGGGTTCAAATCCCTGCTCTGCTACTTAATTAGTTGTGTGGTATTGGGTAAATTATTTAACCTGTAGAAAGAAGCCTCATTTCTCTCATCTGTGAAATGGCCTGCCTTGCCTACTCCAAAAGGCTGTTAAGAGAAACAAATGTGATCATACAGGTGAAGGTGCTTTGTAAACTGGACAGCAGCATGCAAATACATCATCTTTTCTCCTTTCATCAGTGGGGAGCAATATTAGCTGAATTCTCATCCTTTATTCCTCTTTGTCTGTGGAGACCCAGTCAGGCAGTCAAGGTAAGAGAAACCCAGAACAGTGTTCTCCTTGACCTTGGTCATGGTCTCTGCCTGTCCTGAAGCCCCATCTCCCATCCCCTTACCCCAGATATCACTTACTATTTGGAGTCAGTTTTGGGGATTCTCAACCATGTAAGAGGCAACCAAATAAGAACCATAGCAACCCCTGTGGTTCTTCTCACAGGATTGTGTCTCTTAGTTTGAAGAATGCTACAGCTGCCCTCTATCAAACTCCCCCCAAACCCATACCATGCATGATGGAACTACAGCTATAGCCCCCTGGACCTATTTGCCTATTCCCCAAACCCCTAGCACCCAGCCTGTAGCCCTCTCAGACACAATGAGTTTATATCTCACTATATTCCCCTGATTAATTTCAACAACTATCTTTCAGGCAGTTTAGGGTTGAAAGGTGCAATATGCAGAGAGGAATGATTTTTAAAAATTAAAATCTTCCTCCCTCAGTAGATTATAAGCATCTTAGGGGCAGAGACTATTTCTGTTCTGCTGTTCTCCATTGTGTCATCAACATCTGCATGGTAACTGGCACATGGTAGGTGCTCAATAAACATTCTATGAATGAATGAATGGTACCTTAGGATTTAGTGACAAGACCTTCGATCATTCTACTGATAACTTTTATGAGTTTATACATATCCCTTCTCTGAAAAACACAGCATTCTACACACAATGGATGCCTAATAAATGCCAGTGGATGGTGACAGCAATGAACATGAGGTTGAAAAGTCAGTCTCCCAAATCTCAAAGCCAAGAGAACAGATCAAGACATGTGAATAGGGTCTAAGGTTAATAGCACTTTAGAAAAACCTTTCTTTTGCAAGAGGGTACTAACTTATACTTCATATTTTGTTTAAGGGTTTAGATGCCATAAGATAATGATAACTTGGAACTTCAACATGTGACCTGGGAACATGTGACCTGAAATGGCTATTTCATTGGTCACATCTCCTGAGAAAATTCTCAAACTAGGAAAAAAATACTCTGACAGTGGCAAACAAAGGCTGGTACTTGTAACTACCATCTTCAGTGTTTAGGGGGAAGAAGTTTTCATTATGGGCCAAAGAGCAGATGTCAAATCCCCAGCCATCCTTTTGCCATTTGCTATTTGTCATGAGTCACCTTGGGGCCCATTAAACCTGGCACCGGTTTTCACAGGCAGCATCACTGCGTGGCCTGATGTTCATGCTGATGGATGGGCTCATGTGAGGGTAGCTGGAAGGCTGGGCCTCAGGCTTCCCTTGGTTCCAGCCTTCTTTGCTTCTTGGGTCACTTTGTTCCCTTCCCCCGTATTCCTCCTCCATCACCTTCATCCTCCACTTCCATGCTGCATTTTCACAATAAATATGGCCTCTTATTTCAGTTCCTGTAGTACTGGCTCATCAAATACAGAAGTGAGGACTGCAGGAACACCTCTGCTCAGGACATCCGTTCCTATTGTCCATGACACCTGTGGGTAGCAGGAGTTCTAAGAAGGGAGAGGACCATTTCCCGGACAGCAGTGGGGAGAGGTGAGTGGCTTTCTTGGTCTTTTCACTTGGCACCCAGGAGAAAACCCTTTAGCCATCTTGAGTTGCCTACTCACTCCGTAGCTTCCTGGGGCTCTCTCCAGGATTTTTGTCTGGCTCAGCCATCTCCACTAGCAGACTTGATCTCTCATTTCCCTTAGTATTCTCAACTAAGGGTGGACAATTCCCCTTCCTCTTTAATTAAACCAAGATAATGCTGAGATTTTGCCTAAGAATGCTTTGTAAGAAATCTGAAGAAAACCCCAAACATTTGGAATAGTTTACCAAGCTTGTGGGCTTCATTAGTTAAGATCCCTGGTCCTTCTCGTGTTCTTATCTAACTCTGTTCCTATGCCAGCCACGCAGAGCCCCAACCTGAGAGGCACCTGGTTAGCTTTGGTAGACACAGCCAATTTCCAGAATGGCTGTCTCATTTTTGCACTCCCATCAGCAGTGTATGGGTGTTCCATTGTTCAAGAGACTAGCCTGCCTTTGTGATTGCAAGTGTTTTGTATTAGAGTCATTTTGGTGGGTGTGTATTAGTATCAAGTTGTGATTTTAATCTGTTTTTCCTGAAGAATAATGCTGTTGAGCATCTTTCCTTATACTCCTTAGCCATTTGCTTATCCTCTTTTGTAAAGTACATTTAAAGTCGTTTGCACATTTTTTCACTGGATACAAGCCTTTGTTGGATCTATCTATTGTCAAAATCTTCTGCCAGTCTGTAGCTTGCCTTTGCATTCTCTTCATGCTCATATGGCCCAATGAAATGTTTTTGTAATATAAAACCACAGAGTTAGGAGGACTGAATCTACAGCATGGCCAGCTGCTTTTACTTGATTGCATTTCCAAATCACTTTTCAGAAAGTCAATAATATTTATAATTCAGCACCAGAGAAGGTGCCCTTGTGCCCCTCTCAATCAATACCCCCCTGCAAAAGTAAATTCTATCCTGACCTCCATCACCATAGATTTGTTTTGCCTGTGCTTGTCCTTCACACAAATGGAATCATGCAGAGTGTACTCTTTTCATGTCTGGCTTCTTTTGTTTTTCATTATGCCTGTGAGATTCATCCACTTTGTGCACAGCAATAGTTTCTTCTTTTTCGTTACTATATGATATTCCCCTGTATAAGCAGACTTCAATATGGGTTGTTTCCAGGTTGGCGCTATAATGAATAAAGCTGATATATATTTATATAAATTTATATAATATTTATAAATATGTAAAATATATAGAGCTTATTTTTGTACACGTTTTCATGAGCAAATGCATTGTTGGGCCTATACCTAGAAATGGAGTTGCTGGGTTTTAGGGTATGCAATGGATGCTGTTTTTTAGTAGACACTGCAAATTTTCCAAAGTGGTTGTACCAGTGTACAGTCCCACCCACAATGTATGAGAATTTCAGTTGCTCCATATCCTCTCCAACACTTGATATTGTCAATGCCGTTGTTTTTTGTTTTTGTTTGTTTTTGTTTTTGTTTTTTTAAATTTTGGCACTTCTGCAATGTGTGTATCTCAGTGAAGTTTTAATTTGCATTTTCCTGATGACTAATGACATTGAGCACCTTTCCATATGTTTGCTGGCCATTTGGATACCCTCTTTGGTGAAGTGCCTATTGAGTCTTTTGTACATTTGTAAACTTTGGTGTGCTTGCATTTTTCTTATTGATTTGCACAAATTATATATGTATTCTAGACATGAATCCTTTGTCAAACATATGTGTTCTGAATATTTTTCTCATAGTCTGTGGATCACCTCTTCATCCTCTTAATGATGTCTTTTAATGAATGAAGTTCAAATTATCAATTATTTCTTTGCCTCCAGAAAGACACTCTGCTTTGGGTCCTTTCTTTGCTCTCTGTTCCCAGGCTGCAGGTTCTTCTGTATTGACCTACAGGTCCCTCCCCTACTCTTCCTGCAGATCCCTTCTGCCCTGTATGCTTGCTGTAGACTCCCTGGGTAGAGGCTGAAGCTGTTATCCACTTTGGATAAGCAGAATCTTTCTCCTTTTCTGACTCATGCCTAGACTTACTTCCTCAAGGCCACAGGTCTTGAAAGCTGGAACTGTGCCATCCTCCCCAGGGTCTTCCTGCCAGCCATCAGCAGACAGTGCTCTTTTCCTAGATTCCTAGATTCACATTCCAGTCTGAGCTCCACCTCAGGCTCATTCACCAGAGGTGATTCATTCATCCTTATCAAGTCCTTCCTGGCTCTGGTTACCCCACTGCTACCTTGACAGGTGATCTTTGACACTTCCTTCAGTGTCCTCTCAGCAAGGGAACACTTCTCAAAATCTCCCCTCTACTGGATTTACAATATAAAGTTACTTTTCACTTCAGGAACAAGAGCTACTATCATGGGCTCAATGTTTAAACTTCAAATTTGGGCCCAGCATTATCCGATCAGAAACGATTCAGATGGCTAAGACTGTCTCATTGCGTATCTCTAAAGTACCATTAGCATTGCCCCTTTTCCACCTTCTGGGGGGTTCTTTACTGGCAAGGGAAGTGATTTGGAGATGCGATCATGTAAAAGCAGAAGTCCATAAACTCGGATGTAAAAAATTTACATCATCATTTCTACAAACCTCCATTTGAAAATTAGCTTTTCCTTTCATTATGAATATAGACAACAAACTACAGCATTAGCAGTGCCTGTGACTTTGTTGCCAACAGAAATCACAGGTACGTTCATATCACATTATAGTTTGAATTATCATCACACCTCTCATTATTTCAATGTTATAAAAGTTATTAGACCTACCACTGAATCTTGCATTTAATAGGTTAATAAAGAAACAAATATAAATAAAAGACTATTTTACAAATTAGTTTCTTAAAAATATTCTGATAACTTATTTCAACATAATTTGTGCATTTAAAATCATTATTGTGAGAAGCAGTGCATAGACTTTATAATACTGCCAAAAGGGTCCTAGGCATGAAAAATTAACTCCTGTGGACATGCCACCCTCTTAAACTCATAGCGACTTAAAGTCACCTTGTAACCTATGCAGATGAATCAGCAGCTATACTCCTGTGTCGGGTGGTGCTGAAAGTCTGCTCCATCTTTGTTTCAAGTTCCTTTGGTGTATGTGTAGGGTGGAGGGGTGATGTGGGGGGGGGGGGGTGGAAGGGTCTCAAGGAATCCAGGCATGTGACTCCAATTTTCTCTGAATTCTGCCATTCCAGGGATTCTAAAAGCACAAGGTATCTCTTCTGCAGGTCAGTGGGTAGCTATCCAGCTAAAGAGATTTTATGCTTGACTTCAGAGGAATAGCCCAAATGATGATCTGTTTGAGAGAGTAAATTAAAGAGGTAAGCGGGCATGCTGGTTATATTTGGTTTAACTTTTGCAAATTTAGTTTTTCCCTTAAGCATTTCAAAAGAAGAATATAGGTTGTCTGACCTCTTTTCCCAGAATCACTATCTTCCCCACCCCCAATTCAAATTCTGGTCAGATCCTGATTCTCAGAAACCACTGACTTTGGATTAGTTTGAAGAGAAGGCCTTACCAGGATCTCTTCTCTCTCCAGGCCAATCAAAACATGACCATTTTTTTCCCCTCACGACTCCAAATACTGCATCTTGATTTTATTCACTCCTTCCATGCTATCCTTCCTTGCATTGTTTGCATCAGAATGTTTCCCTTTCTAGAAGCAATGCTTCTATGTTCTGTTTGATGCTAAATAAAATATAAAATGCAAGAGGTTTTGTAACAACACATGAGTCCAATTCCTTGACTCGTGCCAAGAGGAACTAGTGAGTTTCCCAGATCCTAAAAATTGGGGCTGTGTGCTTCATATTGCTATCTAAATATCCTTAAACTGTGCATTTCTCTTAGATCCCACTGCCAACCTCATCCTTCACCCTCCAACTACCCAATACATCCTAACCTTCCATTTCATCAAAAAGCCACTGGTATAGTGAGTTGAGATGGTTAGGAGTCAAGTGAAACCCTTTTGTTGACACCTTTTCTTCTGTAGAGAATGGTGTCAGTGTGGCTACAACCACTTATTTCTCCTTCCTTCTCCCCATTAAAGTCACTTATTTTGAATGTTTGCATGTGTTATTTTCAAAGAAAATAACAGATTCTGTAGCAGATTCTGAGCATGACATTCTTCCAAGGTGCTTCAAGTTCTCTATAAAAAGCTAAGCTGTCATTTGTTGTTATCAGGATCACAAGCCAAATTGGTGAAGTTGACGGAGTTTTATTAGTTCTGTTTTTTGTAATAGCCTGTCTTACTATGGAGACAAATGGGAGAACTCTGTCTTCACACTGGCTTTGTTTTATAATTCTTAGATGTGTAACACAAATGAATGGTTTTGAGCTGTTTCCAACATGTAGTGATGGGTGTCAGTTTCTTGGACACATCTCGGAAATCTAGCATTATAAGGATTCCAAGGCAAGCTGTTCTGGAATGAGCATTGGACTCTGTGAGGCACAACTAGAACTTGGCAATTCTACTTCTGACCCTTCCTCTAACTAATATGTGACCTTGGGTAGGTCCTTTAATGTTTTTGATCCGTAGTTTATTCATCTATAAAAGGAGAGGGGAGGCCTGGATGAGCTCTACATCCCTTCCAGTTCTGTCATTATATTATTCTAATAAATGAATCACAAAGTCACGAAAATGTCCCAAATATAGCAATCGTGAAAAAGAACTGTGATTCTGTTTTATATGGTGTTAAAGAGTACTTTTTGACTTTTGAGTCTCTTAACAATTCAATATGTATACCCCTGAAACTCAACTAGATCCCTGTAAACTATTTTTTAAAATTGATTTTGGGCCAGTATGAAATCCTGTGTCTCATTATCTGAGTCTCATATTCTGAGTTGTAAGAAGGTCTATTTAAAATGGTATGTTTTTCTTGCAGCAATTGTTAAGTGCTCAGATTTTATGATGTTTTAACATTCATTGCCATTCATTATCTAAACACTCTTCTAAAATCCAGTGAGTGTGTGAGGTTAATAAGTAGAATGGAATTCATTCCGGGTTTGATTTCATCTGCTGAATTTATTGGAAGGCTTCTCTTATGTCTGTTCCTTCTTTCTCAACATGGTTAGAGCGAAGAGACTTAGGAAAGCTCAGACTCTGCTCATGACATTAAATCTGTGACTTTGGGAAAGGAAGAAAGATTGTTCTGCATCTCTATCCCCAAGCTAAACAACTTTAAAGTTGTGGTGATACTTTATGCGAAAAGAAATCTATTCGTTATCACTGTATTTTTTGAGTTATTATACTATTCACCACATTTGATTTTTCAGACACTTTTCCCACCTGTATAATGTTTCTAATTGCATTTTAATGTTATATTTATTTGTTTGATTTTATAATGCTCCAAAAAAAAAGAATAATGGGAAAGAGGGCTTCAGAGAGCACAATATTTCAGTCCATTTGCAACTTCGGCAAAAAGTGGCCGACTCAAGCTGCTGCTGAATGCTATACTTTGCCTATTTAAGATTACAGGTGCCATAGACAGATTCTTGGAAGGCTGTGTCTTTTTAATCAAGTCATTCTTCCATTGAATGAGGCTCTCTCTCTCCTACCTTCCCATCTCTGGCTCTGCCACCACCCTCCTTCCTAAGTACACACTAACACTCGGACTTGGACTACACTTACCAAAACATATACTTACAGTTTTATTTACTGATTGCTTTGCTGTACTGCAAATGGCCCAGCATTTTGTCGATGAAGGAGTGTAAATCATGCTTTATGTGGGATACAGTAGGATGTGATGTTTAGAGGCAGGAAAATATGCTTCCTTATAGAAAGAAGCACAAGGCACTAAACCATCTGGATTGGAGAGAAAAGTTTCAGTCATCCATCCTGATGTTTTGTCTACATAGTACCAAACATCTGGAACCTGGGTGACAGACTGATTTTTTACTTCGCATCCAGATGTTTTTGTATTGTGCTGAAACAACTTAAAGAAATCAGCTATATTTTTTAAGAATTTAAAAAGTAAAAGCATAAAAGTTATACTAATTTCATTTAAGTTTTGAGATAGAAAAGATGAATAAAATAGAAGCAAATTTTTTGTTAGATGTTTATACTCTAGTGGTTTTTTTTTTTGAAGCCACACATTTTGTTACTCAACTATGAGAATTAAAAGAATTATACAGAAATATCCCCAGAAATATTGTCACTAAAAAATGCAATGATTTAGACTGTTTTTCAACAGTTGAAATGCTCAGGTCTACAAAGTCATATAAGACTTGGAAAGTTAGAAGAAATCATTCTCAAAAACAATTGCTTAACTGCTTGAGGAATGAGTTTCATTCCAAGTGACTCTCCGTGAATACATTTATTCTGTTCACACAAATGAGAATGCATAATCAATAGGTTATCAAGGCCCTAACAGGATTTTCAAGGAGACTTTTCAGACCTTTGAAAGATGCATTTTTGAGAAATGCTTTTAATGATTCAAAATGGAAAATAAGAAAGATTCCATCCACTGGAGCTACCCTGAGCATCTGTCACAAGAACACAAGCAGAAAGGAATGTTTAAACATTCCGCAACACAACCATTTGGGGGAAAAAAAAAAACCAACTTGTGTTTTGAGAATTGTATTTCTCTTGTTCTTGCTCACATAAAATGGAGTTGGATCTAACACTTGTTAGAAGATACATTCAGAACATCTTTCTTATTTCAGAAGACACAGCATTTATCTGGCTCTCAACTGCCAATAGGTTTTGTAGGAATTTCTATGCCATGAAAACCCCAATATAAATTTCATGATTTCCAAAAAGGCGCATAGGGTGTGTAACTTACACATAGCAGTATTATTGAGCTGAACTAGCCCGGTGCAGTGTTTGTGCTGACTCAGCACATGGTTTCTCTTCTCCAGGTCACTAAAACAACTCTCCTCTAGGGCACAGCTTTCACAGAAAGCAAAGGGGAACCGAAATACAGAGGGGCCTTATTTTCACCCTCAATTATACCAAGTCCAAAGGCAAATGCCAGATCAGACCCAACTTTTCCAGGTTGAGAGAGTAAAAAAGTTCCCCCTTGGCTCTCTCCCACCCTAGCGCTTGAGGGAGTCACATTAAGTTGGAACACAGCTTGTTCTTCACAGATGAATTTGTACCAGGCCTCTTGGGGTGGGACTCCAACACAGGTTGCCCGTGGCTTTTTATGCTTTGTGTAGAATATTTTAAGGAAGACAGGTTAATCTCGTTTTTATGGACTCGTACCAGGAAACATTTCTTAAGAGTTGTACATTAAGGAAGCTGCGTATCCCAGACATTGAAAAGATACTTGTAGGGCCTGGGGTGACCTGTGGAGGGAGGGGATCACAGCACTTGTCCGACTTCTTTGTCTGATTCACCGCTGGAGCCTTCAGAGATTTGGGGTGGTGTGTGCATGCAGACCACAATGTGCATGCTAAATGGCATGGCCGGTTCTTATACACATAGAATGTTCTCGAAGTTCCATTCTCTGTTCCCTGACACACTCAACAACCTGGCGCGGTAGAAATCGCTGGGCTGCAGGGTAGCTCGTGGAATGGGATTAGGCATAATAAGAAGCTCCAGTCTCCCTAAACCCCCCCTGTCCTCTCCCGCCCTTTGGCCTCCCCCATGACCCGCTCGCTAATCAATGCAAATGTCGTAAGAGGCCAGGCCCGCAATAGGCATTCCAGAGAGCTCAGACCACCAGCCGAGCTTTAAATAAGTGCAGATGTGACAGGCAGGAGACCCGGGGAGGGCTGCCTCTGTGCCCTGCACCTCCCCGGGCTATGTGCGCCGCACGCCCGCGGCGGTTGCGGGAACTATGTCTGGGTGAAATTGAAATGGGGCGAGCACCTAGTTAACGGCAGAGGGAATGGAGGCCCCCAAGTTTGAGGGTAGCGCGGGGATGGTGTGAGAGCCCCATCGTCCATTAACTTCCTTGGCCCCGCTGCTTCTTCCCTAAGTGGCTGGAGAGTAATCCACGCTCGCCGCCGGGCCCGGCCTCCACCGGCCGAATTGCCGGGCCTCGTTCGGCAAATCCCGAACCTGGCTGGCGGGACCGCTAGGGACGCTTCGCTCTTCCAGGGCCGGGTCTGACCCGCCCGCGACATACGCTGAGTCTGGAGCTTCTGCCCTGCTTACCCTCCCCACGCGGGAATACACCTTCCCCGCCCCAACCGCAGCGTGGAGGCTTGGCGCCGGGGCCGAAGCGCTGTGGGGGGGTGGCGGGGGGGGCGTCCCGGCCTGCGGGCCCCAGTGTGCGGTACTTAGCGGAGGCGGAGGGTCAGGTCAACCCTGGGTCAGTCCCTAAGCCCGGGTGAGGGCTGAGCGGCGCAGCGCGGGGGCGAGATGCGGCGTGGAGCATAAGGCGCCGGGCAGCTGCGTCCCCGCAAACCGCCCGCGGACCCGGCGACCCGCAGGTCCCGCGAAGCCCGGACTACAGGCTCCGAGTCTAAGGGCCTTAGGGAAAAACGGAGAGGGGGAAACCGAGCCTTGCGCATTCTTTGGTGTTTCGTCCGCCCTGAGCCAGGTTCCGAATTTATTCACATCCTCTCAACCCCACCAAGTCAGGACAGCTCCACTAACCTCGTCCGATCCTGGGGCTCCCAGCCTGCGCGGCCACCCGGGCCCACGATCTCACCCTCCGACCTGGGCCCTTCGGGGCCGAGTAAACTCTGTTTCGCCTGTCCCGCCAGTCTCCGCGGGTGCCGTTCGCGTGGCCCAGGAGGGTGGCGCATGTCTGAGATGTGGGCCACTTGGAGGCGGCCCACCTCCGCCGCCCCGCGAGGCGCCCTGGCCAGGCCCCCACCCTGTCCCCGCCCTAGAGACCACCCTGGCCCCAAGCATTTCCGTCTCTCCGGGCCCCAACCGCTCCAGGCCCCGCGCCCTGCCGATGCGGGAACGGCTCCCTTCGGAAACCTGCAAGCGGTAGGGGCCGGCCGCCGCGCCGGTGCAGGGCCTTGTCCACCGAGCAGCCCTGCCGCCCAGCCCGGCTGCCCCGGGCCATCCCATCGGTCTCCAGCGCTTTGGAGACACCCGTCCCGGCGCCTGCTCTCCTCCCCACGCCCCAGCCCCTCCAGACACTCCCTCGGCCGCCGGGCATGCTCGGCAGGACCCCGCGCCGAGGCCGCCTGCCGGAACCCCGGGGCTGTGAGCGTCACCCGCGCCGCCGGCCGGTGCCCGGCGTCTGTGCCTCCCTCCCTGCCGGGTGCGGCACGAAGGGCTCCAGGCGGACGCCGCCGGCACCAGCGCACACCCGGCCCTCCGCGCTCCTACTCGCCACCGCCGAGAGCCACGTGCGCCGAACAGGCGCCGCACCCGCCCGGGTCCCAACTGCCTCCGGCGCCTGAAGGAGCCTCCGCGCCGCCGCCACCAGCACGCCGCGCCCGTTGCAGCTGCCAGCCCACACCTGCATCCTCTCCTTCTTGCTTTTCCATCCGCGCGTAGAAATACTATGAACTTTAAAAAAAAAATTTTAAGTATATATATTTTTTTCAGAGACGTGAAGAAAGACTCGAGAGGGATACGACAGTCCGAGCGCCGAGGCGCAGAAACGTAAACTGGCCCAGAGCGACCTTGCTTGGCGGAGAGACTCATTTACCTCGCTGGGGAGGCGGCAGCAATGGGTGTGCAAAAAAGAGGAGCGATGCTTAAAAGACAGAGGATAAACAGCTTCAAATTATATCGAAAAATCATTCAAACCCTTAATTCCTTTTGTACACCTGGTCTAACTGAAATGCCGATTGTAAGCAAAACCAAAAACTTGAATTTATTGATATAAGTCCTGTTAAAGGAGGCCGGCAATAGGAGATACATGGCAATTAAGCTAGGTGAGGCTGACTACGATACTATATTCTTCAGGGACGTTCTAATGACTTTTTCTTTAATTATTTTTTAAGTGCAAAATTTAGCTCAGTAACTTTTGCAACGGCAAACCACCCCAGATAATATGGTTACTTTCCTAATGTAAAAATTCTTGATGATGTATCACCTAAAACAGAATTTACAAGGTTTCCGATTGTGTAACAAACAGCCAAACATAACCGAAGTAAAAAACTAAGTCCCTTTACATAAATACCTAATTCCATCATTCAAAATGGTTGTTGCTTTGTAGAGTAAATCTGAATCACAGGGTGAAGCTTAGCTGCCCTTTCATAAATAATATCTCAACTTTCCTCCAACCCCAAAGAAAACTAACTGCACTGTCAGTATTTTGTTCTTTAGAGGAAATAAATTGTCTTTTTCAGCCATCTGAGGTGCTCAGGCATGAGATGTGCTAAACATTCATATGAAGATAGTTTGGAAGATGGTGCAGGTGTGGGCTAACTTAAATTACTTGCTTTGTGTTTTTCTAAAAGGTCAAATGTAGGATCTGGTTTTAGGGAAGGCAGAATAAGATTTCCTGACATGAGTTAAAATGCCCATGTGCCCAGCCTCAGATGGAGCAGATAATACAAACCTGATAAGGCATTTAGCTGAGGCATCCTGAAAAATGATGTGCTTATCAGCATGCATGTCATCAATCAAAAATTATTTAATATTTGCATTCAATTAACCAAATGACTCCACCATTTGGAGAATTTTCCCAAATAAGCAATTAGGGAAATGATCAGTAAAGTCTTCCAACACTCTCATTTAATAGTAAATTATTGAGCAGTACTTTAACTTGTAGGAATATTTAATAACCTGGGAATTAGTGGTGCACTTAAAAATGGAGCGCAAGAATTTCAGTTTAATTTTCTAAACTAGTAGAAAATATTAACAGAATTACTTTTTAAAAAAATCATTTTGGAACAAAGACTAAATTTAGGAAACAAATCAGAGCAGCCCTAACATCTGAAGACATAACTGAATTGAGTATGTGGTATCTTGAATAATTTTCCATATAAAATAGCTTAGTGGCCTTTAAAAAAACCTCTGCTTAATTAAACACATAAAATTGGCTATATTAATATATGGTTTTTTTTTAATCTTATGTAACTAGAATTCCTTGCATACCATCATAAGAAACCAACAGCTATGTTGGCTATATTCCCTAAGTATAAGTAATTTAAATTCTCTGAATATAATTGACCTCATTAAGTTGAATCATAGGACATAAAAGCTACTGGGGAAACTCTTTATATACAATTATGTAGATCAGTAGTAGTTTTTAAGTCACTAATAACTAGACATATAAATTTTCTGGGTTGAAGGAGAGACTGTAAATCAATCTTGTATAATTTTCTAGCCATCTTTTAAAATGAGATAAATTATAACATAAACATCTTAGAGATTGGTTTTATTAAGGAAATAATTTTCTTTGCTGTCAGAGATGCCCATGAGGGTAAATTTTTATTATATATTTGAGAGCTGTTAAATTTGATGGTTAAGCACATAATTTCAAACCATTTCTCAGAAAAGTTCTGACTTTTAATAGTATTTTACTTCTGAGAAATGCATTAAAAATACAAAATTAGTAGCATTAATATTGAATTTTCATAACTGAGAATCTGTACATAGAACAGGAAATATTTGCAAATAAAAACTAAAAACCAAGGTCCAGGTGAAGGAGGACATTAAAAATTATGGTCGGCAGAATAATAACTTATTTTACTAACAATTTGTGCAGTACTTTCTCTCTTAAGATCTGCCCTTTACAATGATGAAATTGCTCAGGGATCCTTTCACCAACCTCACACAATTACAGGTGTGTGTGTGTGTGTGTGCACGCGCGCGTGTGTGTGTTTCCATTCACCTTTGCCTGGAAAAGAAACAAAGGAAGAATGGAAATCCTGAGCTACTCTGACACACATAAGGCCTTATAGTTTATTAATCGGAGAATTTAGCTTATCCCTTCTGCTATTCATCTGAAATTAATTAAGTGTGTAGAATTACAAGGTGGGTGTATCCGAGACAGCAGGCCCTGCTCGGACTAATCAAAAGGGCACATGTTGAATGAACACAATTTAGTTAAGGTTAATCCAGTGAAGATGATACCTCCCTGGTCTTAATTACTCTAGGTGATAGATTGTGGAATGAGAAAGTAGGAAGGAAGGGAAATTCTGTCCTGCTGAATACCAGGATTTTCTAATTTAATTTAGCGCTCTGTTTTCACAGAAGCAAACAGTTTCCATTCAAGGAGCAGGACCACACTGTCTTGTTTAAGGTGGATAAAGCAAACAACAAAAAAATTTTGCATGTATATTTTTAAGAAGAATAAATAGAAAAAAAATATGAAGCTTTCAAATGTGTTGATGATAATGTGCCTTTCATTACAGTCATGTCAGTTCAGAATTTTATCACAGTTCAGTGGATTCTTTATGATTTATGCTGGGGGGGGCGTTACCTTTTTGAACTTTATTCTGAGTGCCTAGACTGATCACTGTTGAAATAGCACATTTCTATACCAACAAAACTGCATTAATAAAATGAATACATATGTATATTTAAAGACAAGACAGTTTAAAATATTAATAAGTACACAGCTTATCACCATGGATGAATTGAAGAATTTAAATAATGTCGAACAAAAGTAGACGTAAGAGTACATGCTTTATGATTCCATTTATATGAAGCTCAAAAACAAATAACACAAATCTGTAGCATTACAAGTCAGCATAGTGATTACCCTCAGAAGAAAAGTCTGTAACTGGAACATAGAACAAGAGGGACTTCTGGGGACACTGATAATGTTCTGTTTCTCAAGCTGGGTGTTGGTTCCACAGGTGGGTCCACTTTATGAAAATTCATCGATCTTATACATTTGTGAACTTATGGTTTGTGCATTTTTCAGCATATACATTTTACTTCAATAAAACATTCACTTTACAAAATGAAAACACATAAGAGAGAAAACACTAAAGGGTAAGGGAACGGGATTGTAGGACAAGACATTTTTAAAAGATGGTGTGAGCTGAGGGCTAAGGATGTAATTCCAAAAGAGAGAAAATGCTTGCAATAGCTAGCAAAAATATTATTAACAGGGTCTTCATGTGGTCACTTTGCCATCTTAATATTTACAAACCCACAAACGCTTAGATTACTCCTCAGTAACCAGACTTCAACAAATATCTAGATCTTCCTTGTTTTTTTGTCTTGTGTATGTTAAAGTCCAAGTCTGATTAAGGTGTTTAAGAATCTTATTCTTTCTTGCTATTTAAGGTGCAGCTCTCCCCACAAACCCTGAAAAAAAAAACACCTCATTTTCTCCTTGAGCATGCATTAGAAAATCATCGAATGATTTCCTCGTTTTCAGTTTTGTGATATATTTTCTGCTCGAGAGGGGCTGTTTCTGATTTATTAGCATTTGATCCCCTAGTTTCCTGCCATTGATCAAGCCTAATACTTGGCTCAGTTGATGAGTTTTATATGAAAACTGATATTTCAGGAAGACGGAAGGTTGAACCCATTTTTAATATTTTTCCCCCTTCATCTTTTTTAGAGTTTGACGTACACGGGAGACACCTAGCAAAGCCCAAAACTGGATTATTTTTTACCACATCTCCCTGGTATAAAACTTTTTGGAAGTCAAACACGTATTTATCAATAAAAGAGATGTTTGTCCAGTGTCATTCACATCCTGTCAACTGTATATACATTTACACCCTCTCACCAAAATATGCCTTTACCCTGCTGCTGACCGGCCATCCGCCATTCAATCTCCAGTGAAGTTGCGGTGAGTAAGGTCAACTCCTTGGAAACATCTGTATTTGATCAGTTTGCACCGAACAGGGGCCTTCCTAATGCTGGACTCCCCTGAAGTCTGCTGTGACAATAGTTGATTCACCACCACTGCCCGAGCCTCCCTCAGGAAGCCTTTTTTTTTTTTCTCCTCTGAGACTCTGCAATGCCTAGACTCAATTCTACTCTAATGAGCCCAGGGCATTTGCAGTTCCACGCCTTCCAAAGTGGCAGCACACCGGGGGAGAGTTTCCCTTCTACAACTGGAAGGTATTATTCTAGTTATTGCTAAAGGTAGGACTTGTGGTTCTTTCTCTGTTTCAGTACTGGGAAAGAGCAACCAGTGGAATCTGATCAGAAAGTCAGCAACGCGTTGACAGTATTTTAACCATTCTCTACCCTGATGGGGTCAGTTCCCACTCCCAGGTGCACATTCGTGGAGGATTAGCGTTAGCCTCTGTGTCTATCTGTATTTTCTTTTCTCTTTTGTCTCTCTCTTTTTTTAACCATATTTTCAGCATTGCATCTTCCACATATTATTCTAACAAAAAATCTAAAGGACAACTCCAGAGCTGCTTTTAATTTAAAGCAAGAAATAACTTTTAGGATAGTCTGGTAGCCCCAGATGATATTTTGATAGGCAGAATATACATTTTATTCACCTCAGTAGAAAGACTGAGGTGAGAGCTGAGGCCAAATTAATGCAAAAGAAAAATTGACAAAACGTCTAGTGTAAACTTTTAAATTAAACATCAACCTGAAGACAGCATGAAAGAAGTTTTATTAAAATTTGAGGCTTTATTAAATTCATTCTACTGGTAGAGCATTTAGAAAACCCCCTGCCAAGTATTTATCAACTTCATTTACTGCATTTTAAAAATGCAAGTGTGGAAAAAAAAGCAAGTGTGACGTGTTCTTCATTTACAAAGAGGGTGAAGCAAGAGGCTAAAAATACTAGTTAATCAGTTACCTTTTCACTGACAGACTTCTGCAGGTAATAGGTATTAGTGAGAGGCAAGAGACCCACAAAACAGTCCCCTTCTTTAAGAGCTGTTGGTCATTGAGGGAACAAAACAAAAATACATGAAAATATAAATAACAGAAAAAAAAAAGTCGGGTAGTCTGAAAGTGGTACAGCCACTAGCATGTTAAGCACATCAAAACTAGTTCATGGTTTAAAGCTGAAGCCTGTCTGTGGTCCCATCTCAGATCTCCATGCCGTTGCTTCCCCACCACCGTATCATCAGCTGTGCTGGGGTCAGACACACCTGCATTATAATCCCAGCACTTCTGGGACCTAGAGCAAGTTACTGAACTTCTCTGTGCCTTAGTTTCCTCACCTGTAAACAATAGTACTGCCTCATGCAGCCTGTTGGTAAAGGAGACAATGTATGAAACGTGCTAAAAGCAATGCCTGGTGTGTACAGCCCCAGTCTCTAACCTTTTTGATACCAGGGACTGGTGCTCCTATGAGCTAATGCCTAATGACCTAAGGTGAAGCTGATGCTAGTGTGGGGAGTGGTAGCAAGTACAGATGAAGTTTCGCTCGCTTGCCTGCCGCTCACCTTTTGCTGTGCGGTCCAGTACCTAACAGGCCACGGGCTGGTATCGATCCACAGCGCTGGAGTTGGGGACCCCTGGAGTACAGCATGCTCAGCAAAGTCAGTTATGACTGGTATTCAGATTCCTGCCATTCCTATCCCTCCCATATCAGCCAGCCACGTTGTGTTTAATATCTACTAGTGCAGTTTGGGTAAAAAGGAATTGTCTTGAAATACTTCAGTAAACTGCTCATTTAAATGTTCATCACTTGAAAGTCTGCTGGCTCTTCCAAGCAACCTAATTCAACAGAAATGGAAATTTAGGGTGATTCACATGGCCCTCTTTTCCCCTAAGTGCAAAATTACACATTGTACAAATAAAGGAACAGGTTTTTCTGCCACAAAAGGATTAACTTTTAAAGGTCTTGCAATGGGTGTAGAAATCCTTCTTGGTACCAAGGCCAGTACTGGTCCCAAATGTCAATATTCTGGAAAACCTGACCTTCTTGCATGGTTTTAACTGGCTTTATGCAAGTGACTCAAATGCTTTTTCTTACCTCAGCCTTGTCTCTCATGTTGGCAGTTTTTTCACTCATCTCTGCTTCTGAATTGCCTGATGGCCAAAGGACCTCGTTGCCTTCTTTCTCCGGTGATCTCCCTCCTCCCTGCTCAGGCAGGGCCTCTCCTAGGGGGTCACTAGTCCCATGTTTTCTGGGTCTGCCTCTGGCTCTTTAAGACACTGTGTCTCCTCCACTGCTTCTGGCCACTTCGTCTCAGCGGCTTTCTTCTCCATGTAGTCCAGGTGACTCCCCTTTCCTGCCCTGCTGGCCATCCCGGTCTCCTGCAGGATTAGTCTCAGTTCCTACTGTCTTTGGAACGCTCCTCGTCACTTTCAGAGTTGTGAACATTGGCCCTCCTGAGAGCTCTTTCAAAATCAAACTTTCCCAAGTGTCTCTCTGCTTTGCTCCCCGAATCAAGTTCACTGTACACTTGACCTTTGCTCTGTCTCCCTTCTCTGGCTATTCTCATGCATGATACTTGTCTGTCTTTGAGTGAAGGGGCAGTGGCTGCAGGGTGAGGAAGGGTAGGTTAGAGTCATGACTCCCAGCCTCCCTTGATTCATCCTGTCTTCCTCCTCCTAGTGATCCATTAAGACAGTTCTGGAGCCTGCCATAACCTCCTCCTTCAGAATGACTTCTGGGAAATCTGCTTAGGCCCACATACCTGTTCACCAGTACCAGCCAAAACCACAGTACATTCCAGGGGAGCGCGTCAACACTGTCCCTTCTCTTTACTTTTGTGTCATGTCCTCAGGGATGTTTCTTGACAAGAGCTGTGTCTAATTCAGTTATCTGTAGAACCAGGCATCTTGCTGTCATTAGATTAAAAGTCCCATTCAATTCTGTTAAATCTAATTAATTTAAAATGTAAAGATGATTTAGGGTTGCTCTGAGCGTGAAAGAAAAAGAAGAGTGTATGCCACATTTCTGCCTCCATAATGGAAAATGAACACACATCAAAGAAACAGAGAGCAAGGCAAGGTCTGTGTGATCGAAAGAGGAACTAGAGTGAGCAGCCTGGGAGTTGGAACTCCCCCGGGAGAAGTCAAGGCTTGTTTGTGTCCGAGGGGTGTTGGGAGATGGAAAAAAACATGTTCACAATAATTTCTACTTAGTTTAATGTCCAATTTATTAATTTTTAAGCAAGTGACATTTTGAAAATATTCACACACTTCTGAATAACCAATAACTCAAAAACATCAACTTAACTAATTAGATTTTCCCTAACAAGTGGACATTTTTGCACACTTAAGCAATTGAAGTCGTCAGGATTCTAATATATCAGATTCTTCTAATTGCTTTAAACACCTTTAAAAATAAATCAACAATGATTTGTTGATACAAAACTCATCAGTTCATTTACACTAAAATCAGTTACAAAAGGGCTAACTAACATCATACATTTAAATGTGATTCTTCTTTGTTTTTATTCTGATTGTTAACTATTTAGTTCTTTGTTCTTCACCTTGGGTATGTTTTTCATTGAACTACCCTATAGAGTCAGTGTCCCTCTCTAAGCCAGGTTAGGGTTGCAAAGACAGGTGGATGGTCCCGATTCAGGACAGGGTACAAGCGAAGGGTGTGCTCTGTGAGGGCAGCGTCTGGCCGGGCAGGCACTTTATTACATGGAGACCTTGTTGGTTACATCAGAGCTGCCCAAATTATGGGCTCTGACAAAACAGGTACATTTTTATTATTTTGATCTCAATCTTTTCCCTCAAACAATGCTTGTTCTGAGTATCTTACCTTATCGATAGTACAGTCTTATAGAAATTAACTCTATAACTGTCTCTTTTGAGTGTCGTCCCTTCATTTTGCGGCAGGTATAAGCCTATTTTGCAATTGGTGGCTCTCAGTGGGTCCTGATCTGGTTCCATTTTAACTTATATATTGGGGGTAAACTTGGGTAACCAAAATTATAGAGCCACAGTATTGATGTTACACATTCCACTAACTGTGAGATGTTGGGCAAGTCACTTTCCCTGAGCTCTAGGTTTCTATCCGGACTCCAGCTTTGAAGTCCAGTCAACTCTAACCATCTGTGGTGCTTGGATTCTAAGTGACAAAATGTATGTGACTTACAACCAGTGCTGTGAGCCTTCCTGAGAGGATGTGACCAGCGTGGGTAAGCTGGAGGTAAGTAAGTCCTGCAGTGGAGCTGATGGGCCAAGTGGGATCTTGAAGGATGGTGGGATTCAATTGGAAGAGAAAAAGAAAAAGGGCAATCTAGGTAAAGGGAAGATACGAGCAAAGGCCTGGCAGTGGGAATTAGGTAGTCACAATAGAAGTGGAACACAAAATAAAAATATTCAAAAGAAACCATCGCGGTGATATTACCAACAGGAGGGATAAGCATGTTTACCAATAGCGAACTTTGGGCAAACCTGTCCTGGCAACTCTGTTATCTGTTGCCTAAACATTTTTTCTACTTGACAATTATTTATGAGATTTCCTTTGAGGATATAAGTTCAAGTCCAGACATCTTAGCAAAGTTGTGTTTAACCCTATCTGCTCTGTGCCCAGAGGTTGGAGGGGTAGGGTGTCATCTACCAGACGCAGAGGTGCATGAGTGCAGGGGCTCTGCCACCCTTCCCTCTTCTTGCCCAGCCCTTGCTCTCTTGTTTCAGTTTTCTGTTGCTGTGAAACCAACCTCTCCAAAAAATAATGGCTCAAAACAAGAATTTATTATTTCTTCTGTGGCTTAGCTGGGTTCACCAGGCAGTTCGGTTCCACATAATATTAGCTGGGGTCACTCACTTGCCTGCATTCAGCTGCTAGATGGGGTGTGCTGGCAGGTCAAGGAAGGCTTCAAGCATGTGTCTGGTGCCTCAGTTCTCCTCCATGCGGCCCTTTCTCCTGGTGGGCTTTCTCTCAACATGGTGGTTTTAGGATGGCCAAACTTCTTACATGGCTACTGGCTTCTAAAAAGGAGGAAGCAGAAGCTGCCTGAAGAAGGCTTGCATTTGGGAGTTCCACAATGTCATCTCAATGGCATTCTATTGTTCACAGGTAGTCACCAGGCCAGCCCAGATGAAATAGTCCTCTTGATGAGAGGAGCAGCATGTGCAGAAGAGGACTTGGTGGAAGCCATGTTAAAGGACTATCTTCTCAGTCTCCTCCCCACTGCGTGCCTGTGCGTGCAAGCTGCTGGAGGGATTAAAACCATAATAGCAGCCAGCAAATAGACCTCAGAGCCAACACTAATCCCTATGCCATCTGTGAGCAACTGCAATCAATGCCGGTGGCCCTGCTCATTTTGACTCTTCATTGCACACCTTTGGTTACTACTGTTTCTCAAGGGCGAGTCTTTTTCCGCCTAATTAGAACAAAAGTTCCCAGGGGCAGGGACCACCTGTTCTTCTCTCACATGTCTATACCTTGAGTCAGGCTAATAGGTTCTGAAGGAAGCTGAATTTGTACAAATTTCCACGTGCTCATATCTCCTGAGCACTCACTAGTGGTCTAGAGTTGTAGCAGTGAACAAAGTCCCCATACTCATGGAGCTTACATTGTTATTGAATAATAATAATAATGACGACAATCATACCTACTATATATTGAGCACCTATTGTCTCTCTGCTAGATATTGTGGCTGTTGCTTTATATATAGTGCCCTTAATCCTCCTGACAACTGAAGAGAAGTTATTATTGTCTCTTTTTACAGAAGAAGAAACTGAGGCTTTAAAGAGATTATGTAATTTTCCCCAGGCCAGAGAGCATCAGTGACAGAGCTGGGATCCAAATCTGAGACTACGTGGCTCCAAAGTGGGACCATAACCTCTATTCTGTTACTAGCTAGGTTGTGCAAATGCCAATTCCCAATGCACAGTTTTCAGTTATCACAAGAACATCATGACATTACCAAAACAAAGATACCAGACAAGCACATGCCACTGTGCACATGTGTGTGTGTGCACCTGTGTAAGAGAAGGCAGCCAATACTGGGAAACCTAATAACTCTGATGTTGTAAAGCAGTGGTTCTCAGTGTGGTCCATGAATCAAAACTATTTTCATAACATATTAAGACATTACATGTAGTTATTTTTCTTAAAGTATTATTTGTTCATATAAAGGTTTATTATTTCTAAATGAATTAATAAACAAGTATTTTTTACATTTTCACAGTTTTAATTGCTAATGTGGAAATTATTGATAGATATAATTCATATAAACAAAAGCTTATTGGAGTCCTCAATAACTTTTAAGTATGACAAAGAATCCTGAGACCAAGGGGGTTTGAGAACTACTGCTTTTATGTGCTACTACTGGGAAAAAGGTTGGAAACCACTGGCTCCATAGAAAAAGCTAAAGGTATAATAAGTCCTTTGCCTGAGTTTTGGTAAGCATTGTCAAAGATCTAAAGGAGGAGAAATGAGACACTGAAGAGAGCCCCATGAGACCATGAAGAACCCACTCAAAGTGAGAGTAGAACAGAATGTTGAATTCTCTCTCCACCCTGCAGTCCAGAAGCCCAGCAGACGTTCAAAGGGTGACGCATGCTTTGCCCACTGCACGTTGAGGCAGCAGTCATTTGCTACAGAGACTGGCGAGCCAAAAGTTTAGAAAACACAGCCTGGGTGCACAAGTACCTGGCCCTAGCACCTGAGGATGTCGGGTCAGGGCTGATCTCCAAATACCCAATATCTGCACACAGATTTGGTTCAGAAAAGAGAACAGGTAAAGCAACATCTGTTCATCAGCCTAGTTCTCCAGTCCCCAACCCCACCCCTATCTCTACCACTGCCTAGATCTTCAAATGAGAACTGGGAGAAAAGAGGCTTGTGATCTACATGCTGCAAAGGAGGAAGTGCATTGCCATATCACTGCCAAACTCCCTGTCTTTATCTCCAGCACCCTGCCTTTGATGTAGACAGTGCCACTGAACAACTTGATCAGACCCAAGTCATACATTTAGTTCTTTCTAAAACTTCTTTGTTATGTTTGTGAAGATGCCAAGGAAGGTGTGAACGGAACATCTACAGGAGCAGCCTGGTCTACACAGCCCAGCCTTGCCATCTGACCTTCAGTTAGAGGAGCAGATGATTCCTGCAGACTGGTAGCCACATGAACCAGCCCCAGGCTGACCACTGACGTTTGCTAAAAGGCTATCAAGTTATGAAGCAGCTCATCCCCCAAGGGGGGATTCCAGGCCCTGGGACAAACTGGAATAAGAGGAGCCCAGGGAAAAAGGATTAGTGCCTTAGCCCACAAGGATGAACCATTGCTTTCTGTAGGAAATAGGCACAGTTCTCTTTCCTGTTGCCCCACGAGCACCCCTTTATCTCTCTTCTTCTGTTCTTTACTTGTCTCCCTCATCTCCCAACTCTTCCTGCTTTCCAACATCAATTGTTCTTCATAACCCTCCCTTCCTTTTCTAGGATTTGGGCCTGAAATCCGTGGGTATGACTTTGCCCTTCTGGAGACCCAGAGAGCAGAAGGTGCTGCTGAGCCCTAATATAGAAGACAATGAAGTGGGGAGAAAGGGAGAAAGGGGGAGGCAGAATCAGAGTCGGCAAAGTGCCTTCAGTTTTAGAAAATAAGAAGTATGTGAATCTCATCTAGCGTAGATTTTCTTTAACTTGACTAGGATAATGATGTTATCTTTATGCAACCCAACCATAGAGATAAATGTATTTGAATATTTAGTGTCATACCACCACATATTGAGTTGTTAACAATGCTTGTCTATAAGGCCCTTAAAACAACAAAGTAATGCATCTCTAATGGTGGAATCCCAGGCACTGAGACAGACTGGTGTGAGTGATATTGGGATGGAAGAGCTATTCCAGCCTTCCTCCACTTACACCAAATGGACAACCATCTACTCCAATTATGTAAAGGGCAGTCTGCATCAATTTGTTTTCATCTGAGTGCATTCACTCGTAAACTAAAATGACTTCTGGTGAGTTATCGTCTTCAACCAAGAGATCTAGGGCGTTAAGGTTTACCTTAGTTACCCATTTCTTAAAAACTGAACATTGTTTCAGCAAAAGGTAACCTCTTCAGCTCCTCAGGCCCCACCCATGAGAATGAGTTGTCTGGGTGACTTGGCTCCATGAGCGGAGGGATGGCGCATCATTCATTTGTTCATTCATTCATTCATTCATTTAACAAATAAAGGAGGGGAAGGAAAAAGGCAGTGAGGAAAGGGAAATTGGGCTTTTCAGGGAACTGGGGTAGGGGAGTTACCAGCTTCACAGTTAGGAGAGAGACCCCTGGCTGGCAGGATCAGCTTTGGAACCACGACCAGAATCTTTGGTAGAGGGCTCCCTGCCTCATAGCAGAGGATTAACCCCCAAAATGGAGATGATGGGAAGGAGGGGAGTCTGTGGGCTCCACAGTGTCAGCTCATCACTCTGAATGGTACCTCCAGCAACATCTCACCTCCCTGGCTTTGCCGTCTAGAATTTGGCAGAAAAGAGCCTTCCGAAGCTTTTCTCACCAGCATGACTCATTTCTCTCTTGAGCAGGTCAGATGGGAGCCATCTGCTCTGAGGCCTGTGTGGAAAGGAGTTAGAAAAGCCCTCCCAGGCTCTCCCACCTCTCTCTGATGCTGGCTTACTCTTCTGAAATAAGCACCCAGGGTCCTAAAATACAAACCTCACTGGCATAAGAAATGGATTAAGTCTTGAGCAGCTGTCAATCTCCAGCAGGGAAGTGGTGAGAAAGCAGCTGCTGCTGAAGGGTACCAGGTATTTGGGCTCAGAAGAATGAGATTCAAATCCTACTACTTTTTTCTTGCATGATCTGGCGCAGGTCACTTAACCCATTTGAGAGATAGGTATTGAGAGAATATTTGGTAATATGTTTTTTGGATATAGAATACAATAGCATAGGTCATTATTACCCAATTTTATCAGATCTTTTTGTGAACGACAGCTAGCTGGGAGGAAGTTTGTCAGGAGGCCTGGGGAGGAGGGACAGAGGAGGGGAAGGAGAGAGCTCCACAGCAGAATGTGATCTCAGGCGGACAGGCCTGGAAGAGGGCTGGGCACGTGCAAGGTACAAGAAAGTCACAGAGAAATAGGGGAGCGGTCTTAAGAGGAGAAGGGGTGGGGGAAGGCGTAGAGATCTGAAGCCTGCTCTGTGAGTCCAGGAACAGCTCAGGAAAGGGACAAGGAGGTCATGGGTGACTTGGAGAAAAGCCTGGGGTTTCCTCACTGCTGTTCTCCAGGCTAGGGTGAGGGTCTGCCCTGTGCCTTGCCGTGGGCTGGAAAGCTGTCCAGGCCCTGCTTTGGGGTCAGAGAAACGTTGGGTAGTAGGCACTCCGCCTAAGGCCTTTGAACAGGTGCTTTGCCCCCTCTCTAGACACCTATAGACCAGGGCGAGGGGGGCACAGGACCCCTAGATTTAACTCACAACTGACTAAAAATCCACGTCTAATGGAGACCAGTCTTTCCATCTAAAGCCTTGGGCATCCCAGCTTATCTAGATTTCTGAGACATTTTTTACCCAGGGAAACATATCAGTTGCATGGGGAGGAGGGGAGACTCATGAAAATCACTTTAAATTAACTTTACACTGCTTTTTACAGCAGGGGAGCGCCATGGGCCCCAGCTATGCTAATACAGCCTTGAGGTTTGAAGGGCAAATCCCTGCAAATGCAGCGCTGCCCCAGTAACCGCTCTCACTGCTTGCTCCAGGGCCACAAGGCTCTTACCACATTGTAAACTATACATTTGCAAATCTCACAGCTAATCCACAGTACAGCTTGCCTGCAATCTAATATGGGCCTGAGAGCCCGGAGGCACCCTTGTGGCACAGGCAGTCCCTGTCTTAAGCCTCACATTGAAAAGTACAACTGGTTAGCCAGACTGCAAAATATGTAACTTGAAGTCCCCTTGCCATGAGAACCACGTCTCTGGAATTTCCTGGCTTCGGGAGGGGTGGCGTTCAATTTCTAACCTTTGCTTTATGTTGGTGGAGCTCTTGCATTTTATTCCTGGGGTTGTTTCTGTATTTGGTAGGGGGGTGAGGGGGCAGGGAGAAAGGAATGAAAGAATCTAATAGTTTGAAAACGAGGAGCCTGAGGCTGCCAAGTGGCGCACTGCGCGGAGCCCCATCTGAGCCTAGCGCAGTGGGCCCAGGGACAAAGCGATGCAGACAGAGGCCATGGAAATGCTCCTTCTACCTTCTCCTGGCTTGCACATTGTGGCGAGGTGAGAACAGCTGTCATATCAGGGCACAAACACTGGACTTAGAATAGAAAACCTCATTTCCAGCCCTGCCTTTACTGCTTGCTCCTGAGGGAACTTTGGGAACTCTCTCTACCTGTCTGGGTTTCAGCTTCCTCTTTTATCAATGAGGCTAATCTCACCTCACAGAGATTTGTGAGGATCGAATGAAGTAAATGAAGGAATGGAGGACAACCAGAAGCCTGCCTAGGGAGCTCTTTGGAATATCTGGGTTCAGAAAGGTTGCCTCTGCAGCTTAGCGCAGAAACAAATAAAGTGTCCAGTGAGCAGCTCCTGTGTGCTGGCTACTTGCTCGGCCATGAAGGCGACACCAAGGAGAATAAGAAAGGCCACCACGAAAGCACAACTGAGTGCTGAGGATAAGCCACCAAGCCATCAAAAGATGACTCACAGGACAAGGCATCTTTTGCCAAGAATCAGTAAACATTGAAAAGAACTCAGAAGAGAGAAGAATGAGCATTCAGTAATGGGCGATAGATTCTTTCAGAGAAAAGAGACCTTTAGAATGCTTTATCCTGTTCACGTTGGCATCCTGGGAATATTTCTCACCTCTAAAATGTCTAGCCAGGTGTGTCCAAGTTTGAACAAGCACAGGACCCATAAATAACTGCCTAAACAATTGGAGTAAACATTTTCAGAGTAAATTGGCTTCAGGGAAAGCTAATGTCTTTCACTGGACAATTTTGTCTTTCATGCCCAAAGTCTATAGGCCCTGACACCATACAGAGTGCAGCAGGTTACTGCCTGGGGGTGCGTAGTCTCTAAAATTTTATTGCTCTGGGTGTGTTTCATTTTAAAAAAAAATATCCAATGTCATCATATGATTCAATTTCTTGGCTCCTACCTGAAAAAAGCTGAAGTCCCCTCTGAGGGAGTTCTTTGTTGATAGCTGAGGCCCCCAGCCTGGGACCACGCCACACATCCCGTCTCCCCTGCAGCCCTGGGCTTCAAGTTGCGGCCACCGGGGAGGATTTGAGTTACAACTTAAAGAGCACGACATTTTAAAAACATCCAAGCATTACTATTGTTGCCTAAAAAACTTCTGCATCCATGTCCCTGTGTGAATATTATGCAACGAGGGCCGCATCCTGCAGTTACCTCCAGTCTGAGTGATTTCTGAAGGTCACGCTAAAGCTCAGGGTTTAAATGAAGCCACATTAACAGAGAGGGAGCAGAGTGTGCCTACAAGCTGAGAGTGGCTTTTCTGTGGAAAGTTAGGTTATCAGATATTAAAGCAGAACCAAGGATAAATATAGAGACAGACAACAGAGGCAAAAGGCTCTAAGGTGGCTATCTTTGTGAAAATGGTATAATGGGCGATATCTGTCTTTTTCTTCATACTTTTTGCAGTAAAAATTGATAATTAGAAATTTTTGATAATTAGAAATTGATCATTTGAAAAATTCTCAATACCTATTAATTTAAAAATAAAACAAAAATACAAATGTTCTTTTCTAAACCATTATCTGTATTACCTTGGGCAAGTTAGTTAACCTTTTTAAGTTTTAGTTTTCTCATCTGTAAATTGAAAACAATAATAATACCACCGACTTCAATTGGTCATTTTGAAGATTAAATGAAGTAAACCAGGTAAAGCTTTTAGAGGAGTGCCTGGCACTTGGTAATACTCAGTAAGTTTTAGCTGTTCACAATCACTCCTCTTCTCTTGGAATTAAGCAAATATATATATGGAATTAGGAGTTGGTGCCATCCTTCCTGGGTAGCAGACGGAGAGTAATTCAAGCAGGCTCAGGTGGAACAGGTGAGAGTACAGTGCTCCTTCGTATGATGATAATGAGGTCTATTGTTTCCAAACATATTAGCAGAGCCAAAGCATGCTAATATGAGAAATAATCTTCCCACCATGTAAGAGTACTTGTAGTGTCTTTAAACATTCGAAGTGTTGCTTTCGTTAGGTGTATTTACTTTTTCTAGTAAGAAAAATAGCCATGTCTTTCTAGTAGGGAGGTTGAATTAGAACTAGAGGGTTCACATTCACCCTAATAATAGCAGAGCACAATTCACCCCTTTGGAGTGTATGCGACAGGACAGAAGAAAGCCACTGTGAGCATCTGGCCCAAGTTTTGCAGGGAACAAAGTACTAAGAGGCAGAGTTTCCTCCCTTTTTGGGAAGGGGGAGCTGTTGAAGAAAGAATATAAGTATCTGACCCAGAAACTTTAAGAAGATGGCAGCAGAGATTGCTCGTTGGCCCCCAATATCCATCTCATCTTCTTGCTTTAGTAATAGATCATCGAATTTTAATAAGGCACGTGGGTGCCCAGAATAAAGACACATTCTCCAGCCTCCCTGATATGTCAGGATAGCCATGTGAATAGCTTTTGGCCACTAGGATGTGAGCAGAAGTGATATGTGCAACTTTTGGGTCATGTTTCCAGGAGGATGGAGCATGATCTCTTCTTTCCCAATCCCCCTTCCACTGGCTAGACTGTAGACATGATTGCAGGAGACCTGAAGTGGATCCCAGTTCACAAAAGGGAAGCTGTGTGTGGAGGTTAACAGAGCAACAGGACAGGGGGCAGTTTCCCATGCTGTAACGCTGTCATAATAGCCAGCTGTCATTCATGCTCAGACTGTTAGAGAAAAATAAACTCCCATCTTGTTTAAGCCACCATACTGGATAAAATGTTTCTGATCCCTATAAAGTAGAGTCTTCGCATCTATACATGTTCCATCACTGAACTTCTGTCTCTACAGAGTTGTTCATTAGCCTAGAGACAATCAAAGATTCATTCTCTTTTAAGTCAGATAATTTCTAGAGGGTCCATTAGATAGCATGCAATGCTCCACTAAAAGCACACCCAGTAAAACAAACAAACAAACAAACAAACAAACCTTTTTTTTTTTTTTTCAAGTAGAGCTTTCACTAAGTCTGTGGGAATTCAGGTGACATTCCTCTTCCTATTCTACCTATCTCCCAGCTCTTCAATAGACCATTGAGGATCCATTGAAAATCAGCAGGTCCTTTGATCATGGTTCTTGGGGTTGCCCCATGGCCTATCCCTCTCTCTATTGTGAGGAAACCAAAATCATTATTGTGAATTCTCTTCATTTTTCTCCTAATCCTTGGGTCCTACAGCCTCTCCCTCAGCTCTGATAAATGTTATCAGCCTTTCTTTCATTTCCATCTCATTCCATTCTGAGTGGGTTGGGATCTTTAGCTCCCAGAGGTGGAACACCTGCAAGACAATCTAAGCATCATTTCGCAAAGAGCTCTAATCATCAAATTCCTTAAGTTGAATTACCAAATGCCCTTTTCATAGTGTACACCAGGTCCCAAAAGGGGATGGATGGAAACAGTGTATAGCGAGTGGGAAAATCCCATCACAGTAGACTTTCACATAATGAATGTGAATTACCTGGCATATCCTGCATGCTCCATACATGGTAATTACTATTATTATCAGAAGGGAGAGCTCATTGACAGCCAGGATAGTCCTATAAGAAGTGGGACTTGAATTAGACAGTGAAGATGGCATAAAGGAGAGATATAGAAAGAAAATGGGAAGAGGGAGGGCATTCCAGGCAGTGGGCATGCCAGGAGCAAAGGCAGAGAAGCAGCAATAAACATTTTCACTTCAGAGGACAGAGAAGAGATGGAGGAGTGTGGGAGAGAAGTGAGACCAACAGTGGGGCAGAGGGGCTAGAAAGCTGAGGTCTCGTATTCTACAATTGTGTCTCTTACCACAGCACAGAAGAAATACCAACATCCATGAAAGCCCTTCTCGTGTGTCTCGCTTCCTCCTCAGCAGGAGAGGAGTCCTCTCAAGTCCTGATGCACTTTGGGGTAGAGCTGCCCCCCCCCACTGCCGGACCCCCTACAACTTCTCTAAGGGGAATTTAGATTGTGGCCTTATTTTACAGTATTCCTGGGAAGACATGTGAAGGCCAACCAACCAGTTTATCTTTCAAGCAAGGTTTATTTCACCAGACATTGAAAGCTTGAGTCAGAGCTGCCACCATAATTACTGCGGTGTAATACAAACCTACAAGTACACTCTGTTGCCATCTTCCGAACATGCCTAATGGGTATGGCCTCCAGGAAGACTGAAAGGCACAAAATTATTATTTTTGACCATCAAATTGGCATTTGTGCTAACATTGACTACCTGCTCAGCTGCAGATAAAGTTTAAAAAAACATGAAGGCGCCCATGATTTACTCTCTAAATGTCAAGTGAAGATTATGAACCTTATAGCAATAAATTCTTCAAGGCAAATTGCTTGCATATTCCAAATCAGACATAAGCGGCAGTGTATATGCTCAGCAGGCTCTATAGGTGAGTTCCTATTTCTGAGAAATATTGGGAAGTCTCAGTGCTTTCCAAAACATCATAGTACATGGCTTTCAAAGATAATAATGTCTGCTTCCAAGCAGATTCATGAAAGAAAAGAGAGGCACATTTTATATTTAATGTTTCTTTGGTTCTTTCTCAACAGTGTGACTTCTTGTTGAAAACTGACAATCTAAGCAAATCTTGCAGAAAGTTTTGCAATTTGTATTTAAATACATTTTCTATTATTTTGAATTTCCCAGTAATACCTAATACAGGGTTCTTCATTATCACATGTATTGTTAATTAGCAAGTGCTATTAGTTGGGAGGCATATTCTCAGCAGCTCATAACAAAATGCAAAACTAAGTGGTTTAAACAGCACCGGGACTGATTAGCTCCCCCAGCAAGAAGTTGAAAGGCAGGGCAGAAGCGAATTTGTCAATGAAGAGACTCAGTGGTAGCAGGATCCAGGCTCTTTCCATTTTTCTGCTCCATTGTCTTCCACATGTGAATTTTCTTACCACAGTCCACACTCAAATTCAGGAACTGCCATTTCTCTTGCCTTTTCTCTTGATGAGGGACATCTTCTCCAGAAGCCTCAGGCACTTCCCCTCAGGTTCCGTTAGTCAGGACTTGGTCACATGTCAGGCCTAAGCAGCCATTTTTAATCTCTATGGCTGGTGATTGCCACTGTTAACCAGGAAGCAATAGAGGGTTGATACTGGGAAGGCCATCAAGAGTCTATTACATTATCTGTGCGTAAAGAATGTCTCTGATGGGAGGTGAGTGATAACAGTGGAGAAAAACAAGTTTCAGAAGTTGTGTGGTGGAGAATAGGTTGGGAATCATAGATACCAGGCACCTAGTTTGAAAAAAATTCTCCAATCCCTCCTGGCCTGAACATTTGTAAGTAAAGTCACTACAGAAAGCAGTAGAGTATCTGGTTAGCTCTACAGCAAGTTCTAATTACTACTCAGTTTTGTAAGTTGGAAAAAGCCATGGTCATCATGGTCACCTTTGAGATAGATACTGGCTGCTTATATATGTGTTCCATTACCAGCCCAGCTTCATAAAAGCATGAAGTAGTTTGCAGCCAAACTTGCTCAGGAATGACATGTGTAATAATAGATTATGTGCAAAGATACAGAGCAAATAATAATTTGTTGAAATATAATAGTAAGTAATTGTGTGACATTATAAAAAGATATAATAGCTAGCAGTCTAATAAAGCCACCAGCTGAAAAAATTAACTTCTCTCTTCAGTGGATGCATGTGACATCAAGTATCTGAACCTATTAAGACAGAAGGATCTGGATATTTAGAAGTTTGGAAAAAGAAGTCTTAAATTACCTCTAAGTAATGAAAATTAACAGAATATACTATATATATTGTAACTGCAATTATTATAATTATAATTATATAATATGTAATATGTAACATAATATATAATATATAACATTATAATATCTATAACACATATATATTACATAGAATAAAATGGTAATATTTCAATTATAACAAATTACTTTCCTTGTATTTCTCCTTTACATTAGTTAGATATATCAGCTTGTTTACTAAGATTAAAGATAAAACTTATGAAGTCATTCTAATAATGTATGTTGATAGGTGTGACATGTAGAAATCATGCCAGAGGAAATGCATTGCCATCAGTGTAAAAAGAAGTATTTGCGTGAAGCAATAAGACATAAGATTTGCTAGGCTCCTGCAGACAGGAGACTCATCTCCCTGGTATTATCTGGCTTTTCTGGGACATCACACTCAAAAGCAGAGTTTTTCTTAGGTGTTACAGGTTCACAACAGGCTAAATCCTTAGGAAAGCCTTGGCAGCCCTGTGGGGAACTTCACAAAGCTGTTAAGTGTTCATTGCTCTGAAAGAAAGTATTTGGCAAAAGTCAACATTCCAGTCTTCTGGGGTTGTCTTGAGGAGCTGAAGATGAGACAGCTGTCAGGAAGAACCGACTTGCCTCACCCTTCTGCCCTCACCACCTCTACACCAACTCGTAATGCCCAACACACTTAGCGCATGAGAGGGACCTCCTGGCTGCCCCTTCATCCTTCCTCCTTCCATTCTGTAAACTGAATACCTACATATAGGTGCAGAGGGGGGCAGAGATGAAAGAGAAGGGATGAGATGTTCTCATCTCCAAAGTGCTCAGAGAAAAGAAACAAAACCACTCACAACCTAAGTGGTGGTAGACCAACTAAACTGAGTGTGAGTATCCTCTAACCCTCCTCATCCTTGGCCACAGTAAGAGTTTGAAGGTCTTGTGTCTCCCTAGGTTTTCTCCTGGAGGTGACATGCACCCTACTCTTGATCCAAACCAGAACACTCTCAATGGGCCAAAGAAGTTGCTTACAGGAGTGGAGATAGAGAGAAAAACCACCACCATTCTCTGCATGTAGATCTCCCCAAGGCAACAGTGAAGTAAATATTGTCAGAGAGGCTGCGATTTCTCTTGAGCACACCCAGTGCAGAATTGCAGGCAGGCCTTAGTCATGCTACATGACAGCAGGGTGAGATAAACATAGACTCTGTGTTTAACATTTTCTTCCGTGGGGCTGCTGGGGCCTCTTCTGAGGGCACAACACTCTAGTCTTGCCAGCATTTCTTTTTTCCCAGCTCTCAGCTAGGGAGAAAGGAGCTGGGCACTACTTCCTCCCTTGCCCCTAAATCCCAAGCCCAGTGAGGAGTTTAGCGATGTCGATGGTGGTTAATGTACCATGCCCAAGCTGGGCATAGTTCCTGGATTTGTTGCAGAGCCAGCTTTGTGGGCACGAAACCTGTGCAGTACAGGGCCCCACCCTTAGATGAGCGCCATGCTTAGATGGGACCACGCTCGGTTTAATGCTCTGCTGTCAGTCTTCAAATTCTCAAGTTTTTAATAAGAAGACTCACATTTTCATTTTGCACTGGGCCTCACAAATTATGCAGCCAGTCCTACTTGCCATACAGTCCTTAAAGAGATTGAGCCCTTTTCTCCCACTGTGTCCAGAAAGTACAACTCCTCCATTTCCGGCTTTCATTTTCATGAAACCATTAAGTTACCTTCCAGGCAGACCCTGCAGTAGGCACGAAACTGTCCTTTCTGCCAGTTGTGGGGGTAAAAATGAGACAGAGACAGACTCTGGGTGTGGAATCCTCACCCTCTCCTTCAAGTTCTTTCCAGTCCAGGAGCTTCCATTCCAGTTCCCTGAGAGGTTCCTTCTCTCAGTCAATCAGCATATACTTTCTGCTTACAGCCATTGAGAGCTCCCTGTGTGAGAGGTGAGATAGGATGGCACTTTACCCTCATGGAATGTAATAGCTACCTAGGTGGACAATAGTTGGCAAAAAAAGGTTGTGGTATAAGCTGAGTGCCAACGAGGACTAGTCGTAATAAAGAGATGGGAGAAGCAAAAGCTTAGCATGGGCTAGGGTGCTCAGAACTTCGTGGATGATGCCATGCTCTTCTTACCTTATCTCCGTCTCTTTCCACAGACCAACCCTTTGCCCTAGCCAGCCCTGTCTCTAAAACCTGGAGGTGAAGAGGGTCAGGAGAGGATCTGAATGCCCTCACCTCTATAAAATGAAACAACCTATGTTGCAGTCCCTGTTGGTGAAGATAGATGAAAGGAGGCTCTTTTTTATTATAAATAATTAACTCAATAGCATCTCATTTAGAGGAGAGCGATTAATTCTGGTGAGGAGGCAGAGAGAGGCCATAAGATGGGTGATAGTCTGAAGCTTCCACTGGACCACAGGGGTCTACTTACCAATAATTAGTTTCATGCTCACATCTTTATACCAGCAACACAGATTCTCTGTGCCACACAATTTAGGATAGAATCAATTTATTTGGATAATAGTAAAAACCTGATGCTCTGTAACTTTCTGTATGAATGGGACTCTCATCTTTATTTTTTGTTTTAATTAATTGCTTTCTAATAAAACAAACATTTTTAGAGCAGTCACTATATTCAAGAGAATGTGCAAAGGGCTTAATATTGATGATCACTTGTAGACCTCACCTTTGCATAAGTAGATACTATTGGTAATAGGCTGAATGGTTGTGTCCCCCTCCCAAATTCATGTGCTGAACCCTAACCCCCAATGTGATGGTATTAGGAGGTGGGGCATTTGGGAGGTGTTTAGGTCATAAAGGGTGGAGCCCTCATGATGGAGTCTGTGCCCTTATAAAAGAGCCCCCAGACAGCTCTCTTACCCCTTTCTGCCATGTGAGGATACAGTAAGAAGATGGCCACCAAACACCAAATCTGTCGGCACCTTGATCTTGGACTTCTCAGCCTCCAGAACTGTGAGAAATGTTTGTTGTTTAAGTCACCCAGCCTAAACTAAGACACTATTATCTTTAATTTACAAATGAGGAAATTGAGACATGAAGAGAGTAAGTAACTTGCCCCAAACCCCTCAGATACCAGCTTATATAGCCAATATTTGAACCCTGGCAATTTAGAACAGAGCTTGTCTTCTAAGTCATCTGCAACCCTTGCTTCCCCATCTCAGACACCTCCATTGTGCCTGGAACCTAGAATAAATTAAGTACTGTAGGTTGATCGGTTCACTAGAGAAATGAAAGATAGTTGGAAAGTCTATGCTCTCCTGCCCTCCGCAGACTTCTTCCTTTGAGAGTCAGGTAAGGATGGTGTCTTCAGGCTCTTGAATCCACCCAGAAACTTTCTATCTCTTCTAATGTCAGTTAAATAAAATGTGGGGTCTGAAGATTCTGCCAAATGTCAAGCATCTTAAAGATGCTAGGAAACATTTGCAAATTTCTATGGACTGTGTTGCTCGTGGTTGCAAATTAGTCCTTTACTTGTTCCACATAGAAGGTTCCCTGCGTACGGCTTGCCAGGTCAGAACCCTTCCTCTTTTTTGTTAGTACTGTCCCAGAGTTTTCTTGACCAGTATTCTTCCTGATGGATGAGTAGAAAGGGTAATGGAAGAATCAGTGTGACTCGCTCCTCTGGACTCCCTGGGCTAGTATAATAATAAAGGCAGCCACCGGTTATCAGCATTTAACTTTATATCCTCACGTTGCATGGTAGTAAAAATGATTGTGAAAGCTGAAACCCTGCAAATTGATCGTAATAATTATGGGGGAAAATTATAATTGTTCTGTGATCTTCAAAACTTTTTGTCAAAATATTAAGAACTCTCTTACTGTCAGTTATAAATGTTTACTGAAATGAAAAATAATAAAGCCAATATTTAACAGATTGTAATTTAAAACATTAGAAACATTGGCAATTAGCATATTTTATTTCTTTATGAAAAAAACCTGACAGGAGAAGTTTGAATAGTGCTTGCCTTCTTCTCATCGGAAAACGTATGCTATAGAGAAAACATCTTTCTATCCTTGACAAATTGTCACATTCCTTTCTAAGTTTGGATCAGCTTCCAACACGTTATTTTTTGTACTTTCGATGTTCTGAAGTATCTGAAGCATCTCTGAGAGTTCCTTTCATGTGAAGTGTTTTGCTGGCACCACTTCCTCTGGCACCACTTCAACCTTTTTGTCACAACCACTCTCCTCGTGTATGTCACTAAGTTTGCCTCCACCAAGATCTCTAGAAAAGCGGCATTGTCACTCTTCCCATGGTCGGCTATTTCTTTTCTAACTCCATTTGTGTTTGGTTTGAATTTAGCTTCCAGCATTATTATTTTTGTTTCTTTGCCCTTTCTTCTTTCTTGGCCAATTCCCTCTTTGACTCTCAGATGGGTTTATCACTGGAAGACAAGGAAACAGCTCCATGTTTTGCTGTCTGTGGGGGAACTGAGTAACAGACACACGGTGACCAATCACCCACAGGCTTTGAAAGAAGTGACATAATTAGTCACTGATCATGACGTGCCTCTGTCGTTCACATAAAGATTTAGGGATTGAAGAGCTAGCAAAGAAGTTTGTATTTTATGCAATTACTCACAGTGAATACATATAGTAACTAAAATTCAAACCATGTGGTTGCAGACTGGTGTTATTGAACTAAACCACGATAACTGAAATTCGTGCTTATATGAACTCTGCAAAGTGAGGACTGCCTGTATGTTATGTTGTTTAGTTTTCATGGTAACTTTATGAAGGATGAAGGTGATGCCATTATTGTACCCATTTGTAGACAATCAGGCTTAGAGAGGCCAATCAACTTGCACCCACAGGCACACGGTGAGTCAGCGATAGGACAAGGATTCAGGGGCCTGCACACTGCACTGTCACTCCCCAAGGCCTTAATTCAGAAGGAGGAAGGTAGTCCTGCCTTTTACTGGAGGGCACCTCATCACACAAAAAACTTTTGCAGCCTCATCACACTTCTTGTGATTGGGCTACACTGGATCTTTGACCTAGGTCTCATTCAAACTTCCCAAATAGTTCTCACACTGCTGACAGATGGCTTGGTCTAGCGCCCACCGAGGCAGGTAAGATATTCATGTCCATTTGAAATAGGAAGAAATGAGGTCCCAGAGAAAGGGAAGGCCCAGTCCATGCAGCAGGTGTGCAGGGCGCCTTTCACAGTGTCACACCATCTGGTGGATATAGCTAGACCCTGGACAGGGATTAGCCCTGAAAATGGGGTGGCTGGGGGCTGAGATGACAGCTGCGACTCCCCATCCCACACTGTCCACACTGTCGGGGATCCCCCACCCTGTCCCCAAAGCAGGAAAGCCTGCTCTTAGTCACTTGGCCCAGCCCAGATAGGAAGCATGTTTCTCATTAATAGGATCAGAAAAGGCATCTCTCTAAGAACGAAAGAAAACATGGCTTTATTTGCCAAGGTCGCTCCCCTAGAAAGCCTTCCAGAAAGCATACAAAATTGTTAAATTATCAAAACATTAATTAGATGGTTAAATAAGACCAACACTAATCCTCAAAGCATATGGGGCAGGGTTTTTGATGGATCTGGCCTAATGGCTTTTAGGGTCTAGCTGGCACTTCCTTTCCAGAAAGTTGCAGTCTTGGAATGAACAGCTGAAAATAAAAAGTAGGTGACTGTATAGAGACACCATCTGTCTCGGCAGAGTCAGACTTGGCAAGGCAGGCTAGGGGGGTCCAGCCACAACAGCGGCCTTCTCACCTCCCGCTTCTCATGCTCCAAGAGTCTGTACCTTCTATCCTGACATTTGAAACACTAGATTTTATCCTATGACTTCAACTCACAGATTCATATGTCTGAGTTTGGTTCTTTCAAATATGTTGTAATTACCTAGAGGGCAGAGACCAGCTGTGATATGCTCTATTCTCAATGATACAAACTTTACAGATTGAACTAAAAGAAAACCTTTTCTTTTCTCTCTACTTCCTGTCTGTCCCAGCAGATGTAAAAGGGAACATGACCCGGAAATATGTCTCACCTGCCAATCTATATCCTGGGACAGTGTTCCCAAATTAGGCCCCAGAATCAAATACATGGCTGCTGCAAGGAATTTCCGTATTGCAAATATAGATGAGAAGATACTATAGGTCAGGCTGGACAGCTGTGACTCAAGTGAGACCAGGGGAAATCAACTTTCTGCTTTCTCCTGCAATTTCCTACCAAAATTTCTTCTTTCATTTTTTAGATTAAAACTCCAGAGATTGTTTGGACCTATTGGAATAAAACTGGTGAAATAAAAAACTTCATAAAACCTCTATTAGGCAATTTGAATCAACTAACTAAAAATATCATTTATTAGCTACCATTAAGCATCAGACATTATGGTAAGAATTTTCTTAAGTCTGAAGAATAATTCCCATTCTGTAAATGAGGATATAGGTCCAAAGAGGTAATGTAATTTCCCCACCGAGTATAAGAAGGAGGATTTGAATCACCCAAGGTCTACAGCTGTTAACCTCATAATTCCCTTTTTAACCTCTGTGCCTAGCATGCATGCAGTTCTCATTATATAGAAGCCCTTTTCCCCTCCTCCACACTATAATTCACACTTTGCTTCCAGACTCAATTCAAACCCCCCATTCTGATTTACCTTCTTCATCTCACTTCCCGTGGTTTCCTCTGCTTAAGTCTGTGATAGCACTTAGAACATTGGCTTCTGATGGTTCATAGACAGCCATCTTCTCTCTATATCTTCACATGGCAGAAAGGGGTGACAGAGCTCTCTGGAGACTAGAGTGAGTTCAAGAGGGAATGTCGAACAGGCAGCAGGTATAGCCCTCTCTTGAGAGAAGTTTTGTTATGAGGAACAGAGAAATGTGCTAGCTGGAGGAGGTTGTAGGGTCAAGAGAGAGATTTTACAATATATTGATATGCTGATATAAATAATCCAGTAAAGGGGAAAAAGTAGCGATAACATAGGAGAGAAAAGAGAGAATTATTACAGAAAGCCTTTGTACAGGCAAATGGAGGGGTTGATTTGGGGTGAGAGCAGGGAATGTCCATGTACTGAACAGTAGATAAAGCAAAATATAGGGGACAGAGCAGACAAATGGGAGAATATGGTAGCAGGAGCATTTGGAAGTTCTCTTCCAATTGTATTCTCACAGTGAAATGGGGAGTAGGGCTCTCATGGGGTATAGACAGCAACAGACTGATATCTGAACAATGGAGTGAATGACTAGACTGAGTACCAGGCAGAACTAAAGGTCCACTTGGAGTTAGTGCTCATGAACATGAACGTGAACTGTGTATGCTTTACTCTGTCCATATTCAGCTGCATGGGCACAAGCATAGAAGATTCAATTGTAAAAGGATTGGGATTTTGCCAGGGATATAGTGAAAGGAGAAAAGGGCCAGGGAGATGAGAAGAGAGATTACAATCATAGAATGTGCAATCTGAGGTAAGAAAGGATGAAAGGGCCTCGGGGGCAATGGAAAAGCAGTGAAAGCAACACATCATAAGTCCCAGTGGAGCTAAACAGCTGACACTAAATAAACACTTCCCCTGTAGGTGATACATTCTCACAACTATGCAAAGAAAAAGCTGCCTCTTCCCCTAGGTGGATAAAGCCATGAGCCAGGGTATATTGTATCATTTCTGGAGATTGGGTTGGATTTTAGGGCCCATTTGTACCCTTGGCCAATGACTTTTGTGCAATACCCAAAATGCACAACTGTATATGGGTCAGAGGATTGTTGGGGATGAGTATGGAGGAATGGGCTACAAGACAGCAGGGGATTCTAGAGTGGGAAGATAGAATTGAGATTGTGACAGGGTTGCAGTCGTTGGTGATAAGAAGATTATAAGATGTGAGTGTCTGTGCTAAGGGGAGGACAAAGTACTGGAGAAGAGGTTGTCAAGGACTAAGCAGTCCAGATATTGGAAGGATCATCTTCATAAATATTGAAATCACCAAAAATTAAAACTAGAGAGTGTGGGAAACAGTGCAGAGAGCTGGGGCTCTGAGACGATTGTGAGATCTGTAGGCTAATGGCCTGTGCTTCAAAGGAAGTGTTTTAGACAGGAAGGCAGAACAACGGTCCCCAAGCAACACTGAGGATCAAGGAAGACTCCAGCTCCGACCTCAACTCCAGACCCAGTGACACGAGGGATAAGAAGAGAAGAAACTTGAGGGATGCAGAGGAAGCTGTGTCCTGGGTGGAAAGCCAGCACTGATTAGTGCAAAAGGGCAAAGAGAGCATTCAGGGAGAAGCAGAGGGTGGGGGGCATTCTACTGACACTGGACAATGAGATCCAGAGGGCTTGGGGAAGTGGGGAAGTGGGAGGCAGATTAAGAGTAATGGCTTTGTGGAGCTATATGGAGGTGAGAGTTCGGGGGTAAAGAATGATCTAGAAGTCTGGGCATCTTGGGTGATTGACATACATAAGAATCAAAGCATGATGGAATAAACCCCAATGGTCTGCAAGGCAGATTGCGGTCATGAGGCTGTGAATGTTGGGGTGGGAGTGTTTTGCATGAGCACAAAAAACTCTGGGGCCCCTCTTTCCTTCTGTTGATGGAGGTGAAGAAGCCAGGGGAGAGACTCTTTTAGTGGTGGTCTGTATCTGATTACCCTATCAGAAAGATAAATGCCCTCTGATTAGTCCAGTTTTGGTGTTTCCTCAATTCCAGGTGTCTCTATCTTAATGACAGGTGTTATTCACTCTGTCAGACCGAACATAATAAGTCTGTGATGCCCCAGAAGGCCAGGCCTCCACCGGACTAAACTTCTGGAATCCCCATCCATGCATCTGCTCCCACCCAACTCAGAATTCCAACTGGAATGGCCAGCCTGATTGGCCCTTTGAGGGCCCTCATCCTCGCTGCCTCTAATGTACTGGCCCAGGCTGTTCTGTAAACTATTGAAGCCATCTTCAGCTCACTCTAAACCGGAAGGACTAGATGTGTATCGGGAGAAACGAAAACACTGTTTGATTAATCGCCATCTTGCAAGCTGCAGAGTGATAGCTGGGCATGAAATGTGGTTGTTATCTAAATGGAGTGCCGGCCGGTCCCCGGGATCCCAAACAAATGGACTCCCCTCTATTTATAAACAACCCTGAGGGATGAGCAGCTCAGTTTACATTGGAAAGGGGCCATCATTCATTTTTATCCATCATACCTGCTTTTAGTGATATTACACACACACCCTGCTTGGGCTAGAATCTCAACAACCGAAGAGGTTTATGTGCTTTTAACACCAATTTTGAGGTTCTCTGTGTACATTTCATCATGCAGAGGTAACAGTGGGTCTGAAACGCAGTGTGCGAGCTGTTTTCTGACTCAGGTCTTCATGCAGGGTTCATGATGGTGATGAAACTGGGTAAACTACTGTTGGCCCCAAGGGCACATGTATGAACTGCAGGTGATCACAAGAGTTGAGCTACTTAGACAACCAGGATTCTCCTGGCAGGTAATGGGGTGGAGCAGAGCCAGGTAAGGAAGACGGCCTGTGATGTGCAGGTAAGGCTGGTGAAGCCCTGGCCCAAAGCAGGCATTTGGCACTTAGTATTTGCTAACTAGATCGAAGGAGAGGGAAGGGAGAGAAAAAAATTCCTCCACTTTGTGAATACAAATTATTTAACATTAGGTAGCACTTTCATTTTTTCAAGCTCTCCTCAGATAGTCATTCTTATTTTTAAAACAGCCCTGAGAGGAAGGCAAGGAATATTCATTCTCACTTTAGAGGAGAGGAATATGAAGCCTAGGGCAGTGAGGTCGCTTGCTCAAATTCACCCCCCATGTTGTCTGTAAGGTCAGGGCAAAGTCCCTATTTCAGATTCCCAGCTCAGAATCATTCCACTTGATCCTCAGCATGCCCCTTTGTATGCCAGGCTCTACTGAGAATGCAGAGGTCTCATCCTTCTACTCCCACCTCACCAGGGAGGGAAGAAAGATGGTTTCATAAAACAATCAGCGACCAGACAGAGATGCTCTCTCTGTAGGAGCTGTAGGAGCTGAGAGGGAAAATGAGAGGGTAAATCAGGGCATCCCTGAGAGTGTGGGGTCTACATCCTTAAAAAATGCTTTCCCATGGAAATACAACATGAGCCACACATGTCATTTTACATTTTCTAGTAGCTACACTACAGAAAGCAAAAGGAAACAGATGAAATTAATTTTAATAATATGTTTAACACACAATGTTCAAAATATTATCAACATGTAATCATTATACACATTTGTTAAGACATTTTAAATTCTTTTGTTTTACATTAAAGCTTTGATATCTCATGCATTATTTTATTTTTTAGTGTAACAGCTTTATTAAGGAATAATTGATACCTAAAGACTGTACATATTTAATGTATACAATTTGATGAGTTTGGATGTACGCATATGTTTGTGAAACCATCACCACCCATCTACATTTTAAAATTCTATTCAAATCCTAAGTTTTCAGCAGAAATATTTCATAAAATACCCAGTTGAAAGTAGATTCACATATGTGGGTTGTTCCCAAAAGACTTAAAAATTTCCTAGTAACTTAAATATCCATTTTTAAATTTAAAAGAAACAAAAATAAATACATTTAAAACCCAGCTCTTCAGTCATGCTAGCCATGTTTCAAGTGCTCAGTAGCCATACCTGGCTTGTGGCTACTATATTGGAGAACTGAGCCACAAAGCAGCCATGACAGCCATAGTTTCAGAAGCTGGGCTTTCTATAGAGTCTCAAGGCTCTTGGAAGTGAGCTGGGCTTTCTCTTTCCCATCATGCACTTGCCTGGTATCTTCTTTTCACTTGTTATCCTTTTCAATGTGACTAGTTACAGAGATGACAAGGCCTCAATCTATGACCTACCCATTAAGACACGGATAACCTCAGGAGGAGGTAGGCATGGATTTGGCATTGTATATTCTGTCTCCTCTGACAAGGAATCCGAGGAGGCTGGAATGATATTGTCATAGCACACCAGTGCCCTCTCAGGCCCACAGGAGGTAATGATCCTTCTCCATGGCTGTCAACATGCACACACACACACACATACACACACACACACACACACCATACATCACACATTATACCACATACCACAATATACACCACATACCACACATACACACACACCTCACACCACAGCATATACCACACACCATACCACACCACACACACACACACACACATAATCCAAACAGATATACACAGTACATACACATGCACACACACAATCTGCTCTTCCAAGGTCTGTGATATTGACTGAAGAGGAGGAGTTGTTCATTTTACATTGTTGACCCTCAAAAATTAATTTTTTAATGTTAGGGCTTAAAAACAAAAAGAGGATTTAGGAGACCTATGATCTATTCCTGGTTCTGCTTCCACAGACCCATGTGTAAACTGGACCATGCCAATTCACTCAGGTTTCCTATAAAATGGAGGTTAGGTCCTTCTGAACTCAGACCCAGGGGTTGGCAAACTACTGCCTATGGGTCAAATCTGGCCATGCCCATTCATTTCCATATTGTCTGTGGCTGCTTTCACCTATAACCGCAGAATTGAAGACTTGGGCCAGAGATCATACGGCCCACAAAACTGAAAATATTTACTCTCAGGTCTTTTATGGAAAGTATTTTGCCAACCCTGTTCTTGTGTACGGTTCTAGCTCATTTTAATCCTCTCCACACATTGATTTTGTTCCTTATTCACTTAACACATATTCATTGGTCACCATTATTGTTCAAGTATTGAGAAAATTGCTGAAATGCAATGGTGACCAATATAACTACAATCTGTCCTTGTCCCACAGTAGCCATCTCCAGTTCTTCTGTACTGGTGTTTGTTTTTGTTTTTGTTTTTAGGCAAGGCAACCCTTTGTTGACCTCACAGATTGCAAGAACCTTGTCAATTTACAGTCCCTTATTTTTTATTTTTTTTAAATTTTTTATGCCTACAGCCCCTGATCTTCCTAGGTGGTCTCCCATTCAAGTACTAACCAGGCCCAACCCTGCTTAGCTTCCAGGATCTGACAGGATTGGACTTGTTCAGGGTGGTATGACCATAGCAGTTCTTCCATACTGTGATGGTTAATTTATATGGAAACTTGGCTGGGCCATGGAGTGCCCAGATATTTTGATCAAATATTATTCTGTGTGTTTCGTGAGAGTATTTCTGGATGCGATTAGCATTTAAATCAGTGGACCCTGAGTAAATCAGATTGCCCTCTATAACATGGGTGGGCCTCATGAAGGCCTGTTGAAGGCCTGAACAGAACAAAAAGACTGGCAGCAAGAAAGACTGCTGTCGGCCACTTGCCTTCAAACTGAAACTGCAGCACTGACGCCCAGATCTCCAGCCCATTATCCCACTCTGCAGAGTATGCACTTGCCAGTCTCCATGCTTTGGTGAGCCAATTCCTCATAACAAATCTCTTTATATATGTAAATGTATCCTATTGGTTCTGTTTCTCTGGAGAATTCTGACTAATATACATAGTAATAGAAATTTTAGCTGGTAAATGGCCACCTGGAATAAAGACTACATTTCTCAGCTTCTCTTGTAGCTAGGGGTGGCCATGTGACCAAGGGGATGTAAACAGAAGTTGATGTGGCAGATTCTAAAAACCTTCCTTAAGAGATACCCAGTGTGTGCCCTTTGTTACCCTCTTTTCCTCTCCCTCCTTTCTGCTTTTGTAACAGAAATGTGGCAGAGGGACCTCCAACCCAGACCACAGGAAGAGAACCAACCTGTGAAGTGGAGGTCTCCAAAAGTGAGGAGAACTCAGAATGAATCTGGGTTCCTGAGGGCTTTGTCGAAAGCAATTCTATTGTTCTGAACTTTACTTGAGAGAGATATGAATACTTGAGAGAGATATGAACTTGTTTGTCTAATCTACTGCTATTTTGGATGTCTGTTACCAGTAACCACACCTAATACTAAATAACATACTCAGCCTTGCCTATGTCCCTCTGCTAAGCCTGAGTATAATATCTACTGTAACTGAGAAGACCTGCCACAAAGCCCAAAGTTTAAAAAGATATGGGGATTGTAACCTAAACATTACAATTCCTCCTATCTCCCCTGGATAGATAAACATTTTTTAAAAAATCAGTCAGTTGAATAGTTTCTCTTGGTTTTTAATGGACTGTGATAGCTTTTAATTTTTCTAACATGACACCAAAGAGTTGAAGTAAGCCTTTTCTATTCTTTAACAGTTACCTTGGATATTACTGGATATAAGACACAAATCTACCTATGCGTTTTAGACACAGTCATGTAGTATTTGTGACTGTTTTTCTTTCTATTAAAATATTATTTTACGTGTAAAAAAATGTTAGCTAAATTGATAAAAACTGTATGTGTAGTCCTTGCCACAGCCTTACCAATTATGCTGTTCGCAATGATTATTATATGAGAGATGGAAATCATTGCCTGCCTTGTCTATGCCCCCGCTTATAACCTATACTTCTAAGTGGCACATTGCTTACCTCTCAGCTGACTGCACTCCGGGTGCCCAAGAAAAGGGCAGCCAAGCCACAGGCTGACTAGAGCACTAGGTCCTCTCCCACAAATGATCGAGGCTAGTTGACCCAGTTATATTTCTCTTAAGACACAGAGAAACAGCCAATTAGCATTGAGGACAGACACCAAAAGTCGTATAGAGAGTTACCACAACTAAAGGGAGCTGGCAGCCATGATGGGCTGTATGCAAGACGAAGTAACAGAAACTATGAGTAAGCAGAGAGAAGAATAGAACAGACAGCCAGACAGAACATGAATTTTTGGGAGAGAGAGCCAGTCTCCAGGGCTGCCTTTGTTCCTTCTAGCTTTGCAGTTCCTGATCCTTTTCTAGCTCCTGTGCGCATGTGCCCTGCAGCAAACCTCCTACAACTGCAGGGACCTCGAGTGTGCATTGTTCAACTGCCTATCCTTTGCCTATTTGCACTTTGGCACCCAGTCTTGATGGGGCCAGGCAATCCATGAATGCTTCACAGTTGGCCTAGCAAATACGTACTCTTTAAAGATTTTTCATTCAAGTATTCCTATGAATATCAAAGAGAAGAAGAGAAGGGACAACTTTCTGGAAGGGCAGATGTAAAACTTGAAGGAACAAAACCTGCCATCTTACCACTTAAAGAGAGCTCTCTAGGAGATATTTATTATGTTTTGGGCTTCTTCAGAGTTAGAAGTTATCTCCAATGGGAACCCCGGGAAAGAGTTGAAGGCAGAGAGAGGGTACATTCCACTGAAGGTAAGCATAACCTTAAAAGGTAAGAGTCATATTTTGAATACCCCTAACTTCTCTCTCCCTCTGGCTGAATAAGACCAAATCTTGTTGGTTGTGAGAGCTAAACAAAGCAAAGCTTCTTTAGACTCCTCCTTGACAACTTCCCTGCCCCCAGAGGCTATCTCAGGACTAAAAGACCCATAACTGTAGGTCTGTGTGTATACCTAGTTTCAGGTCTCTCTCTGAAACCCAACCCCCTGCCTGGCCTTGTGGCATGAGCTCATTCTGCCCCAACTGGGAGAATGAGAAAATGGTCTGTGAATTTCTCTTCCACTCTGTCAAAATAAGAACAGAAAAAAATACACCTCTGCAAAAGTGTTTTCTTTCAGCTTTTATTTGCACACATTCTGTATAATTATGGTCAGCAAGAGGGCATTTTCCATAGCCACACTTGCAGTATTTTCCACACAAAGGTTTATGCTGGCGGGCGGCCTGCCCTTGAGCTATTTACTTGTGTGGTGGATAGAAAATCTTCGAACCTATGGCCAGTTATACCCCAGCAAAATGTTCTCATGTGGACCGCTCCTGTAACAGGACATATTAATTTAATTTTCCCTCCATGCCTTGTCCCTTTTCCCTAGGTAAAGTGATTCAATATGGTACAAACACCTTTATACAACCAACTCTATGGTATACCTTCGACTTAAGTACTAATATTTGCATTTTAATATGCTTCTCCCTAGCTTTCAAGATCTTAAAAGTTTTCTTTTCCAGTTTTATTCCTCACAAGTCTACCTCATTCCCTCTCTATCCAGTTAAGCCTTTTATTTCTCTGGCCCCTCACATACAAGCCCATTTCCATCTTCAGGTCTCTTCTCATCCTGTGCCCTATGATCTCAATCCTGAATGGCTGCCTCCTCCTTTCAGCTTCTTTGAATCCTGCCCACCACTCAAAATCCAGTTCTGGCTCCCTTCTCAGTGAAGCCCTCACTGACTGTTGAAGTTATCCTGTCCTCCTTCCATTCACATGTGGGTAGTCACTATCTACCCTTTAATGAGTTGCTAGACAAGTTGATCAAATGTTGACATTGGTTTGTACATAGAGCCATAGCATAAATCAAATAACTCATCTAACAAGTATTTACTGAGTACCTTTATTACATTCAGCCCTTTAGAGAATATTCCATGTCAGAAAAAGTATGGGACTTCATGGGTGAATTAGACCTGCTTCTATCCTTAAGGACGTTGCTGAGAACTATGAGGGGGGGAAAAAAAGGCTATACACATGAAAGAACAACTCCAGAGCTAGGGCCCAAAGTACGGTGGTTCTTCAAGGTGACTTGAAGTAAATAAGAAGGAAATAGGAGCCAACACTATCCACTAAAGTGGAGCTGGGGTTGGGAGGCAATTCCAGCTGACAGCAGTCAACCTGCTGTCATTGGATGCATGGATGGATGGATAGATGTAAGTAAAGATGAACCAACAGATAAATGGTCCAAAAGGCATCTATCCATCCATCTATTCAGAAACATTTATTAAACACTTACTATGTGCCAGTCATTCAGGATACGTAGATGGATAAGATAGCTTTCAATGAGATTGCAGTCTAGTCTGATGGTGTGGCAATGCAGTCAACCAACAGTGACTTTAAAAGTTTAAAGAGAAGTAATAATAGCTACCATTTTAAAACACCTATAATATGTTAGGTATTTTTCAAATATTATTATTACAGTTCTCATTCTGGGGTGCTGCAGAAAACTCACAGGGCACTGTGACTTATTTTAAATTCTGAAGGAAACATAATGATACTCAACATATGTTAGACACTGTACAAACTACTAACTCAAGGTAATTCACAGTTTTAACATATCACACAACATTCCTTTCGATGATGTCATATCTGTGAAGCTGGGTCTTTGGTAGCGGCTGCAATAAACAAGAACCATATGAAAATCAACACAGAAAAGGAGATGAAGGAAGAAGGAGCCAATCAGATTGCAAGGTCTGAGAAGTTGTACAGGGCCCACGAGGTGCATACATCTCATTAATAAGTACTGGTTGTTAACTTAAGATTGAAATAAAATTATTGCTTTTTTCTTTCAATGTATATGTATTATTTTGTCAGGACATACATACTTCAGTTTTTTAGTCTCGACTTTTAATAAATGAGACTCTTAGGTGTTTCTTAAGGCCTAGAGACACTGTTAGGTACCTAGGTACCAAGGACTCCATAAACCGAGAAAATTTGAGAACCTCTGTGTTATTGCCAATCCTCTCAGTTTGCTAATTTGCCAAAGATCACATAGGTAGTAAATTCAAGAGTTTGGATTTGAACCCAGATTTTTTCCAGTGATCTCTAAAACTATATTAATTTTACTTACGATAATGATGGGAGCCTAGTGGGCTCATCAGAAGATGGATAGGTAGGGTGGCAAAGTGAGGCAGAAGATGGGGAAGTGGGTAAGACTGACAACTTACGGAACTGAGAAAATTTGAGCAGAGCCTTGAGGGGCACACTGCATCGTCACTCTGCTCTGACACCTTTTTGTGCTGAATTTCCATGGGTTGCGGTCTAGTGGAAGTAAGAAGAAACAATCCCTAAGAGGTACACAGAAACAAACCCTCTGATTTTCTCAGTGTAGTCACAAGTAGGGGAGAGTGTGGAAACCATGGTCAAGTGAGAGAAATGGGGGCTGAGTCTGCACACATTTTGAGGGTCAAATAACTTTTTTTGTAGCCTGCTGATTTTTGAAAACTTGCGTGGCTGCCGTCATAGTAATATCCCCAAATGACCAGATTTCTGTCAATCCAGGTGGGCAGGGTCCTGCCAAGATTATGAGGAAGGTGGAAGCAAGTTCCCCTGAGAGCGAAACCCTCTGGAATTGGCAAAAATTTAGATCAACATCATTTGAACCTTGACCTCCTGCTCTTTTGTCCCTGGGCAGACATTTCTTTGACCTCCAGAAATTCCTTTGCCTCAAGTGAAGACTCCTCCTCCCCTCACCCTCAGAGGCCTTCCAGAGTGGGCTGGGTACAGATTCAGGGCAGGAGCCCAGGGAAGTATGAAGGACCTTGTGAGTGTAGAGGCTTCTCTGCAAAGATCTTCAAAGGCAAAGCCCAAGGCCCTCAGCACCCCAGGAGGGCAGGCTCCAAAGAAGAGTGCTAGAAGGAAAGCCTACACTCCACTGCCAAGGGGCCTGGACAGAGACCCCCTACTGTGGCAAGGAGCCTGCTTGTAGGAGCCCTGAGAAGCCTAATTCAATTACCCTTATCAGAATGCCTCTGAACTTAACAAAGCAGATAATCAGTTCCAGAGACAGATACTGTGTGGGGGGCCAAAATTATTTTGTTTCCCAAAATTGGAGGCTGAAATTGGAGATGTTTGGATAATGGAAAACATAATCCCTCTCTGAGCCTAACCCTCTCCCAGCACCCACACCTGACACACCCCTATCATTTGAGCCAAGGAGACTGGGGTTCAACATCCACATGCATCTTCTCCTTAACCTACCTGGCCATGAACTTGACCTCTTTTCCCTACCTTCTTTGAGCCATAGCCAGAAAGAAGCTGTGTAGAGGCTGGAAGCAGGAGGGGAAAGGGATTAACATTTACTGAGCCCCCTAAATCTGTCAGGTTCATTATACATATTATCTAATTTAAACTACCTGATATGCTCTTGGAAGAAAAATATTAGTGCCACCACATTACAAAAGGAAATGGAAATTTGGGAACGCTAAATCACTGTCAGAGGACCCATCCCTATAAACAGCATAGGTTAGATTCAAACACAGTTATCAGACTTTGCAACTCAGTGTGCCATGTGGACTCTCTTCGCAATATCAGAAAGAAAAAATAGAAACTGGCTTATTCAAGAATTCATAGCAACCTTCCAAGGTAGCATTGTCTCATTTATGGGTGAGGAAATGGTCTCAGCAAAGCCAAGTATTATTCCTAAGGTCATACAGCTGGTGACTTTCTCAGTTGGGATTTGAGGCCAATGAGATTGGAGTCCAAGCCAGGGCTCGCAATACTATTTCACAGTTGCAATCCAAATTGTTTTCTAGGGACTTCCCATAGCCCTAAGTGCAGGGAGTATATCTTCTCATTTTCCTCATCAGGCCTAGTGCAGGGATGGGCCTGGACAGAACCAGCATGGGTTGATTTGTGCGTGCTGAGTAACCAGGATTTCTGCTGAATGATCAGATGTTTTCTTCACCCAAGGAGAGCTCTCAGCTCCTGTTTATTTAGAACAATAGAACATATAATGTCAGCACAGGAAAGAACCCCTCATATCTGTGGATCATATCCCTTATTTATTTAGTTAGTTAGTTAGTTATACTTACTATTTTTATTAGGTAACAATTGACAATACAGAATAATATCTATGTAAATCATAATGCTTAGTAATCATAAAACTTGTGAGCCCACTGCTCCACCTTAGAATTAGACCATTGCAATGGATGTCCCTCTTATTCTTTTCTCTCACTATCCCCACCGCCCCAGAAATAACCACTATTGTGTTTATTATTCTTTTGATTATTTTTATAGTTTTGTTAACAATATTTGCGTGATAGTTTGCATTATTGTTCTGGGTTGTTTAGATATCCTTTGGCATGTGACTTTGCAGTTCCTCCTGTTAGAGGTGGAATAAATTTCCCTGCCCAATGATGTTAAAATGTTTTAGGCATTGATGGACGCCAATTCTAAGCCTAGGTCTTAAGAGTTATCACATGTTTCCACTTATATGCCTGCCTCTGCCATGAGGAGAACGTGCTCCAGGTCCCACTTGCTGGTCCAAGGAGGATGAGAGACACGTGGAGCAGACCTGGACCCAATCTAATATTGGAACCAAACTCGAAGGATCCCATACTATATCAGCCAAGCCCCAGCCAATCCACAGATACCTGAGTAAGAAAGAATACATTAAGATTGGTAAGTCATTGAATTTTGGAGTAGTTTGTTATATAGCACTACTATGGCAATAGCTAATAATATATAGTATATCTGTAAATAGCATGCTTGTTTTTGAGCTTTGAAAAATGATAACTACTATTGTATGTCATTGTCTACTATTTACTTTTCTTTCCCACTCAACATTATGTTTCTGAGCTTTATCTAATGGAATATAATACAGCAAATGAACTATAGCCGTAGCCCCTTCAGTTTAGAGATGAGAGAAAGAGAAAGATCCACAGACCTCATGAATGACTGAATTGTCTTGGGAGCCCAAATCTCTTTCCTTCAGCAGATATTTACTGAACATAAGCAGAGCCCTTTCCTCTGTGCTGGGACTATCAAGGTGAACTGGACACATAAGATTATTGTCCTAAAGGACCTTACATTAGAGGGGCCACTTCATGGAAAGAGGGCAGCGCACATCTGTGCCTCCTATCATATCACTGCCAGTGTTTCCTTATTGCCTCTGCCCTGCCAGTGATTTCCCCTCATTCAGTTCACCAACTCCTGTCCCTGGAGGCAGAGAGTGTAATTAAGGCAGCATGCGAGGAGAGCAGGCAGAAACTATGGAGTGGATAACTCTCCCTGGGAGAACTGCTGGCAGACTGAGCTCCAGGGGAAATGGTCAAAGTAATTGGGAAACTCAGGCCCAAGGATTGATCACTTTGGGAGGCAGGTTTACTTTTCTGCAGGTGACATGTGTCTGCAGGGAACCGGCAGTTGTCTGACCAGAGTAAGCCCTGCACTGAGCTCAGCAGCCTCATGGACTTGGCTTCTGGTGTGACCACAGTCAACAGCAGCACATGTTTGGGAGACAAAGAAGGGATGAAAAATGTTCCTCACCCTTGAGGACTTTGCAGCCAAATGAGAGAAGCAGGATACACCAAAAAATGCAAGGTCTCAAATTGCTTCAACAAACGCCCAACATCATAGATAGAACCAGAGCTGAGCAGATACACCTGGATTGACATAGACGTGCAGATGCCCAGAAGCATCTGAAATGACCAGAATGTGCAGTCGTTCCATAGACAGGTGTCTTTTGTTTCTCCACAACATTTGCGTAGGTCCCATGAGAGTTGCCTTTTATTCCAGGCTTTGGAAAGCACAGTGAGAACCACTTCACGTTAAAACTAGACTGAACACAACCGCACACTCCCTCAATGATTCAGAAAGCATTCCAGGGTGTTGCAGGGCCTCGGGGACATCATTAGGAAAATCAGTTACCATACAGGATTGGAAGAAATCGCATCCTGATGATATGAGGTTTCACAGTGATTAGGTCTTGGATAAAGAAGTTATTTTTCAGTAATGAAAAATTAGCAACTCCTGCCAGAGAGGACGATGGCAAAACCAAGGAGAGTGCTTGGTTGCTCCCAGCTACAGTGCTCCGTTTGGGGGTTTGGGGGCAGGGTGCAGCATAGCTATGGGTTGATCACTCCTTGAGCTGAGTGTTTTGTGGACCAGGAAGGTTGAGAAGGTCTAAGGTCAGAGTGGGGTGGCTCCTACTTGGGAGGAGGAGCACTGGGACGTGTTTTACCTGTCTCTCCACCTAGTTCCCATTTGAAAATTCCTGTTGCTCTGTTTTGTTGTTATTGTTATTGTTTTTACTCCAAAATTAATGTTTTCAAAGACAGTGATTTCTGCCCTATGGTTAAGTGGGAGGGACTCCCCCAGGGAAGGAAAGTAAGGAGTGGCCTGCAGTGACATGGGTGAGGAGCCAGTGGGCTCCCTTCAGTGACCCAGATCTCACACACTGTGGATGACTGCCACGTTGGAGGCAGGGAGAGTGCATTGGAAAGAGCAGAAGTCAAATCCCAGCCCTACCACTTCTTCAAGGTGCAATCTTTGCAGTATAAGACTCCGTACCTCCCTGGGCCCCCATTGGCCCATCTGTAAACAGGGTCTGAAAGGACAGTGGCTTCTGACTATAGACACTTTCCACCTTCAAGAGCCCATGGTAAAAACCAAACACTTAGAGTGGTGACAGAAAGAAAGGAAGAAAATGACTCAATTTATTTGGGTCATAGTTGAGAAAATACCAAGTGGTTATTAGCCCATGTGGTATATTATCTTTCTCTCTTGTATTCATTGCTATTATACATGTGTGTTAATTTTATTTCCCTGAGCAGTTTACATGTTTCATAGGAGCAAGAAAAAATTTCATGGAACTCACTGAATTTCCGAACAAATTGTATTATAAAAAATATTTTAAAATTAGTAATTATATTAATCTCTATCATATTAGAATAGATATCTGTTGATGATATAATATTATAGATTATATCATTTATTTATCACATCAACACTGTTATAGTGTTTCTGTACCCATTTTACAGATGAGGAAACAGGAAAAGAAAGGTTAGAAAACTTGCTAAAGTTTACATAACTAGTAAATAGCTGAGCTGGGACCTGAACTGAAGTCCTCAAACCTAAACTTCTAGACATTTTAGAAGTCATTCAGATCTCTTCTGTATTGCATGTGGCACTCGACACAATGCTGATACTTAACAGGCGATCAGTAAATAATTGTGGGTTGATGGATACTACACAATTATAAATTGCCCAGCTTAAAGACTGAGTAGGAATCAAATAGCCTAGCAGGACATTTTTCTCACCCAGAAATACCCTTGGGCCCCTCTGAGCGCCCCATGCTTCAGGAGCCAAGGCTCTGGAGGGACCCGCCTGGACCTGCTGGCGTGTATCCCAGTCATGTGGCTGGCCAGGCGCCTGCGGTTCCCCTTTCTCATATAAGAAGCCGCCAGGCCCAGGCCAGGACTGGAAGCCCCCTTAACAAACACATTCCAGTTTGCATTCACCCCTGGCCGACAGGCAGGGCCTTACAAACCACCCAGCAAAACCAGCCAGGAAAAAGTCCTCAGTTTTGGCCACAGGAACTTCACCAACACGTCAGCCTGAGCCTGAGGCGCCAGCTCTGCCCGCAGAACACCCAGAGGCAGTAATCCCAGCCAGGCCAGGTTGCAAGGACTTACTGAATATTATTTGCCCATCAGGGGACTGGAACAAAATTGAAAAGCAAACACCTGGTTCAGTTAAGTTGGTTATCTTAACCACAAAGTGGACATGTCTCTACTTCATTTGCCCCAACAGCTCAGTTTGGAAATACATTTGTATGCAGCTTACTCAGGGCCAGGCACTTGATTCTTCTGGTGACATCAGCTCCGGATTTGGTCACTTTGGCAGCTTAGCCTCTTCCATTGACTGTGCCTAAGTGCTCACTTCCTCCCCTAATTTACCCTCTGTCATTCATCATCCTCACAGTAGCCCCTGTCCAGTTCCTCATGCACCAGCCCAGATCTCAGCTCTGGGTGGGCCTTTGGTCCACTGACTTTGCACTGCCAGGTTCAGCTTCTCAAGCACACTTTCAATCACCATCCTCTATTCATAAGCCTTCAAAAACTCCCTAATTCTATTGCAACAGATTTGGACCTGGAGTCCCTCTTAGAACTCTTCTAAATACCTCCATCACGTCCCACCAGCCAGCTCCTATTTCTCCTAGTATACACCTTAGGTCTTACTAGACCAAGCTCTCCATTGTCCCGAAATACAGTAGACCCAATACGACCTCATGGACTTTGTTCACCTTGCTCTCTTCACCTGGAATGCCCTTCTCTATGTCCTAGTCCATCCTTATCTTCCCATCCTACAAGGCCTCATTCTCAAGGAATCCTTTCCTGCTGGCAGTGATCTCTCTCTTCTCTAAAACTCCGAATGCATAATTGTATCCTGTCTTAAATTGCTTTTAGACTGTTCCACAACAGTTACTATTGAATAAACATACTATAATTTAAAAATATCTCTTTTCGACCTAGCAACAAGGGTCCCTGCTCAGGCCCTCCTTCGGTCCTGCCTTTCCCAGTGGCGTGATGATTCTTTGGGACCAAGTAAATATGCCCATCTTGAGCTTGCATCCTTTCTGCTCCCACTTTTGGACTATGCTTTTAATATCCAGAGCTTATGGAAGCCTTCTCCTCAGGTCTATCTTTCAGAGGACAAGGGATGGCCAAGGAGAGGCTGTTTACTAGGAGGAGGGTTTGTGGATGGAGCTTGGACACATGAGCTAGAGTATTCACATGCAAATACACAGGCCCTTTGGTAGGAAGAGAAGTGGGGTGGGTCTCTGCAGGCTAGAGTCCCTCTGCTCTCCTTTAGTTCACCTGCTGGAGAATGAAGCCAAGATAGAGGAAAGTAGAGTGAGATTTGGAGAGAGAGAGATCGAGCAGAGATGACACTGTCGAAACTCTGGATCCTAAGCCTAGGCTTTTTAATTAACTAAACCGAAATGCTTTTCTTCTTTACTTAAATTCATTTGAGATGAGCTTCTGTCACTTGCAACTAAAATGATGCATACAGTCGTGATGATGAGGAGGAAGATGATAACGATGATAATGGTGGTGCTGGTGCTAATGGTAGCTGACATTTTTTTAATTACCTGCATGTTCAAGGCATTCTGCTTTACCTATGTTAACTCATTTTTTTTCCACCTACCTCATGAGGAAGTTGGTATTATTATTCCAATTTTCCAGCTGAAGAAACAGATTCAGAAAAGCTCAGTAACTTGCCCAAGGTCACACACTATTCAAACCCAAGTCTGTCTGACCCCTAAACCTATACTCTTACCTACTAAATGTTTTATTATTATTATTATTGTTTACCAACAGTGTGAGTTGGACCACATAAAAGACATAGGACTTAGGTAGTTTGTGGTTAGCCACTGTGGGACAACTAAGGCTTTGCAAAGGAGGCAAGGTTGTCTACGGCCATGCTACCCTGAAAAAGCCCAATCCTGTCTGATATTGGAAACTAAGCAAGGCTGGGCCTGGTTAGTAATTGGATGGAAGACCACCTAGGAAGACCAGGCTGTAGGCATAAAAAATAAAAAAATAAGGGATTGTAAGCTGACAAGGTCCTTACAGTCTGTGAGGTCAACCAAGGGTTGCCTCGCCTAAAAAAAAGGGGGGGGGGAAGGCAAGGGTCAAGGTCAGGATGCACAGGATGCAACATGTTCAACCAAACACCCAACAATCCTTGTCAACAGAGTGGAGGAGAGGAGAGGACGATTCTTCTCCAGAATGCATTCTTCTATACCTCTCTCTCTTCAGCAGCAAAGCTTTGGGAAGAAGGACAAAATTATGAGTCTTATATCATACCTTTTAATGTCTCTGGAGGGCTCAGTAGGTTATGCTTTTCAGCAAATATACAGAGTAGCCTATACGTTTATTGGGTTAAATCCTAATAATAAGCAGAGGCATGTTATAGCACAGATGGTGGAGGGTGGCCCAGGCCAAGTGTTCGTCACCACCCAATATTGAGTGTACATAAGATATCCCAGATTTAGTCCATGTAGGAGCCCAGCACATGCCCAATGAGTGACTAGAATCATGCAACTTAAGTCTGGCTTCTGCAAGAGGAGGAAAAGTGCAAACTTTAAGAGGGCTTTGTGTATCTCTTATGTCCACATGCATACTTGTGAGATCAGTCATCATTTGTGTACCTCTCATAGGGAAAGCAGAATATAACCAAAATTAGCGTGAGAAGGTATATGTGGTGTGCAAGATAGCACAACTGTCATAAAAGGTTTATTGCTGCAAGTGCGGGAAAGCTGTACAAGGCAGTCTCTGCTCAGTCACATGTGGGAAGTGCTCTCATCCCATTGTCACCACCATAAAATCTTTATAGAAGAGAGCACAGACCTTTTCAGTGAGTGACACCGAGTCAATAACTCAATGTCACTCACCAAACACTCATGAAGCATGAAGGGCTTTCCCATTTTCAAGTGTGGGTTTCTCAAAATCTTCCAGGACAGCCAATAGTCATGGCAGAATGATCTCTGTGGTGCCTCTTGGAAGGAAAGCTCACTCAAGTTCAGTCTTCGGATCTAAATATGTTTTATTGCCTACCATTCTTTAGTAGGAAATATACATTGTAAGAAAGTGCATTTTCTACTGAGAGCCGCTCTTTCCCAAAGTAACACCCATACTTCAGTGAGCCTGAAACCTAGCCCTTACAACATTGAACTGTTAAAATATTTTCTTCATTTGTTCATAAATTCATTGATATTTTTGAGCAAAGAGATAGAGAGGTAAATAGGACAGACTGTTATGGAAGTAACAGTGTAGTAGGGGCATGAAATAAACTGAGGGCCAAGAGGAACAGGCAAAAATGCAGAGTTTGGGTGGACAGGAATTCAAAGAAGAAATTGGGGATAGAGTTATAATCTTGAGGTTCATGGGTACCTCAATTGCAATTAAGCCATAGAAATAGTAGAGATTGCCTAGAGAGAGTGTAGAAAAGAATACGATTTAGGACCAAGGCTTGAAGCCTATCACTGTTTTTTTTTTTTTAACACATAACAGCTTTATTGAGATATAATTCACATACCTAAAATTCAACCATTTAAAGTGTACAATTCAGTACTTTAATATGTTCAAAGAGTTGTGCAAACATTACACATATCTAAATCCAAAATATTTTTATTACCCCATGAGGAAACCTTATACCCCTGTTAGTGGTCACTTTCCATTTCTACCCCCACCCCCAGCCTCTGACAACCACTAATCTATTTTGTGTCTCTATAAATTTGCCTATACTGAGCAGTTCCCATAAATAGGAGCATATGATATGTGACCTTTGGTGTCTGGCTTCTTTCATTTAGCAAAATGATTTTGAAGTCTATCCATGTTGCAGCATGTATCTTATCTGCACTTTATTCCTTTTTATGGCTGACTAATATTCCATTGTATAGATATACCAACCACATTTTGTTTTATCCATTCATCAGTTGATAGGTATGTGCATTGTTTCAACTTGGGGGCTATTATGAATAAGAATAAGGCTGTGATGAACAAGTTTTTACATGAACATGTGTTTCCAATTCTCTTATATACCTAAGAGTAGAATTACTGGATCATATGGTAACTTTATGTTTAATTTTGGGGGGAACTATCAAACTGTTTTTATAAAGCAGCTGCACTGTTTTATATTCCCGCCCATAATATATGAGAGTTCATTTCTCCACATCCTCATCAACACTGATTATTGTCTGCCTTTCTGATTATAGCCATCCTGGTTGGTGGGAAATGGCATCATTTTGGTTTTGATTTGTGTTTCTTTAACAATGTTGAGCATTCTTTCATGTGTTTATTGACCATTTGTATATTTTCTTTGGAGAAATATCTATTCAAATCTTTTGCCCATTTTTACACTGTGTTATCTTTTTAATATTGAGTTGTACAAATTTTTAAATTCTGGATACAAATCCCTCATCAGATATATGATTTACAAAATTTTTCTCTCATATTGATGGTATTCTTTGAAGCACAAACATTTTTAATTTTGATAAAGTTCAGCTTACCTATTTTTCTTTTGTAATTTGTGTTTTTAGTGTCATATCTAAGAAACATTGCCTAATCTGAGGTCACAAAGACTTAAGATTAAACTACATTTTCTTCTGAAACTTTTATAGTTTTAGCTTTCACATTTAGATCTCTGATTCCTTTTTGGTTAACTTTTATATGTGTTTTGGAGGCAAGGATCCACATTTATCCCTTTGTATATGGATATCCAGTTATCTCAACACCATTTGTTGAAATGACTATTATCTCTCCATTTAATTGTCTTTACATCATTGTTGAAAGTCAAGTGACCAAAAATGTAAGAGTTTAGTTCGGGATTCTCAGTTCTATTCTACTGATCTCTATGTCTATCTTTATGCCAATACCACACAGTCTTAATTTGTAGTAAGTTTTGAAATCAGAAACTGTGAGTCATCCAAGTTTATTTAGTTTTGTCCTCTTGATAATAGCCATGCTTATAAGTGTGAGGTGGTACCTCAGGGTGATTTTGATTTACATTTCCCTAATAGCTAGTGAAGTCGAGTATCTCATATGTCTGTTGGCCATTTATATGACTTCTTGAGAGAATTGTCTGTTCAGGTCCTCTGCTCATTTTTCAATTAGATTGTTTTTTTGTTATTGTTGAGTTGTATGAGTTTTTAATATATTTTGGATACTAGCCCTTTATTTGAGGCATTATTTGCAAATATCTTCTGTCATTCAGTTGATTGCCTCTTTGTTTTGTCGATGGTTTCTTTTGGTGTACAGAGGTTTTTAGTTTGATATAGTCCAATTCATTTATTTTTGCTTTTACTTCCCTTGCCTTTGAGGTCAAATTCATAAAATCCTCTCTAAAACCAAGGTCCATGAGTTTTGTGCCTATGTTTTCCTTTATGCAATTTATTGTTTCAGGTCTTATATTTATGTCTTTGACCTATTTTAAGTTAATTTTGGTATATGGTGACAGCAGTCTAGTTTCTCATTCTTTTGCATATGGCTTTCTAATTTTCCCAGTACCACTTCTTTCCTTCATGGATGGATCTTGAGATAATCATGCTAAGTGAAATAAGTCAGACAGAAAAAGTTGAGAACCACATGACTTCACTCATATGTAGGATATAAAACTGAAAGCAACAAACTAATAAGACAAACAAAAACTCATAGACACAGATAACAGTTTTGTGATTACCAGAGGGAAAGGGGGGTGGAATAGAAAGGGTAAAGGGGGTCAAATATATGGTAACAGAAGGAGACTTGACTTTGGATGGTGAGCACCCAATGCAATAGACAGATGATGTATTATTGAATTGTACACTTGAAACCTATATAATCTTATTAACCAATGTCACCCTAATAAATTTAACTTAAAAAAGATTGTTTTGGCTGTTCTGTGTCCCTTGAATGCATATGAATTTTAAGATAAGCTTATTAATATCTACAAAAAAGCCAGCTGGGATTTTGGTAGGAATTGCATGTGACTCATTATGTCAGTTTGGGGACTATTGCCATCTCAACAATATTAAGTCTTCCAATCCATGCAAATGGAATGTCTTTTTCCCATTTACTTAAGTCTTCTTTCATTTCTTACAGCAATGTTTGTAGTTTTTAGGGTACATGTCTTGCACTTATTTAGTTAAATTTGTTCCAAAGTATTTTATTCTTTTGGATGCTGTTATAAATGGAACTGTTTTCATAATTTTATTTTCTGATTACTCATTGTCAGTATTATAGAGAAAATTGATTTTTGCATATTGATCTTGTATCCTGCAACAATGCTGAACTCACTTATTTGTTCTAATAGCTTTTTATGGATTTCTTAGGATTTTTCTGTATACAAAATCACATCGTGCATGAATAAAGCTAGTTTTATTTCTCCTGTTCCAATCTTGATTCATTTAATTTTTTTTCTTGCCTAGTTGCCCTGGCTAGAATCTCTAATATAATGCTGGCTAGAAGTGGCAAGAGCAGACATCCTTGTCTTATGCTCAGTCTTAAGGGGAAACTATTCAGTCTTTCACCATTAAGTTGATGTTAGCTGTGGGTTTTTCATGAATGGCTGCATTAGTTTTCTATAGCTGCCATAACTAATATGACAAACTTGGTGGCACAAATGTATCATCTCCCAGTTATACAGTTTAGAAGTCCAACAAGGGCTTCACTGAGCTAAAATCAAGATGTCAGAAGGGCTGTGTTCCTTTCCGGAGACTCTGGGGGAAACTTCCTTGCCTTTTCCAGCTTCTAAAGGTCATCCACCTTGCTTGGCTCATGGCCCCTTTCCTCCATTTTCAAAGCCAGCAACATGGCATCTCTCTCACATTTCTTCCATAGTCACATCTTCTTCTGGCTGAGTATAGCAGGAAAGTTTCTCAATTTTAAGGATTCAGGTGATTATACTGGTCCCATATTAACTTTCTTAATCATAGTCACATCTGCAAAGTCCTTTTTCCCACAGAAGGTAAAATATTCACAAATTCCAGAGATTAAGATGTGGATATCTTTAGGAGGCCATTATTTTGCATACCACATTTCACTCTCTGCCCCTCAAATATTCATGTCTGCCCCATATGCAAAATACATTTACCCCATCCCCAGGTCTCCCAAATTCTCAACCCATTACAGCATCAACAAGTCTAAAACCTCGCCTAATTCTCATCAATTCAAAAGTTCCCAGTACCATTACCTAAAGCATCAATAAAAGTATGGGTGAGACACAGTATTATCTATCCTAGAGCACAGTTCCTCTCCATATGGACCAGTGAAACTAAAGAAACAAGTTCTATTCTTCCTCTCCCCCCCAAAAAAAGGTAAGATAGGCATAGATATTCTGGTTTAAAAAGGGAGGAAATGGAAAGGAAAAAGAGTCACTGGTCCCCCAAAATGTAGAAATGCATCCAGGCAAATTCCACTGGGTTTCAAAGTCTGGAAATAATCTTATGAGACCCTCAGTTCCAACCTCTGGGTCCATGGTTCCACCATCTGAGCCTGGGGCTCTATCTTCTGAGCCATCTTTTCTTTTTCATGAGAAGCAACATGTGTTTGCAGCTGGATAGTTTTATCAGCCTGTTTCCTGCCTGCAGAATTTTGAGAGTCCAATAGCTTGCTTTCATTTTGTTCTCTCTTTGTCCCTTTTGGTCCAAGCTGGCAGTGTTTCTGCTGGCACAAAATTCTTTAGAATCTATTATTCTCCCATTAAACAAGAGATCTCACCATAGATTCTTCCTAAACAAACCCATCTCTATTTTGGACTTCTGATGAGATGGCTAGGATATCTCATACATGTATGATATATGTATCTCTAAGAGCTTTTTGTGTAACTAAATACTCTAAATTTTTTTTAAAAAAATTTCTGAGGTATTGGCAAGAGGTTGTCCAGCTACATACCCCTCAATGTTTTTCCTAAAATATACTTCTCTGAGAGTAAATCTCTTACATTTTAAGTCTTTTGCAATCTAGATAAGCTGTGAATTTCCCAAATCACTAAGTCCTGAATCCCCTTTTTAAAAAAATTCTTGCTTCAATTTATCTTTTCTCTTGCATTTTACTATAAGCAATAAGAAAAACTGAGTCACACCTTCAACACTTAGCTTGGAAATTTCAGCTAAATGTTGAGTTTCATCATTTACCAGTTCGGCTTTCCATATAACTGCAGGACAAAATTCTGCTAAGCTTTCTGCCACCGTGTAACAAGAACCCCTTTCCTCCAGTTTCCCATTACATGTTCCTCATTTCCTTCAGAGCCTTCAACAGCAGCACCTTTAACACCCATATTTCTACTAACAGTCTGTTCATGATGATTTAGGTATAATCTAAGGCAATTTATGTTTTCTTTACCAAGCTTCTCATTTCCTTCCGAGCCCTCATTAGCAGAGTTATTAGCATCTACACTTCTACTAAGAGGCTGATCAAGGCAATCTGGGCTTTTTCTATCATACACTTCAAAATGCTTTCAGCATCTGCCCATCGCCCAATTCCAAAGATACTTCTGTATGTTCAGGTATTTGCTACAGCAGCACTCCACTTCCACAGACCAAAATCTGTATTAGTTTTCCGCTAGTATGAGTATTAGTATTTTATCAGCTTAGGGAAGTTCCCTAGTTTGTTGAGTAGTTTTAACATGACACAGTGTTGAATTTTGCCAAGTGCTTTTTCTGTGCCTCTTGAGATGATCATATGGTTTTCGGTCTGTCAACTTTAAAAGACTGTGTAGAGAGAAAGGAGCCTTCAAAGGAAAGAGAAGTAGCCAGACATAATAGAGAAACCAAATGATTGTGGTGATACTGAAGCCAGAAGAGAAGGTTTCAAGGAGGGAGTGGCCAAGAGTATCAATACTGTTGACAGGTAAGATGAGATGGAACCTAAAATATGCTCTTTTTTTATTGAGGTAAAATTGGTATATTATATAGAGATATAGATATATATATAGATATATAGAAGTATTTTTCATGTGTACAACAATATAATTTGCCATCTGTATACTCTACAAAGTGATCACCACCAAAAGTCTAGTTACTATCCACCACACAGTTGAATCCATTCACTCTTTTTGCTGACCCCACTGACCCTCTTCGACTCTGATAACCAGCAATCTGTTCTCCGTATCTATGAGTTTGTTTTCATTTTGTTTTGCTTGTTCATTTGTTTTGTTTTGTTTTTTAGATTCCACCTGTGAATGAAGTCATATGGTGTTTGTCTTTCTCTGTCTGACTTATTTCACTTAGCCTAATATCTCCAAGATCTATTCATGTTGTCAAAAATGGCAAGATTTTATTCTTTCTATGGCTGAGAAATATTCCTTCCATATGTATGCCACTTCTTCTTTATCTCTTTGTCCATCAATGAACAACTTAAAATATGATTGTTCCATATCTTGGCTATTATAAAAAATGTTGTAATGAACATAGGGGTGCATTTATCTTTTTGAATTCATGTTTTTGTATTCTTCAGGTAAGTTTCTAGCAATCGAATAATGGGATCATATGGCATTTTTATTCTTAATTTTTGAGGAACCTTCGTACTTTTTTCTATAATGGCTGTACCAATTTATATTCCCATCGACAGTGTATGAGGGTTCCCCTTTCTCCACATCCTCTCTAACACTTGTTGATCTTTTTGATAATAGCCATTCTAACAGGTATGAAGTATTATGGTTTTGCTTTGCATTTCCCTAATAGTTAATGAAGTTGAACATCTTTTCATGTGGCTATTGAACATCTGTAAGTCTTCTTTGGAGAAATGTCTACATATTCAAGTACTGTGCCAATTTTTTAATTGGATTGTTTGGGGGTTTTTTCTTGTTGAATTGGAAAATGCTCACTCTGATTGGTTTTGTGGAGGTTGTTTATGAACTTGGTGATAGCTGTGGTAGTGGGATGAGGAGGCAAAAGAAAGACTGGTGAGAGTGTGATGGTGTTTTCTAGATTTCAGGGAGCCTAGGGCAAAAGACAGAGGACAGCAATTACACTGAGGTGGTTAGCAGCAGGAGAACTTATTGAACCTTTATATAGTAGAGTTTGGGTACAATTCGGCTGAAGCAGGGAGGGCTAAAAGTATGTCGTCAGTGTCTGAGATTTTAGAATAAAATTCTCAGCTTTTTCTGGAATAAATAATGGACATTTCTAGGCCTCAATTTCAGGAACCAGTGAAGACATGGTGGATGGATTCCCACCTGCCTCAAACCATGAATGAAACCAACTGTGCTGTGAGAGGTTGTCCCATCTTGATAACACATCTAGGCTTGGCTCCCAAAGCTGAAGGTGGACTGAAATCCACATGTGGTGTCTAGACTTTTGATGACTCCTTAAAATGCAAAGCTTTTTTTGTGGAAAGGGATGGATTCTTGGCCTCTGGGGGAAGCATTTCCAGTCAGCAGTGGCATTATCATCCACAATGAGAAAAAGCCAGCTCCACACAGTCCTCAGGGCTCAGCCTCCTGACAATCTTGGGTGGGGCCTTCCACTCGACAGGACCTGGGAGACCCCAGTGTTCTGCCGTAATGCTCATTTCCCTCTACCTGGCAGCCTTGTTTGATTGAACGTTTCCCTGGGATATTTATGTGGAAACCAAAGAAAATACTCCAGGGTCGTTTTTAATAAGTGCCAATCCCTCCTAGGCTATCTGCAGCCATAAACATTTACGTCTAATATCCCAAAGAAAATGTTGATGCAGTCTGGTGTGGGGGCGACAGCACACAGATTAGTCTAAACAAAAACACGAGGGTGACAGTTTGCTTTTTTCTTCATGAAGCTGCATTCACTCATTTTTGACATAAAAGTGCAATTTGCATATTCTTTCAAGTCTGTTTAGCTGCAAACACATGTGTGTTTGGGGCACAGAAATTTAAAATTTGTAAATTATTCAGAAACTACTGCCAAATTGTAATCAAGTGGTAGGAAAAACATTCTACACTCAATAGTTGTATGTTCAGAGGGAAGCCTTTCTCAGGCTTGGGAAACATTTTTAAATACACTGGTGCTTAATCAACTCAGAAAAAGCAGGGAGAGAAATGTTTACTTTGTTAGTAACAATTTAATATAGATGTTAGGGTTTCTTTTTCTGTTTATTGAACATTGCAGAAAGGAACGATTTTAGTATTGTGACATTAAATAAATAAGGTGCCTTCCTAGAGAAAGCTAAACACTGTGATTAAGCTAAAGTAAGAATTCCTAATGCCACTCTAAAAACCTTTTTAGGCCAAGAACCGTAATTACTAGAAAGCAATCCAATATAATTTAATGTATGTATACTATACCTTGCCAATTGTAACATTCAGTATGTATTCATTGTATTGCATCTTTGATGTTCACCCCCTCTTCATTTCCTCTTTTATTTTGTGCATCTAGCAAATATTATTCTGAGGGCCTACTTTTTGCAAAGCACTATGCTAGACACCTGAGGGTACAATGAACTTATTTATGGAGATAGATATGTACACGGGTAAGCTTGTAAACGTGTGAGAGGTGGAGGGGTGGTAGACATTGTCGGGCATGTTGAGTGTGGACAGAGAGTGAAAGCACTTGCCTCAAGTTAGATGGAGGGGCAATGACGAGAGGGACCACTTTCACTTTCCAGCCAGAGATGATGGTGGCTTGAAGCTCATTGATGCTGTACAATAATTGTGGCATTTCTTCCATGACTGTAACTATACAATGTACACAAACAGCTTGATGCAACCAAATTAAGTTTTTAAAATAAGTCAAATTCAGTCCACCCAACATCCACTTCTCCTACTTGACTGTTACCAATGGCAACCTCAAGCAGTGGGATTGAAGTGGTGTGAGGAAATTGCTGTGACCATTTTTGAAAAAGTATCCTACGGATGAGAGTATTTCTTTAATGGAACCAAGTTGTAAATGGGAAGCCAGATTATTTAAACATTAAAAAAACCCAGCAGATAAATTCAAAGATTAACAGGGTGGACTATCCGATATAACTGAAGTTTGGAGCTGATTTCTCTCATCCATAATTCCACTCATTCACTCCTTTCATTTATTCATGTGTTCACTCATTCAAGGAACACCAATGGAACACCAAATTGGCAAAGTACAGAGTAAGAATAAAAGACAGAAACCATGCCCTTATCTTGTTTGTGCTTAGATGGATAAATATAGGGTAAATTGCTTTCCAAAAAGTCCCAAAAGATCAAAAGACAAAGTCTGATATAAGCAAAGTTTGTTTTGAGACCTCTAAATTCAAGTTCTTGAGGATTTTTAACAAAAATCTTTCTTCAGGTAAGATTTTCTTGCATTTTTCTGTGAAGGTGATTCACCACGTGGTTGCTAATGTGCGTTTCTATTATGCATTGGTGTTGTATACATTTTTGTGTATGTAAACATTTAATATTAACAGGGGCATTCAAAGAGAAATCATATTCACATCATTGCTTCAATTAAATTATTTAATATTCTTTTCAACCAAGTCCTCTTTGTCCTGACACTTTTTATGGTTAATTTTACATATGACTTGAATTAGGACCATCAGTCTACAGAGAGATTATTTGGAAGTCCTTTCAAAAAGAAAAATAAATAAAAGGCCATAAAAAGTGAAAAAGAAGAAGTAAAACTCCCTATTTGCAGCTGCCATAAATGTATATGTAGAAATTCCAAAAGGATCTACAACAAACTATTAGAACTAAAAGGGAACTAAGTGAATTAATAAAAAGTCAATCTATAAAATTGTATTTCTATAAAAGAGCCACAAATATGGAAAATTAAAAAATTTAAACCCTATAGCTTCATAATAGTATTAAAATATGAAATATTTAATGATAAATTTAACAAAATGAGTGCAAGACTAAAAGCGCAATGGCAACAAATTTGGGGGGGATGATAAAAGAGCTAAATAAATGACACAGCCATGATCACAGAAGGATGGATTCAAAATTGTTAAGGCATTAATTTTCCCTGAACTGATAAATTCAATGAAATCAAAATCCCAGAAACTTTATAGTTTTTGAAATCAACAAGTTGATTCTGAATTTTATATGGAAATGCTAAAGACCTAGAATAGCTAAGATGATCTTGAAGAACAAAATTGGAGAATTTACACTACTAGATTTCAAGTCTTACAAAGATGGAAAGCCACAGTAATTAACACAGGATAGATAAATAGACCAATATTCCAAAATAAAGTGCAGAAATAGGCCCACCGATTTGCTCACCTAATTCATAAGGAAAGCACAAATGCAATTCAGTGGGAGAAAGAATGGTCTTTTGAATAACTGGTGCTGAAACTTGGATATTTATAATAGGAAAAGAAATTAAGTGTGAACTTCTATGTCACCCATGGCACAGAAATTAATTTGAAAAGGATCATAGATTTAAATATAAAAGGTAAACCAATAAGATTTCTTTCTAGAAGCAAACATAGGAGAAGATCTTCATGACCTTGGGGTAAGAAAATATTTCTCAAAAAGAACCTAAGGCAGCAGTAGCCCTAAATGAAAAATAATTGATTAACTTAACTTCACTAAAATTGAAGACTTCTGTTCATCAACAGAAATTATTGAGAATAAGAAGTCAAGCACCAGACAAATATCTTTGAACAGACAGGAAAAGAGCTCATATCTGAATATATGAAAAATTCCTATACATCAATACAAAAACTCAACACGATTTAAAAATGTATAAAAATATTAAGCTGGCATTTTAAAAAAGAGAATATCCAAATGGTCAATAAGCATACAAAAAGATGTTGAACACTAATACTCATCAAGTAAATGCAAATTAAAACCTTAATGAGATGCCACTCCACACACCCAGAATGACTAAAATAGGATGACTTCCAATACCAGATGTTAGTGAGGATATGAAGCAGCTACACCTCTCAAACCTTGGTGGTGGGAATTTAAAATGATATAACTATTTTTTAATATTATTTGATAGTGTCCATTAAAGTAAACAAGGCATATCCTACAACCCATCAAATATACACCCAGTGTACACCCAACAGAAAGGTGTGCACATGTTCACAAAAAGACATGTACAAGGGTGTTCATAATAGTTTTATTCATAATAGCCAAAAACTAGAAACAACACAAAGACCCGTCAACAGGAGAATGTATACATAAATCGATAAATTAAGGTATGTAGGTGTATGTACATAAATATTTGTGTATATGTGTACATACAGAGATATACACATACACACATATAATTGAATGCTACAAAGCAATTTAAAAGTACAAATTACTGATAAGGACAACAAGATGGATGAACCTCAAGATACTGTGTCGAGTGGAAGAATCCAGACATTAAAGGACAAACTCCGTAATTTGATTTATATTAAATTCACAGGCCAGCTAAACGACTTCCTGTTGATTGAAATATGAACAATAGTTACCTCAGGGTTTGGTGTAGATGGAGAGGGAACATAAGGGAATATTTTGGGGTACTGGAAAGATGCCATATTTTGTCCTGGATATATGTATAATTATGTTAAATTTTATTGAGATGAACATTAAGATTATAACACATACACAGTTTAAATATATATATACATATATGTGTATATATAT
>CM053515.1:81147126-81173953 GCA_028627145.1 Eidolon dupreanum
AACAAAACAAGTTACTAGATATGGGTGAAGGAATACCTTTATGACAAAATATACAGAATCCATACAAAGAAGATTGCAAAACTTTACTGAGAGACATTAATGTCTTAAATAAACAGAAAAACATGTCATATTTCTGTGTGAGAAAAACTAATAACCACTTCAATACCAATTCTTACCCTAAATTATATCTTTAACATTATCCCAAATAAAATAAAACAGAAAATGTTTAAACTTGACAAAATTATTCTATAGGTCATGTAAATAGAATAGATACGATGTTTTTAAATAATGGTGATTATAGGAATCTTCGCCAACAAGATGTTAAAACTGAGATAATGTAAAGCTGAAATAATTTTAAGATTATACTACTGAATATATACCTTACATTTTTTTTGCACAAAAGCAGATAATATGGTAACAGAACAGAAATTCAGTAATGTACTCAAATGTAATTTGAATTGTGATCAAAGTAGCTTCTCAAATCAGTGGAGGATGGCTAGATTATTTAAAAAATAAAGGCAATGGTTTAATCATTTTAAAATTAAATTTAAAAATATACCTGTTAACTTAAAATAAATTCAAGATGGATTAATTTTTTAAATTTTAAAAATAAAGTTGCCGGCATGGCGGACCAAACTGCTGGAGAAGCCCTCAGATTTCCTTCCGTATTTCCAAACACTTAAAATTTCTGATTTAAATATAATTCATAATCAGCTTCTTTCAAAATTAAAAAAATGAAATTAATAGGAACCAGAAAATGGAAAAATAAAGTTAAAAGTAGAGCTGTAAAAGGGGGTTAAAAGCAAATGGCCAGTAATGTTATTAGACCCAGATATATGCCCAAGGCACTTAGGTTTTTATAGAGGTCCTTAGCCTATTTGCATTTATATAATTATTGATAAAGAATTATATTAGTTTATAATACCACCTTGCTATTTGTTTGCTACTTGTTCCCCTGTTTTTGTTCATTTTTCCCTCTTTTCCTGACTTTTTTAAAAATTATTTTTTAGTATTCCTTTTTATCTCTGTCATTGGATTTTTAGTTATACCTCTTTGTTTTATTTTTAGTTCTTACTCTAGGGATTACCATATGCAACTTTCACTTTTTACAGACTATAATTTATTGATATTATGCTAGTTTATATGTAGTGAAAAACTGTACAAGAAACTGTCATTTAGCTCCTTCTGTACTTTGTACTATTATGGTCATATATTTTACCTTTACATATGCTATATTATTAGTATTCATTTTGCTTTAAACTGCCCATTGAACTCTAAAGAAATGTAGGAAAGAAAAAATGTCTTTTTTTTAATTTACTCACATGCTTGCCATTTCTGGAACTCTTTATTTCTTCCTGTCCCTTTATGTTTCTATCTGGTATCGCTTCCTTTCAGTTTAAAGAACTTCCTTTAGCACTTCTCTTTTTTTTCTTTCTTTAATAATATTTTTTTGCAGTTATAGTTGGCATACAATATTATATTAGTTTCAGGTGTAACATAGTGATTAGATATCTATAAAACTCACGGAATGATCACCCTGGTAAATCTAGTGCCCCTCTGACACCGTACATAGTTATTACAATATTGACAATATTCCTTATGCTGTACTTTACATCTTCATGATTCTTTTGTAACTACCATTTTATACTTCTTAATCCCTTCTCCCTTTTTCACCCTCCCATCTGGTAACCCTCAAAATGTTCCCTGTGAATATGTATGAGTTTGTTTCTGTTTTATTTGTTTATTTTGTTCTTTAGATTCCACATGTAAGCGAAATCATATGGCATTTGTCTTTCTCTACTTAGCTTATTCCACTCAGCACAATACCCTCTAGGTCCATCCATGTTGTTGCAGCTGTAAAGATTTCATTCATTCATTCATTCATTCATTCACATATGGCTGAGTAATATTCCATTATATATATGTATCACCTCTTCTTTATCCATTCATCCATTGATGGACACCCAGGTTGCCAAGCACTTCTTATAGTGAGAATCTACCAGCTATAAATTCTCTCAGCTTTTGCTTATCTGAAAATATCTTTATTTTGCCTTAATTTTGAAGTATATATCATTTCACTGGCTCTAGGTTTTAAGGTTGAAGATTTTTTTTTCAGCACTTTAAAGATGTTTTTCCATTGTCCTCCAGCTTGCATGGTTTCTAATTAAAAAATCATAATTCATATCCATGTTACTTTGTATGCAATCTTTCTTTTTTGCTGTCTTCTTTTAATATTTTCTCTTCATTTTGAGTAATTTGACCATGATGTGTCTAGGTAGGTATATTTATCCCATATGATGTTTGTTAAATTTTTTGGATCTTTATATTGATGGTTTTCACCAAATTTGAGAAATATTTGGCTGTTTCCTTAAATTTTTTGTCTCATTCTCTTTCTTTTTTCTATGATTCCAATTACATATATGTTAGACTATTTGCTATTATTCATATATGGCACTAAAGATTTGTTCATGTTTTTAAATATTTTTTTCTCACGCTACTTCAGTTTAATTTACATCGTCCCATCTCCTAGTTCATGAATCCTTCATTCAATAATACCCAATGTCTAATCTGCTTTTAATCCCATCCAATGAAATGGTTTTAGATAATTTATTTTTCGGTTTTAGGATTTCACTGAGTTCCATATTAGAACTTCCATTTATTTTCTGAAATAATGCCATATAAGTCTTTATTCATTATATCCATTTTTTCCTATACATTGTTTAACATATTAATAATAATTATTCCTTGTCTGATCCCAGTTGAAGGGCATGCTACAAATTGCTGGATTATGCTCTTCCAAAGTGTCAAGATCATGAAAAGAAAAACCGAAGAAATGTCCCAGATTGGGAAAGACTAAGGATACATGACAACTAAATGAAAAGTGTGATCCTGCACGTTTTTCAGTCTCTGCTGTATATATACACACAGTCTCAGCCAGAAATACATTTGCCTCTACCCATAACCTCAGGCCAGAATTACCATCAGCTCTCACCTTTTATCAGCTGCTGAGAGAGTCACTTCCACCAGCAATGTCACTGGGCCTGACCTCACCCACTGCTCCAAATCTAGTGAGCTGCCTTCAACAGGGGCAGAGGAGCTGCCATTATTCCTGGCCCACTCAAACCTCACTCAACAGAACTTCAGGCTGTAGGAGATGAGCAGTCCCAGGCTAGAAAGCCACAGATTTCCACTCTCCTTACCCTAGGTCCAGTGGTTTTTCAAGCATAAAAACTTCTCAGATTGTTGTTATGCCTTGATTAGCTTCCAGAGTAGTGAAATGATTATTTTTGTCAGTTCTGTCTGGCTTCATAGTTGTTTTTGGAGGAGAGTTTGCCAATCTCTGCATTAGGCCATAGCCAGAAGTCCTGCCTGAACACTTTTTAAAAATTAACTGGAGAAGCAAATATATTTTAAAATAAATATATTAGCAATATTATCATAGATGAAGGGAGAAGAGGTAATTTGGAATTGATGTATTTTAAGATCTTAATCTTGCTTGAAAGATAAAATTTGTTATGTTAAATAAGCATATTAAAAATTTAAGAGGAACTGCTAAGGAATAGAATGTATAACTTCAAACTAATAGAAGAAACTAAGGGAGGAATAAGGAAAACTCAATTGATCTATTAGAGGAATAAAAAGATGGGGAAAGAAAGAAGAAAAGACAGCATAGTAGATTAAAAATCCAAAATAATATGTCACAATATGTCACATTAATGTGGGAAAAAGTCACATTATATCACTAATCTTAGTGAATGTAAATGAATTAAGCTTTCCTATCATGGTAGAGAGAATATTATAATGGATAAAAAAGCCAAAATCTAGTTATGCGGTGTTTACAAGAGGCATACCTAAAATAAATACACAGACAGATTAAAATTAAGGAATGGAAATATATATATACTATACAAATACCAAAAGGAAACTGGCTTAGCCAAGTTAACAAGAATTACTTAACAATAAAGGGAGTAACCCACCCAGAAACACAGCTATTGTAACTTTCAGGGGTTCATAAATTGCTACAAACTCACTGAAAAATAATTTAATATGTACCAAAGGCCTCAAAAGAAACGTTCAAATTATGAAATTCCATTTCTTGGAATTTATCCTAAAAAAATAGTTGTACAGACAAGGAAAGATACATATAAAATGCTGTGCCATAGTTAAAACCAGAGGCTCAGGAGTCTAGGTTCAAATTGTATCTGTACCTAACTTTTCTGGTCTGTAACTCTGGGATAATAATATCTACTTCGTAGGGATGTTATAAATATTAAATGAGGAACATGTAAAATGCTTGAAAAAGTAGTTGGCACATAATGGTAAATATGGTATTTAATATGTTCTAAGTGATCCAGAATCTCTTCAGAAATAGGTGCTATTGTTATTCTCATTTTAGGGATGAGGACACTGAGGCAGAGGGAGTTTAGATAACTTGCTAAAGTTTTATGTATCTAGTAAATTCTGGGACAAAGATTTGAACTGAGGCACTTTAGTTTCTGGGTCTGTGCTCTTAACCACTCTGCTGTTATTACTAAGCTGTAGTGTTGAAAGTAACCCAGTTAGGGGGTTGGATCAATAATTTATTCATAAAATTGAATATCATCCATCCATTTTATTTTTTAATTTTTTTAAAAATCTATTTTATGGTGACATTGGTTAATGAATTCTAATAAGTTTCAGCTGTACACTTAAACAGTAAGATATATATATATTTACACTGTGTGTTCACCTCCCATAGTTAGATCATCCATCCATTTTAAATACCAATGTAAAAGTAGATAATAAAAATAGCTAAATTTATTTAAGTACTTTACTATGTAAAAAATACTTTTTATGTATTTTATATAGATTATGTCAATTAATCCTCATAAAAATTTAAGAAGAAACTATTATTGTTCACTTCCAGATGAGGAAATGGAGGCACTGAGTGTCTCCCATAGCTGACCTGGCAGAGACAGAACGAGAGCCTGGGCAGTGTGAGGCCTACCTGAACTCTTACTACTACCCCAGAGATATATACACATTAACTCTTCATTCAATCTCCCTCATCCATCTCTTACTTGACGTCCTCCTTCACCTTGCAGTTATTCCCAGCCCACAATAATTCAATCATTCTTAAATTTTTCCTCTTTCTCTTGATGCCCACATTGGATCTATCTATAATCGAGTCTTATCTAAGTCTACCTCTAAAATGTATTTTAAACTTACCCACACTTTTTTTCAACTTTCCCACACCACTCATCTCTTCTTGCTACGACAATTGCAATACATCTCAATGGATCTTCCAATTTACCCACTTCTCTGCTTTAATCCACTCTTACACAGTTGCCAGGGAGGTCCTTTGAAAATGTAAAGAGATTCTAAAAATCATTTTATTCCCCTGATTCAAATCATTGAAAGTTTTTGCATTACAATTTGCATGAATTCTACACTCCTTAACATCCTACAAGGTCTGCCACGACCAGCCCCTGCCTTCCTTTGTCACCTTCTTGTGCCACCTCTGCCAAAGGCTTCTTTCTGTGTTCACTTCACAAACTCTCTTCCACTTCTGGGACCCCCACACTTCTGCCTATCAGGATGGCTCCTCCCTATTTAGTTCACAGAGCTGACTTCTTCTGATTCCTCCAGGATCAGTGGAAATGTCATCTCCCCTGAGCAATGGTCTCTGACCACTCAGGCCAAAGCAGTCACTGCTAGCTCCAGTGTTCTCTCTCAGGCATTCCCTGTTCTTGTTCTTTATAATACTGCATTCCTTCAGTCAATAAATATTTATCAAGCACCTACTATGTGTCAGACTCTATTCTAGGCACAGGGAATACAGCAGTGAGCAAAACAGGGCTCACCACCATTTGCAGTTATATTTTAATTAATTAATTTATGTAGTGGGATAATTCATTTACATATTATTCCCATAGTTACAGAAACTCCAGGAAAGAGAATGTGATTCCCCTCCTCCAGTTCTCAAAGCAGCTTAACCTTTGCATACAATGTCTAGGCTCTTTTGGGAGGATCTCCTTTCCCAGGTGTTGGTGGGCTTCTGAGGAGGCAGCCAGCTTTGGGCAAGGGAAAAAAGGAATGGAAGCTGGTGTTTTGAAAAGAAGGCAGAGGGGGTGGTGCCAGGAAACTGAGTAAAATTCCCAGGGGCAGAATGAAGCGGGACTGAGGATTTCCTCTGAGGTTAAAAACCAGTGCCTCCAACTCTGAGGCAACCCGAGCTGGTGGGAACCCACGTGGGGTTGATGGGAACAGCAGAGGTCTTCAAGCAGGCAGAGCAGGATAACCACAGGGACTGTGACAGTGGGCTGAGCAAGTGAGAGCTGCTTCTGATTGTCTGGCCACAAAAACCCCAGGATTTTGGTACAATCCATGGGAAAGGAAATGACCCCAACAACTAATGTCGAACTTAGCGCAGACCTTGGCATGGGTGGAGCTGAGAGCCAGATTTGATGGGATTTGTGGGGAATCATTCTCTGACATCCAAGTATCATGCAGCAATTCATGTCGATTGCTCCAGTGGACCCGCCATGTGCCTCCTGCTCTGGTCCCTTAGATGGTTTTGTTTAGTATTGTATGACTAGTGCCTAACAGAACACTTAGCCCCTAGGGGCTCAGTAAATGCTTGTTAAATGAGCAACTCCGGAAAATTATAGATAAAATTATTAGCATGACTAACACTGGAGGAGGGGTTATAGATGATTTTAAAATGAAAATTTAATCCATCAAAGTTACAAATGCCCATGTCTTTTGACCTTACACTTTCATTTCTAAGAATTTATCCTATGAATGTACAAGCATATGTGAGAAATTATGCATATATGAGGCCCTTCTTTGCAGCCTTTTTGTAATAGCAACAGATTACAATCACCTATCCATAGGGAACTTACTAAATAATTGTGATGAAACACTACACAACTGAAACAAGAATGAGAAGTCTTTGTGTAATGAAAAGAAATGATCTCCAGGATATATTGCTAAATGAAAAAAAAATTGAACAATATGTGAGTATAATACGTAAAAAGGAAAAATAATAGGGGTGTGTGTGTGTGTGTGTGTGTGTGTGTGTCTGAGTAACATACCTCCGGAAGGGTACACAGAAAACTGATAATGCAGATTGCCTTTGGGGAGAAGAACTGAATGGGGTGGGAGAGAAGGCTTTTGCTGCTGATTTTTTTTTATTCTTTTTAAATTTTCAGTCATATTAATGTGTTTCCTATTTTAAAATAAATATATTAATAAAATCATTTTATTTTGGCTTCTTTTTTATTAACTCATAAATGAAAGAGAATTTTTACTTATTTTTTCCAATTAATATTTTTAATGTTTAATTGTGGGCTCACCTGCATGAGGATTTGTCTTTTCTTTTTTTTCACAGTGGATTTTATTTTTTGATTTTTAATTAAATCTATTGAGGTAACATCAGTTAGTAACATTATATAAATTTCAGGTGCACAAATTTATAATACGACAGCTGTATAGAAAGAGAATATTTAAAAAGGAAAAGGAGGTAACAAGAGAGCCCCATTGACAGAAAATAAGGTCTAACTGAAAAGGAAAAAAATCTACATTGGTTTTCATCTGGAAATGTGTTTTGAGGTGCCCCTTTGTATTAAGGATGTTAAACCAAATGTGGCTGAGCCTTTTCATCAATGGAACTAGTAATAGGAATCATGGAGGGGCTATATTTTTTAAAACATGTCCTGTGAATTCCTCTAAATAGAAGTGATTTAAAAATCCACTTATATTGCAGTCTTCTCTTTAGACTTTATTGTCATCAACATCTGTTTTTTAAAAGAAAACAGCTTTCATCCTGGGGATACTGCTGAGCTCTGTCAAAGCTACTTACAGGAACCAAAAGTGTCTACAGTCTGAGGGAGCAAGCTGCAGCCCACGTGCAGACCAGAGGCCGGGCCGGTGCGGGGCCCATGGAGAAGGGCTGGGCCTGTACAAAATAAACTCAGAGTGTTGGCAGTGAAACCAGGGTAGGAACTCTGTACTTTAACATGTCATTAGTTTACTAGCCAAACAAAAGAATACCCCAGACTGATTATATTAGCCAAGCATCCTCAAAAACCACCACTTCCCTGTAGTTCTTTTATGCCACCTGCCCTAGTAGGCTTTCTAGTCTTCAGAGGCACATCCTAATCGTCCCCACCGTTGTCAGGTCATACAATATATTATATGTTGCCCTCATTTGATAATCGATAGGTGATATCTTCTTTAATTACATCCCCACCATTGAAAGTTTGAACTGGAAGGGACCTTAGGGGCCATCTACATTTTCTCCATTTTGTAAATAAAGAAACAGAGTCCTAGAGTGATGTAGGTAGGTAATTTGTCTAAGGTCACCCATCAAGTTAGTGGCAGAGCGCCATGCCCTTGACCAGCACATCCATCTATTGTTTGTCATCGTTGTTATTTTATGGACTGTATCTTTAAGAGCCACAAGAACAAGCTGACTTTTTTCAAGCCCTGGTGGCTAGAGGACCTTGGACAAATTCTGGAAACTACCCTCAGTCTCATCCAAAAATTAAAAAGAACATGTTCAACCTCACAGTTGGATGAATAACCTAAATAATGCCTGGAAAATAGATGTTTGGCAAATATGAGTTTCCCATCCCCACTCTTGGTCCTTTTCACAGATAGACTCTCTTTATTTGCAAAGTGGAGAAAGTAGAGATGAATCCTAAGGTCTCTCCTAGTTCAAATATCCTGTGAAAGGCCTTTGTACATAGAAGGTGTTGGAAAATGTTTACTGATTTTGACTGATTGATTAATTGATTAACATTATTTACCCAAATTGGTTTCCAGGCTTTTTGTTAGCTCAGAGACATTGCACTCCTTCCAGCTTGACCCCTAAGATGTCTTTGGGACTTTTTCGGCTGTCACCATGGTGCAATTCTCCTTCCCTGCCTTCCGGCGAAGTGAACAGGGTTTCAGCTCATGGTCTAGGGGCAATCAAGGGTTTCCATTTGCCAGAGGAAGGCTGTAGGCGGGAGACTAGGATCCTGCCTCCATGTGAAGGATGCCAAAGGCATTTTCAGTTCACGCGGAGAGCCTTGGGACTTGACAATGTAGGTGGCGACCTGGAAAGAATACTCTGTTCTCCCTCTTCTCCCTGCCCACGGGCTTGGCTGGTCAATCTGTAGCCATGAGCCAGGAAGTAGGTGGTACCACAGCCCATCAGTGCTTCCCCTCTCTGGCCCCTGGCCTCTCCAGGTCCTTCCCCTGTCCACCAGGCATCTGTCTCAAAGGCAACAGTAAGGCCTAGGTATTCCCAGTTTCTTCTTCCCCTGGGAGAGGACAGAGAGAAAACCTCGAGAGAAAAAGGGAGACAGAAAAACAGCTACAGAGAGAGGCAGGTGATTTAAAGCCCACTGACCACTTTAGAAATGACTGAGCCTGTGAGACACAGTGTTGCCCTGCCTCACCAGTTGAGGAATAAAGGAAATGAAATAAGACAGTGTATGTAAAATACATAGTATGGTGTTTGGCATATAGTATGGGCTCAATAAAGGACAACTGTTATTATTACTGACATGTGGATTTAAAGTCAGAAGACTTAATGCTGGAAGATTGTGGTGAGAAATTTAAAAAGCAGTGCATACATCTATCAGAAAGGCTAACTTTAAAAAATTAATGACACCTCCAAATGATGTCAAGGATGCAAATTATTCATACATTGTGGTGAAAATATAAAATGGTACAGCCATTCTGGAAAAGTTTGGCAGCTTCTTATGAAAATAAACATGCAACTACCATACAATCCGGCAGTTAATTATACCACTGGGCATTTATTTCAGAGAAACAGAACTTAAGTTTACATAAAAATCTGTACAGGAGTGTTCATAGCAGCTTTATTCCAAATTGCCAGCCACTGGAAACAACCCAGATATCCTTAAACAAATGGGGTACAGCCACACCATGGAATGCTACTCAGCAATAAAAAAATAACTATTAATATATGCAACAAACTGGCTGATCTCAAGAGGAGTATGCCGATTTTAAAAAGTCAGTTCCAAAAGATACCATATACTGCATGATATGATTGCATTTATATAACATTTCGAAGTGACAAAAGTATAGAGAATTAGAATAGATTGCCAAAAGTTGCCAGCTGCCAGGGGTTCGGGACTGAATGAGTGTGGGCCAGAGGCAGTGGGCCAAGGAGGGAGCTGCACATGGTTATGAAAGGCCAGAAGGAGGGATCCTTGTGGTGCTGGAACTCTTCTGTATTTCGACTCTATTGGTGGATACACAAGCCTACACAGGTGATAAAATTCCATAGAACTAAATACACACACACGTGTAAAACTGGTGAGATCTGAATCACGTGAGTGTCTTGCGTCGGTGTCGATCTCCTCCCTGTGCTATTAGACTACAGTTTTACACCCAGGTAGGGGAAACTGGGTGAAGGGCGCATGAGATCTCTTTGTGTTATTTCTTACAACTGCGTGTGAATCTGCACTTATCTCAAACTAAAACGTTTAATTTTTTTAAGTCCTCTCTAAACTGTAAGGAGTGTGTGTGTGTGTGTGTGTGTGTGTGTGTGTGTGTGTGTGTCAGAGAGAGAGAGAGAGAGAGAGAGAGAGATTATTTCTGTAGTAAGAATTCTAGGAGCACATTTACTGTTGCCCAAGTATCAGATTATTCATTACAGTACTGCTTATAATAGCACAAGACTGAGAGCAACTTAAACACTTTGATGTCCATCTACAGGGTAGTAGTTAAATAAAAAGTAGAGCATCTGTAAAATGAATGCTATAACAACTTTAAAATAAAACGAGGAAGCTCTTTATGTACTAATACAGAAAAATTCTAAGGATCTGCTAAGTGAAAAAAAAAGCAAAGTGAAGGACAACATATATAGAATGGTACAATCTGTATTTTAAAAAATATTACTTGGATATATTTAGAAATCTCTGGAAGCTATACAAAAACTAGTAACAGTGCTGCCTGGTTTGCTTTTGTTTTTGAGGGGAGGAGCGTAAATATGGCAGAGGGACTAAGGTGGGAGCTGACTTCGTTGTATGTCTTTGTACATTTTTTTAATTATTTTTGAACCATTTCACTAAATCATCTATTTGTTGCATCAACCTAATCTGATCATTTTACAGATGACAAGTGAGCTGCAGATCTCTCCTCTGTATTTAACAAAATTTGCCTCAGACCTTTGGCAGCATGCTAGTGAGCATGAGCATTTTAACAAGTATCTTTCTCTGGCAGCCTAAAGCGGAAAGGGCTGTCTGTGAGGTGTAAAGGCTGCAGGTGGGGACAAGGGAGATGAATGGCTTGAGGAGTTAAATAGTGACCCAGAGAAGTTGGCATCTAAGCTGAGAGCTGGTAATTCAGAGATATGAGACCAGAAAAGGAGGGATACAGAGAAAAAAGGCTGCTTACTCAGAGACACAGGGTCAGTCAGATGCCCCATGAGATCTAAACTCGGCTTCTCCAGGATCAACCTGTCACCTGCAGTTGCTTTGAAAAATCTGGCCTCTAACTTTCTCTAAGTATAATCAATTTCCAGTCGCAACCAAGAAACATTTGAGATGAATTTCTTCTCAGCCCATGCCACTCCTAAAGGAGAATGTGTGTGAGTCACATTCACTTGACACTACCACCCTCTGCAATGAGTACCTCCTTGATTTCCCTGAACTTTTAATTGGCATTTTATTTATGAAGCTGGGGGTCAGCTCCTTTGCCACCTACCCATGGCTCTCCTCTGCTGTCTGCCTTCTGTTATCTTCCCACCTGTGTCTGAGGGGTACAAGGACAATCTTCTTTATTACTCCCTAGGGCTTCCATCCCAGGCCCTCAGATGAACTGCAACCTTGTTTAGCCGGACTGGACCCTGTGAGCCTTCGGATCCCACCCTGTGTTACAGCATGGCTCCCCCAATATAGAAGGGGCTCAACCAATTTACTCCCACAATGGCTGCCCTCTGTTGCACCTCGAGGCCTTTGCACATACTGTTTCGCTGCCTGAAACATAATTTAGAACTCACTTTCCGTGTATTCAATTAATATTTATTAAGCACCTACTTTATGTCAGGTGCTATGCAAGTTCTAACATATATTGTTGAACAAAAAAGCCAAAAAAAAAAAAAAAAAACGAAAACCTTGTTCTCATTAAGTTTACAGCTATTTAAGGTGGAACTTGAATTCCAGGAAAACGTCCCTGACCTCTCAAGCAGTGGTAAACCCCTCCTATGTAACCCCTTAGGCCCTGTCTGCCCCGCACCAGGGCGGCAGCCTTCCCTTCTGGCACAAGAGCCCATGGATGGATCTGTGGGGGCTGCCCTCTCGTATCCAGAATGGATCGTCTTCTCCAAATATTGGCCTAACTACAACTCCCAGGCCCCTCCTTGTCCAAGAGATGTTCATTTCACAGATTTGGAAGATTGATGAAATAATTGGTTGCTGACTATCCAGCACAGGGCCTGGGGCAAAAAAGATAAATAAATTTGTCTACACTGTAGTATAGTGAGTACGAGCAAGGATTATGAGATCAGATGGAGTTCAAATCTTAACGTATCACTTATGAACTCTGTGACTTGGAGCAGCCTACTTAATTTCTCTATAATTTAGTTTTCTCACCTATAAAATGAGAACTAATGATAATAACAGCCAAAATATTTTTAAAATATAGAATGCGCCTTTCTAAGCACTTTGCAAACATCATCTCTACAACCCTCACAAAAATTTACATTTATCATCCCCATTTTACAGCTAGATTAACAAACATGCCAAAGTCACACAGCTGGCAATATTGAGCCAGGCTGCCCGTTACCACTAACCCCTCCACTAACACTATGCTTCCTAGCGGTGTCTACCTCAGTGGGTTGTTTTAGGAATCAAATGAAATCGTACATGTGAGGCACTCGGCACAGTGTCTGGCAGATGGTAAGTGATCCACAAATGTTAGTGATGCTCACTACTGTTATGGCTATTACCACTGATTTACTTGATAGCAAAATGTTTCCATAGCTGAATAAAGACTTAAGGGAGAAGAGTCTTTTTATTTTCTCCAATCAGATCAACAGAAAGAGCAGCCCAGTGTCAGTGAACTCAATAAGGGCTGGATCCAGGGCAATTAATTTTCCCACAAATGTTTCAGTGGTGGCCTACATGTGTGAGACATAACAGTGGATGCAGCAGATCCTTGGTGGATAACTTATTGCCCAGGCAGAATGGGCTCCCAAGCTTTATAAAACGAGCTGATCACCTGGCTAAGGTAGCAGTCCATCAGCAGGTGTTTCCTGAGTGCCTCCTGTGTGTCCAGGTGTTGGAGAGAGGCAGGACAGAAGGGTGGAATGGGAGTGAATGTACAGCTCACAGAAGCATGAATGACAGTCCAGCTCTGTCACTGTGAAACAAAGTGTGAACATGAGACGTTAAATAATGGTGCCTGCCATGCATGCAGCTCCAGGATAACTACCAACATCGAAGTATAGACAATAAGAGCTATGAATGCAGAGAAAAGGAGATCCCACAGGCTAGAAGACTGCTTGGAGAAAAAGAATGCTGACAGCAGGTAGAATCTGGATAGATAATGACAGTCATTGCAGATCTAGATTTTGGCAAAGATCTAGAGCCAAAATACATCACAAGGCTTATGTTGAGGATAGTGAAAAAGTGATGTATTGGGGTGGGGGGCTGGGTAGGGTTGAATAGGGCACAGGGGAAAGTCAAGGTACAGTGGACAGGGGGGAAGCCACAAGCTTCCGACACAGCCAGAGGCAAGAGTGAGCTGGAAATTCCAATCAACTAAACAGTTGCTGGTCACCCCATTAAGCTGCAGGCCAGCAAAGAGCGCGATGCCTGGCACAGAGCAGGGACCCACCAGCTGCGGTATCAAAACGGAGCTTTAGTCAGATTACTGTGCCAGGCTGGTGTCAGGGCGGTGACAGGGTGGTTGAGGAGTGTCACATTTCGAAGTCTACTGCTCCCTGGAAGTTATAAGAGTCTAGAAACTGGATGGTGGCTGATATCTTTTAACCACAATTCAGTCCAGGGCACTAACTCATACTGCATTTCTGGCACCAAGGGCAGTACCTGGTAGATGATAGGTACTGGTATGCATTGATTCTCAAAGGAATAAGAATTTCCACTTCACCCCTGTCTCCACACCACCCTGACCACTTCTATCACCACTAGAAACAAGCTCAAGATGTTACAGAATCTCTCTTCTGGTAAGTTCCTCGTGCCTGAGATGCCTACAGCCGGATGCCGTTTCTTCAAGCTTAGTTTCTCCTCGCAGCGATTTCTAGATTTTGGCTGTCCAAAATAGTAGCCACAAATGGCTACTGAGCACTCGAAATACAACCAGTGCATCTGAAAAATTGAATATTTATTTCATTTTAATTAATTTTAATTTAAAAACTGATACCTGAGTCAGTTATTAGATAGCTGAATCAAGTTGTTTAGAACAACTTGGGTATGTGGAGCTACTTTTTAACTGTTAGTTTGATGAGATCTAAATACAATCAAATGTTTCAGATGACAAGCTCATGCTTGAATTGAGATATGCTGAAAGTGTAAAATATACACTAAATTTCAAAGATTAGTATGCAAGAAAAAGTAAAACATCTCAATTTTTTTGTACTGATTACATGTTGAAAGTATAACATTTTAGAAGTATTGGGTTAAATGAGATATATTAGTAAAATTAATTTTTAATTTTTAGTGTGGCTGCTAGAAATTTTTCAATTTCATATGTGTTTAGCATTATTTTTCTCTTGGTCTATGGTGGCCTATACCCTCTTTTTAACCAAAATAAATTAAAGGGAGGAGAGTTGAGGTAAAGGATTTTGGAAATCAGGGAAATGTTAAGAGAAAGAAAAATCCTAACAGCTTCTGATAAAACCACCACATTGATCTGTATTCAAGTATAATAGCTAGTATGTACTATGTGCCAAGAACTGTCCCACGCATTCACTCAATCATCACAACAATCCCATAGAGGAAGTACTTTATTATCTCTACTTTACAGATGAGGAAGCTTGGGGCAGAGAGAGGTTAAGTTACTTGTCCAAGGTCACTCAGCTGCTAAGTGGTAAGTTCAGTTTTTAACTCAGCCTGTCTGTAGAGCTTGAGCTCTAAACTCCTATGACAGACTGCTTCTAATTTTAGATTACTGCCATCCATCCAATCCTCCTGTGTATCAGTGTCAGATTGAATTCCACTCTCCCCCTCTTCTAAATATTCATGACTTTACTTCCCTCTTGCCATGTCTCCGGTGTCTCACATTCCCTACATCAGCGGCTGACTCCATCCCCGTGTTCTCCGGCCAGCCCAACCACCCCCACCTGCCTGGCCTGGCCTGGGCAGCAGTAGAGCGTTCGCATCACCCAGGGAAGAACTTTCTGAAGGAGGACTTTTGTGTACCCCTCAAAATTAAATGTAATTTTTAAAACTGTACAGCCATGACAAGTAGCATTTTGGCTGGATGTGGGGGTACAAGGGGAGATAAGAGGAATAGGGGAGAGATATTCTTTACCTTAACAAGTGTCACAGACTTAGGGACCTTGTCCATTTAACAAATGAGGAAGCAGAGACTGGGATATGGGAGAGAGGAGGACTATCTGATCTCTGTGCATGGGGTATTCCAGATAAGAGATTGGGTGCAGCGATTTGGTGAAATAGAGACGATGCTGAGGACACAGCTCATTCAGGCTTATTGCCTGCCAGAAGAGGCAGTCACCCTGTCTCTGCTCACCCAAATATCTGTTTCTAGGCATCTGTACCACTGCCTGCCTGCCAAGGCTCCACGCCCAAGTTTTGTCACCTGTGTCCCCAGAGAGCAAAGCAGGCACACATGATATTCCCTTCCACAGGAGAGTCAGATAAGGCCTAGGGATTGCTCACTGGTGGGTAGTTTGTGAAAATGTCTAACTGGATGGACGAGAGGCTGGCTGAGGCCCCTTCTTACTTGGGTTCTCCAACGCCTGCCAAGAGTAGAGGAGGGCACTGCCTGACAAGCGCATGCCAGCACGATGGGGCCAGGGTGAGAGGCCGGGCTCAGACAGACCCTCTAAACAGCACTCAGCCTGCTCGAGACCAGCTCAGGCCTTCAACAGGAAGGTTTCAATTTGGAGAAACGTGGCCAGATAAGCTCCAGCTTGTTGGAAGAATGGCTTAGAGCTAATCTAGAGTGGTTACTGGTTGCTTTCCCAGTATTCCTGAGTGCTTGGTGAACTACAAGGTCCTGAACCCTTTGCTCACCCAGGGATAGCTGGTGGTGACCATCAAGGGGACAACAGATGGCCAGATATACTTCCCAGCCAGATGTACTTCCCAGAAGTAGGAAGTAGTCAGTGGAGCCAGGGACAAAGAAATAGAGTTGGAGGAAGAAATTCAATTGAACAAATATGAATTGAACACTTACATGGTGCCAAGCCCTGTGGCTGAGAGCAAGACGTCCCATTACAGAAGGCAAAGCCTGGGATGCACTTTTATAAAAGGCACAACATGGGGAAGGATAGCCTATGACTAAGGAACTGGGATGCCCATGTGCTGAGGCAGCATTTGAGCTGGATCTTGGGGGACGGAGAGGATTATTCTAACAGATGGATTTAGCAAAGACATTCCAGACAGAGAGGACAGCCAAGCAAAGGCAGAGAATGGGACAATCAGGGAAGACATTCGGAAAACAGTTGGCGGAGACGAATAGAAGATAGAGCTGGAATGGGAAGTAGGAAGAAACCGTGGAGGACCCTACACATCTAATTAAAATTTGGAATTTTGGGTTTAGGAAACACAGAGCATCAAAGGTTCAGATGCAGGGGACAGTGTGTTTAAGGAGGTGGTCAGTGACCATGTGAAGAAAGGTAGGTGAGCAGTAGGGGAAGAACGAAAGAGGAGGAAATATGGCCCCACCAATTTTCGTAGTCATTATCTCTTAGTCAATAGCCACAGTCTTAAGATTAAGCTTTAGACTTTAAAATGAAAAAGTATGTCGTTTGGTGTTCCCTGCGTTAGACCTCTCTAAAGGTTCTGGATTTCATAAAGCTGGGGCACCTGGGCAGGGTTCGGGGGCTCTGATAGGGCAGCTAGAATGGACTCCATCCTGAAACAAGACCTAACTGTTCTGCCAGGTGGACAGCAGCAGGTGGCCACTGGCACTGACCGTTCATACCTATTGCTTCTCTACCAGCAGCATCTAATCCCCCTACCTGCTGCCTGCCTCTAGCAGTTTTGACAGCAAAGTTTTGATAGATGAAGCCCAAATATGACCTATTTCATATGAGGAACAAAAACAAATAAAACCACACACGACCAAAGAGTAAACAGGTAATGTGAGGTCCTCGGCTAGTTTCTTAATGTTCGTCAAGGGCAAAACCATTCATTTTCAAAAAGGAATCCAAGATGTCATGATTTTATTTTATTTGTTCATGTATTTATTTTAGGAAACCTAAAGCAAGTTAAATGCTATCTTCCCTCAACTCCTTGGTCAGAGGTTTAAGGAATACTTAGAGAGATTTTGGATTCTTTGAGGAGAAAAAATAATTCTGCAGCTTAGTTGAGCTAAAACTTCCATAAGAGGTCCATTTTCTTCCTGTCCCCTCCCTCCACTTTCTGAAGCCAGCAGCAGGCCTGCGAGAAGAACTCGAAGCATTTGGGCATCTCTTCACCACCAGCAACCAGGGTCCCCAGTGCCCCGCTTTCCGTTCCATTCACCATGAATGGCAGATTCCTCTGTCCGGGTCAGGTTTCCAATCACCATAGAAACAAACTCGAGGCAGTTTCATTAATCATTTAGAGCACGAGAAGTCTAGGTCAGTCTGATTGCAGCATATAGGGTATCATCTCTGGGCCACATGGGACTCAGTCGATTTGAATTAAAAAAGATTAAGCTGCCCTGGGCTGCCTGGCCCCATCAGTTTAAGTTCTCATGTAACCGTGGTCTCTGGAGCCATATGGATTAGTGAGTGAAGCTATGCATTTATGTGGCAGGATTCAGTGAAACATTAGATGGCTGCAGGTGTCTGAGGGGAAGAGGACAGGGATCACATACGGGTTTTTTTTTTTTTTATACTTGTTGCTGTTCTTTTGAAACTGGAAACAATAACTCAATTTTATTTCTCCAGTGACAGTTACCACTCTTGCTGACCATGAAATGGAACATTTGTTACCCGGGGTTTATGGTTCACAACGAAATGGTCTGTGAGGAGCCGAGAATGGCCACGTCTCGTGCCTACTTCAGGTGGCGGGTGAGAATGCTGACATTTTTTTTGTCTTCCTTTCCTACGGAGTGGTAAGAAATGCATCAAATAAATATTAATGACATTTTAGTTTTGCTCGAATCAAGATTTATGAGCCCCAGGAAATTGACTTAGAGGCAGCTACAAATCAATGTGACTCTGAAAGAGTTGTGTGGGGATCCCTCGAAATGAACACCCCCTTCCAAAGTACCTACCTTATTTATGGGCCTCTCCAGGACTTCAAAGACGTTCAGTAACTTAGGCCAGACTGTTTTATTGCTTCATGGAGCTAAGATGTTTCAGGGGGAAGATGCAGGTTACAGTGTGTTAAGGAGCCTCTCCCGGGTGGTGGGCAAAGCTCTCTGCATATTGAACTATTGATCTGAAGCTTATTACACTGTGGCTTCCTACAGAATCGCTCCTAAATCTTCTCAGCCAACTGGGCATTATCCGCAGTCTCAAGTGCTAAGCCCAAAATAGAAAGAACTTTTGTGCTCTCTTCTCCCCACCCCCTTCCTTGGAGCAACCACCTTGGACCAGCAAGGAGACAGCTGGGCCTGGGGGAAATCAGCAGCAGAGTTCCGCGGGATGTTCTCATGGGCCTGTTCTTCCCACCCTGTTTTGTTTCTCTCTTCATTGTGACTGTGACCATCCTGGGTGCTTTTCTGATAACGCCAGGAGGCAGGGACCAGCCTGAAGTCTGCGTCCAGCCCTTCTGCCCTCATTTGGCAGGGCAGCTCAGGGTAGTGGACAAGGCCAGGAGTCAGGAAACTCACATTATCAATCCAGCCATGCTTCCGCCACCTGGCTGTGTCACCTTGGGCAGGTCATGCTGCTTTTTGGGCTTCTGTTTTCTTATCTCTGAGATGAGAAATTCAACTATCTTCCTCCAGTTCTATGGTTCTAGATTCCTTTCCTAGTTACTGAGCATTGGATGGGTCCCAAAGAGAGAGAAAATCTGGTCCCATTGTCTGGGAGGCTGTGAAAGGTAGGGACAGTAGAGGCGGAATTAACACAGGTCTTCTCATCCAGCCCAGGTCGGCCTTCCGTTCCTCTGAACCTGACAGATGGGACTCACAGGGCAGGGCCACACTGATCTGCCACAATCGCCAGCACTTCCACAGGTGGTAGCCTTGGCTCTCCGAGCAGCCCACAACTCTACTGGGGCAGGATTCTGACTTCAGAATCTCATTACACCTGGCAGAGAGCTGAGCCCCTAGGAGACTTTATCAACAAAGCCCTGCTTTGATTGGCTTGATATAGTTCAGCCAAAGTAGTATTAACTGCCAGAGTTCGTTCAGAGAGAAGAAAGAACATGCTACATAGGAAACATGGACGTAAATTTTCCAGGAGAAGGCACCAGCAGAGACCCTAAGGAGGCAATATAGCAAATTGATTTAGAATGTAGATACGGGTATTTGAATGGTAGGCATTTTCCTCTAGGTGACTTTGAGCAAATCGTTTAACGGCAAAAGCCCAACTACTGGAGTCAAATGTCCTGGTACTAGTCCCGTCCCTGTCACTTGCTACTTAGTGCAAGCTTAATCAAATGACTTTATGTAGGGGACTCTGATCCCTCCAGGATTCTACTTCAAGAAGGAAGGACTTACACTTGCAGCCAACGAGTGCTGCCAGCAGTGAGCCCTCAGCTGTCAGCCTCCTCAGGGACTGTCCCAGCTGAAGAGTGATTTGCCCAAAGTCAGGCCCTCTTCCTGGGGCAGCTGTGTTTAATGAGTGACCAGCACAGGGATTTAAAGGCCCATCCCCTCAGCGACGACTTGTAACAACTCTGCAGGGCTATCCCAGCTCCAGAGTTCCCTGAGGAGACAGCTGAGACCTTTTTTGGAACTGCATTACAGACAAATTTTTCTTCTGCCCAGTCCCACTTCCAACACTCCCTCCCTCCCATGAGCATTAAGCTCCAAAAGCACTCTCTGATACATGTCCTGCCCACTAATTGCTACTCTCCATATCAGAGTTTGTTTCCCAGGAAACCTAAACTATGGCATTGCACAGCTCTCTGAGCCACATTTCCTCATCTGTAACACTGAGACAATGACCGTGCCTAGCCCACAGGGTTGTGGTGCAGGGTAAGTGAGATGATCCGTGTAAAGCTTTTAGCTCACTGTCTGCTCAGGGACCAGCTATGTAGCTCCCTAATAATACAACCTCCTTACCTTGCAGATTAACTTGACTTGATCTTGAAGAATGAAATATGGATCTATGGAGAAGAAATGAAGGGAATAGTAAAGATACTAGCTCTCCCTAAATAATCTTCTCTCCTTCTTCAGTGATGATAGATGACCACCCAAAATAAAAACCACATTTGCCAGTTTCTCCAATAGATGTGCTCATGTGATTAAGTTCTGGCCAATGGGATATATAAAAAGGAGGCATATGGAACTCTCAGAGAGTGTCTTTAAAGACAGGAAGCCTGCCCTCTTTTATTCTTCCTTGCTGAAATGTGGAGGTATGCTGGAGCTCCAGCAGCTATTTGGTGCCATAAGATGACTTTGGAAATGGCAACCAGGCAGAGCAGAGCAACAGAATGGAAAGATCCTAAGTCACCCACACCAGCCCTGGAATGCCTACAGACTATTATATGAGAGAGAAACATACCACTGTTGCCTTGGGTTTTCTGTTACTTGTATTCGTATCTAATCATAACGAACACAGAGGGACTTGAAGTGATGTATAAGAAACTGTATTCTTTTCATAGAGCTGACTTAACAAATGACCACAAACTGGATGGCTTAGAACAACAGAAATTTTATTTTCTTACAGTTCAGGAGATTAGAAGTTCAAAATCAAGGTATTGGTAAGGTTGGTTCCATCTGGGTGTTCTGAAGGAGAATTTGTTTCATGTCTCCTCCAGTATCCTTGGCTTATAGAGGTATCACCCCAGTCTCTGCTTCCATCTTCATATGGCATTCTCCCTGTGTCTCTGCCTCTGTCTAAATACTCTCTCCTTATAAGGACCCTAGAGATTGGATTAGGGCTCACCCTAATCTGATACGGTTTTATCTTAACTTGATCACTTCTACAAAGAGCCTATTTCCAAATAAGGTTACATTCACAGACACCAAATGGTTAGGACTCCAGTATATTTCTTTCTGAGAGACACAATTCGACTCACAACAAAACCCAAGCTGGGGCCCTGGAGCCAAAGAGACCAGTTTCTAACTCAGCTCAGCCTCACCACCAGAGACCTTGGGCAACTGAGTTAAGTCTCTGAGCCTCAGATTCCTTTGTGGAAAAGAACAACACCATATAGAAGAGATCTTAAGAGGCTTAAATGAGAAAAAAAAAAAAAAACAATAAAACAAAACATAAAATACCCAGCTCATTGTTTTTCCCTCCCTTCTCCAGATGGATACAAGAAAGAACAGGGGAAGGAAGGAGAAGAGCTAAAGATACTTCATACCATTGGAAGACAAAAGATGGCAACTGCGCCTTGGTCAGAAAGTTTAGAGTCATAGCCGAGAATTAGAACCAGCCCCATGGAGTACATAAGAGGGACTGTTTAAAAGAGAGGGGCTGAGCTGCCTGAAGGACAGTGTAGAATCTGGAGCTAATTGGTTTCCAGCAGGTAAAACTGGCCAGTGAACTAAAAGGAGGCACTGGCAAAACCCATGGGGCCCACCAAGAAGTTAACATCTCCTCCTAGGCATGGTCCGAACAAGGGGATAAACCTGGGATCCAAGAACAGGACATGTCAGCGGAGATGAGGAAATTGGTACTGCTCAGCACCGGCTCATGTCAAATGGGTCAAAGGAGCCTCCAGAATCAGCCTTGGTCAGGCGGACGGGCCATCCTCACACTGGGAGCAGCATGCAGTGAGGAAAGTGAGAGGACTCCTGCCAGGTCAGGTCATAGAGCCTCACTCTGCTTTCAGCACCTCCTGGGTAGACATCCCTGAGTACACTGGCATTCTGGATGCGTCCCATGGAGCCCAGTAGTAAACAAGCAGAGAAGTCCGGAGAGGAGGTCAAATTTCTGAGAAGGATGGGGCAAAGAAGAACAGAGAATGAGTCAGATGTCAGGCTGCACATCCACCTGGCCAGACTGTGTTAAGGTCATTGAGAGACACCAAGCATTCTGGGGGCTTGGTACATTTTATAGCCACCTTGTTCTATGAAAAGTTCTCCAAAGTCAATCATTTCTTACCCCCCCCCCCGCCCCCCGTCCCTCTCACTCCCCGCCTCTGCTCACAGAACTTACAGCTACCCGGGCATGAAGGCTCAGTGCCATCCTTGACTCCCCCTCTCCTCATGGCTCTGCAGGGCCACCCATGAGTTCCATAAGGATTAAGACTGAATCTCGCTCACCTTTAATCCTTCAAGCAATGCCTAGCACCAAGGCCCTCTCATATGAGGTGTTCGAGGTGTTTGATAGCTATAAATGCCATCTCACTCTCCCTACCCCGCAAAAAAACAAAAGCCCAATGCTGTGAACAGTGTATAATTAGAGGGGTATCTTCCCCACAAGTTTACATCAAGGGAGTGAGGAGAAAAGGTAGAAAAAAGGAGAGGACGTGGAGGAGAGATTCAGCTGGCAGATGGGCCAATTTGCCCAGGGTTCAACCTTGTATGCATTTTTATGTCAACTCCTTCCATATCTGAGAGCACTCAATGACTTCTTTTAAAACACAGAGTAAAAGGGTATTTCACTAAGTATTAAAGTTGTAGGGCCACCTGGGGCTTTTTCAGGCAGCAGGCACACACTGCCTGGTGCTCAGCTCTTCCAGGCAGACAAGCAACCCTTGTCTCCCCCAACTCATAACAGAGCATTGTCCAGACTTTTGGGTTTACTGTGAACAGTTTCCTCCTGGGTCTGTCTTATACCCAGAGCAGGGCCATGCCTTCTCATCATGCCTTACCCCCTCAAACACACACACAAATATGTATGTGTGTGCCCATATACATGTGTACACATGCACATGCAGTGCTGGATACATGGTTACCAGGCAATAAAAAAGGTTGATTGATTGATTACCAAATACCACCATCAACACCAGTGGGCACTGTGAGATAATGAAATGATGTCAGCTTGAATTTCTCATCCCAGTGACCTTTTTCAAAGGTCAGGATGCTGCCTAGAAAACTATAAGTAGACTCTGAATATGTCAGTCAGGTGATGCATCCTCACCCCCACCTCTCTATACACACCCCTCTCACACCTCCCAGACACAGGTTGGCCAGAATTATACAACATCTCAGGAGGCCACAGAAGACAAGAGGAGACTCAGCCTCCCTGACCCAAGCCTTTCTCTGGAGGATAACACTGGTACTGAGCGAGCATGAACTTTCTCTCTAGGATGTTCAGTTTCACCACCCAAGCTCTCCATGGTACCTCATGTAGAAAATGGTAAAGGATTTGATCTTGGGCTCCAGGGTCTTAGCACATGGAGTACATGCATATTTGAGAAACAGAGAGGGCTAGAAGGTCATGGTCTATTCTTTCTGAAGGAAACTGGACAAGTGCCTGGGTAGGGCACCCATCTCGGAGAGAGCTCTTGGTCAGCTTGGGCTGTTACGACAAAGTGCCAGAGACTAGCACCAAACACAGAAATTTATTTCTCACAGTTCTGGAAGCTAGAAGTCCAAGATGAGGGTGCATTTCTGTGCCTCAGTTTCCACATACGTGAAGTAGGGATATGTAAAATGAGCTACAACCTAGCTCCTAGGATCAATAAGAAGACAGCACGAGATGACACACGGGAAACCCACAGCACAATGCAGGGCATGCGATTAGAACTCAGTACATGTCAGCATCATTATCCCGTACGTAGGTTTTAACAACTTTTTTAATGGAATCATACATTATCTTTTGTAACTTGATTTTTTTCACTCATTTAGTAGGAACATTGCCCTATATCATTAAATATTTTTCAAAGCACTTTTAATGGCTGTCATATTTCATCTCAGGAGTTATGGTCATTTATTTAATCCCCTGCAGAGGGATTTCTTTGGTAAACTTTTTTACCCAGGCTCCCAGGTTGGAGACACCAGGGCAGAGGGGTATGGACCCCTTCAGAGCTCCTGACCCTCCTGCCCCCACCCTCCCGGCATCCACTGCCCTCTGCCTGTGCCTGCCTCCCTCCTTCCTCAGCTGGAATCAATTGCCCTCCCTTCCAACCAGTTCCTCCTGCCCCATAACATTAATCAAGCAACGAGCCACCACCGAGTGCCCAGCCCAGTGCCGGCAACACCAGGGGTGCCCGAGAGAAGAGGGTGGACCTGCCTTCGAGGGCCCTGTTCTCTGTCTGGGAAGGTGAACTGAACACCATAAGAACCCTGGACATGATATGCCATGGAAGGGGTCCTCTGAAAAGCAGAGAGGAGGGGTGTGGGAACTGGCGTTCCCTGGGAACAGTGGGAACAAGGACAAGAGGGTACTCTCAGGGGTATGTCAGCCGGAATGAGGTGCACCATGACTGGCTGTGCACATGGAGTCCAGGAGGGATTGGAAAGGGGTCTGTTTGGAGGTACGGTTTGGCAGGAGCACAGCTGTGAGCCCTTGTGGGATCATGGCCCTGTTGGGGTCTGGGCTGATGGAGCGTCCTCTGCTCCACAGCCTGCTGTGGGTTGGATTGGGGGCCCCAGTTTGGAACTAATGCCCCCAGGGGCTAGAGGCAATCATTTCAAAATGAAGGTAATGATCCAATTAGTGGTTATCCATCAAGTTTAGTTATCTTTCCTTGGGCTGGGGAGCAGAGAAGCTGAGTAAACACGTGCCTTGGACTGTGACATAAAGCCAGACCCCCTCATGCTGGAAAATGAGTTCAAGATGCTGGCTGAGCCGCCCCTCAGGGCCTGCAGGTTAGCGTCTTTACAGCTCACAAAAACAGGGGGCAACTGAGCTTAGGAGGAACAGCGTCTCCAAGGCCACAGCTCCCGACCTGGGGCCCTGGCCTAATTGTGAGAATAGGGAGAAACCTCGGCAGCTGTGGGTCTGGGGAAGATCGTCACCATCACAAACAGTGTCACTTTCGTCCCAATCAGAAGCTTGGGTTCCTCTTAGCCTCAGCTCCCCGCCCCTAGCTCTGAGCTTCCCCAAACATTAGCTGGCCTCCCGTCTTCTCCACATTCGCTGTCTAGGCAATACATTTTTACATTGGTATGTTCTGTCTGAGCCTCCTGGTTTGGACTCTAAGTACCTAAAACAAGGTTTTCTGTGTCTTCTTATGAAGGACACAATTTATAGTCGGAAGACACATTGGGGAGTCATCTAATCCAAGTGTCTCATTTTAAAATAAGGAAACTAAGGCCCAGGGATGGGAAGTGATTGAGAGGACACCCTGTGGACTCACTGAGTGTCCTCTCAGATCTCTTTTACCCTCAGCTTCCCCAGGAAAGGGCACCAGCCATGACTTCAACCAACCATTTTGAAACTGGTAAGCCATTCATGAGCCCTCCACTCACTCTGCCCGCTCATCCAGAAGGCCCTGAAATTCTGTTAACATCAGGTTTGGAATTTGCCTCCAATTTCTTTACTCCCTCCTCATGGTACCCCCACCTGCTCAGGTTATTGGAAGAGGGCCTTAGGAGTTCTTCTGCTCTGTCATTTTCCACTCAGAATCTCACACTGCCATTTGCTCCCATCTCCACCTGAGGTTCATAGCTGTCTCAGGAAATTATTTTGCAGACTACAACACATTATTTTCCAGGTTTTCATACTGGAGCCTGCCCATCCTGTCACTGTTCATTCTCTATGATCTCCCGAGGAGACAGCACACAAGCCCAGCATTGAGGCCTGTCCCCTTATGTAACAAGATTTCAGGAATAAGGTACAGGGCTCCTCAGTCTGCTAAGTTTCCTAGTGAACACACTGCTTCTTCCTCTTGTCCCAGACAAGACCTTGGGCAGCTCTTTCTGTCCTGGGATGCACCAGCTTGCTTTCCTCATGTGCTCATCTTACACTGATTTCATTTTGCATGGACTATCTGCTTATTAATTGCAATATGTTTTAAACGGTCATCCAAATTTCCTTTTCCTGGGACCTCTTCTGCTCCCTCTCCTCTATTTCTACCTTTGAAGGGTACAAGGTCAATGTCTAGATTCAAATTTTTTGCATATGGACGTCTAGTTGTTCCAGCAACATTTGTCAAAAAGGTTACCTTTGCTCCTTTGTCAAAGATTAAGTGACCACATTTATGTGAGTCTATTACTGGACACTCTATTCTGTTCCATTGATCTATTTGTCTAGTCTTTTGCCAACACCACACTGTCTCGATTACTGTAGCTTTACTGTAAGTCTTGACATCGAGTAGTCAGTCCTCTGATTCTGTTCTTCTCTGTTAGTATTGTGTTGGCTATTCTGGGTCTTTTCCCTTTCCATATAAACTTTAGAATCAGTTTGTTGATATCCACAAAATAACTTTCTTGGATTTTGATCGGGATTACATCAGATCTTTGGATGACGTTGGGAAGAACTGATATCTTGATAATATTGAGTCTTCGTATCCATGAATGTGGACTATCTCTTCATTTATTTGATAGAGATATCTTTCATCAGGGTTTGACATCTTTAATATCTTTCATTGGAGTATTGTAGTTTTCTTTATGAGATCTTGTATATAGTCTGTTAGATTTATACCTAAATATTTCATTGCGTGGGGAGCTAACT
>CM053515.1:81174453-81211262 GCA_028627145.1 Eidolon dupreanum
GAGATCTCTATTTTCTGAAGGAGATGCCCCTGAGAAAGATGAAAAATCTGAGACTCCAGATCTTCCATGGCTCTGGGCAACCTCCTGTCCACAAGGAGTGAGCACTGTGGTACCTCTAGCCAGGCAGCACTCACTTGTTGAGTTTTTGCTGGCATGCATCCTCTGTGGGATTCGACCATATTAAATTGCTTCAAGCAGCCTATAAAATAAAGACAATTGCAATGCCATAAGGAATAGCATATCCCCAACCATAAATAAATTAAGGCTCTAATTCCATCAAGGCATATGGATGACATCACACACCATGAGAGCCGAGCTTAGAAAGGCTGTTCACAACACCACAAATCTGAGATGGAATTACCATCTTAATTTATTTACATCTTCTGGTGGCTAGGTTGCTGTGACAAATGATTTCTGAAAAGTCTGGTCCCTCCAGATTATGACTTCATGTTCCTCTCTTCTCCCCCTCCTCCCCCATTCCCTCTCTCCCACCCCATTTCCTTTCTTATTTCTCTCTCACACCCCTAGGCATGCATTTTCCTCATTGTTCTTTATTTTTCTCTGTGGTCTTGGTAAAGTATGGAAAAAGAGAAGCACTAGCTCTGAGAAGAGATGGCAAATTCGGGATGCAGAAGAAAGGCCTCTGAAAAGTGGGGGAACACAGGAAGAAGGACTCTGCCAGCCATGATTTGTTGCACTGCCCCAGGGCCATTTATTCATGACCTCTCTGGGGACATATAGCCTTTCCTTGCTTAAAATTTCAATTTAATTAAATCCACTAGGTGTGTTCTTGGATGTCAACCATGTCCTAGGCAACGTAGGGCAGTCGGAACCATATGGAACCAAGGAATTTAAGAGGCAGACAGGCTTTCAGCAGTCTCTGAGTTAATTCAACTCCTCATTTTACAAATAAGGAACCCAAGGCTCAGAGAAATAAAGTGATTTTTTTTCTAAGATTGTGTAGCTAATTAATGGCAGAGCCAAGTCTAAACTGCAGAAAAAATGGGAAATCTTCGCAACATCCACCAGGGCCCTACAGCCTAGTTGAAGAAATAAGACAAACATCTTCAAAAGAATTAGCTAATAACATGACAGAGGATATAATCAGAGCCAAAATTAGGGTTACAAAAACTGAAATCAGGGAAAGAAGGAAACAATATTGGCTGGCCAGTGTGAGGCACATGTCATGGAGGAAGCAACAGCTCAACCGGGTGCTGAAGGGTAGATGAGATCTTACTTGGCAGAGATCAGAAGGGAGGGCATTATAGGCAGAGAAACAGCCGAAGCAAAGGCCTGAGAGCTCGAATAAGCATTGCCTGGAGGCAGAACTCAGTGAGACCCCAGTGGGAGAAAGGGGTCAGTATCTAAGTATCAGTACTGATGGAGCCAGAGACTCTGGACTTAACCCTGAGGTCAGCTGAGGGAATTACTGTAAGTTCTTGAACAAGAAGCAATAAATGAAAGCATGCTTTAGAGCTTAGCTACACAAAATGTGGTCTGGAGACCACTAGCATCAGCTTTACCCTACCTGGGAGCTTTTTCAGAAAAGCCGAACCTCAGTCTCAGCCCAGACCTACTGAATCAGAACTACATTGGAACTAGACCTCAGGTGACTCAGAGGCACATGCTTTAAGGAACTAGCATGATGTGAATGTTACCTCTTAGCTGTTCCAGAGTTGTTTCCTGGTGCTGCTAAGATTTTTTGTTTTTTGTGTTTTGTTTTGTTTTTTTCTAACCAAGGATGACTTAGCAAACATTATTCTACTCAGAAGTTCTTGCTAAGTGAGAGAAGCTAACTAACAAACATTTTTCAAAGAGAATGAAGTGTTTGTACCTATTAGTTTTAACAACAAATGAAGATGATAATATAAGATGTTGTGAACACAAACATTTATTCACTTTTGTTTTGCAGTTCTTTTTGTGTGTGTTTTGGAGCCCATGGACTTAATTCCAAAGATAAGACACTTTTTGAGCACTTGAAAAGCTCTTGGATTTTAGTATCTAATGAATAAATCAGGCCATGGTGGGTCTGGAAGGAGAAAGGACCCCCATATAACAGGGCAGCTTCCTGGGGAGGTGATAAGACCTCAGCAGGGAAGATAGAGTCCCTGCCCCATGCCACACCCCTGCCCCCTGCCACCAGACTTCAAGTGAACACTCAGGCCTGTGGGGTTGGAGAGACCCTTCTCCAGGCACCATATACACCCAGATCCTGGTGCTACCCAGGGCCAAGTGATAGGCTGAGGTAGCAATGACAGAATTTCCCACCAGCCCCCTGGATGGGAGCTTAGAGTTGGAATTTAGTTGATTTAAAGAAAACATATAAAGAGATATTTGTGTGTGTGGACTTGAGTTTGTAGATTAAGATGAATACTTACTATATTTTCTTTATTTAAAAAAGCAAATTCTCCTCCCAAGTCCTCCTCCAAAGGAAGGACACTGTGTACATTGCTTGAAGTAAGCCACAGACAGAGTGCAAAGAGTTGGGGCGTCTTTCAACTCTTCAACTTTAGACTGACATCGACATGGAGCACAGAGCCCACCCCCCTCCATCCCACCAAACCACAAAATATGCACCAAGTCTGGGTCATAGCTTCCTCTCCCCCTGATCATCCTGAAGTGCTTGGGACATGCTTTCAAAGGCAGAAATCCCACCTGGGTCTCCTCTGTGGCAGCTGACCTTGCTCTGGTTTTCTGGGGACTGTTGCCCAGTGAGGAATGGGCTCAGGTACCTGTGTGCTGCTCCCTTCATGAGGTTTGTGCTGAAGGCATGCCTATGACTCTGCTCCTCAGACAGGCCCAGTCAGGCCCCTCAGTGTGCTACATTCTTTGAAGCTCTGGGTCCCTATGGCTTCCTCTTCACTCAAAGAGACTTCGATGATGAGGAAATCTTCCATAGCAATGGAAAACTTGCTGTGAGCCTCCTCTCTTAACTTTACCATTTTTTAAAACTAAGATTTAATTTACACATAAAATCCACCCTTTTAAGTGCACTATTCACTTTGTAGTAAATTCACAAGGTTGTGCAACAATCACCACTATCAAATTCCAGAGCATTTTCATCACCCCAAAAAGAAACCCATACCCATTAGCAGTGGCTCCCCATTCCCCAATATCCCCCAGCCCTTGGCAACCACTAATCTGTTTCCTGTCTCTATAGATTTGCCTATTCTGGACATTTTATATAAATGGAATCATATAATATATGGCCTTTCATGTCTGGCTCTCTTCCCTTTTATCTTGCCACAAGCAGACTTGTCCCAGTAACTTCTTATGAAGGTCTAGAAGTTGCTTGTCTGAGAAAGGTGTTAAAGTCCTAGAGCAAATTCTCCTGAGAAAAGGCACTGCTCTTTCCCTTCTTGACTCTTCCTCAGGGCGGCTCCCCCAGACCCCACATCAGCTTCACTGAAGGGACAGGTCAACGCAAGTGAACACATTTCAGTTGAGAGCTGTGGATTCAGCCCTGTGCTTGCAATATAGAGCAAGGGCTCACCACTGCCACAGAGATTAGCTTTGCTTAAATATGTCCTGCCTAGCCATGGCCATTTCATATCAAATATTTAAATGGATCTTCACAGTGTTAAAAAAAAAAAAAAATTGCCTCCACAGGTGATCATAATCATGGAAAGAAAGGGTAAAAGACTTGTCCAAGGTCATGTAGGTAGAAAGTGGTAAAGGCAGGGTTCAAATTCAGGACTTTTGTTTTGGTGCTTTCCCTAACAGCTGCTCCCGTGTTATTTAATGACTCAGACTGCACTAGTGATAGACTATCCCTCCAGTCCTTCTCCCTCCAGAAAGCCATCCTGAGGGAAAGAGGGTCCACTGTGAGCTGAAAGGCAGACTCTTCCTACTGAGTTTCTCTCTTCCATACCCTGTGATTGCCTGAATGCCCAACTAACATTGTTAGTGGCCCACTAGCATTGAGGCCAACTGCTTTGTTTTCCAACTTCTGATCATATTCTTGAGAAAGTTATTGAACTGCTTGTGCCTCAATTTCTTCATTTTACTTTTTATAAGTGAGGATAATATTAGCACCTATCTTTTAAGGCTGTTCAGAGGATTAATTGGTATGTGTAAAAAGCTTAGAACAATACCTGACACATAATAAGCATTTGATAAATGATAGACTTTTTGTATTATTTGTATTTCTCATACTGTTGATTTAAAAAGCTCTATTTGTGCATATTATGCCTTGTACAAAAGAGATTTTCATAAATATTGGAGAAGGGGAGGGAGGAAGAAAGGGAAGCTTTTACAGTAGTTTAAAATATGAAACAAAGATTAATCTATAACAAGTTTTCTTTTAAAATATTTTCATACACACACCAAAAGAAAGTCTTGTAGTACAGAAAAGACAATCCATTGGCAATTTATGAAATTCACTTGAAGCTGCAAATGGAGAGGCTAGGGATATGTTTTCTGTTGGTCAACCCTGTAGTAGCATTGGAGAATCAATACTCAATTCTTTTAAATTCATTCTCACATCTCAACCTGCAGTTAGTTTTGATGACATCAATTGCCATTTTATTAGATTCTCATTTCAGCATCTTGATGGCCTGGCTTATTTCATCCTCTGTACTGGCTGAGTATCAAGTTATCTATTGGGTCTGTCTTCTTTTTCTCTTCTTGTGATCTTCTTGGTGAAGATCAATGCTCTCCTTTGTAAAATTCACAGTACTTCCTCACATTGGTATTAGGATTGCTTTGTTTGCTGATTTCCTTCTAGCTTGTCCATCTTCATACATTTCATGTCAGGAAATGCTCTCAGTATCTGGTGAGAAAGTGTGCTGGGGGAAGAAGGAGGTGACATTGAGAGAGGACTGAGATTCCATAACTAAGAGGTTCTTTCTCTTGATCATTCCCACGTTTAGTCTGGTTCCTGGTTCCAAATACAGTAACTAGAGACAGCACTGGATGACATTCCTAAACTGAACAGACCCGGCCTCAGACCTGCCATAACCTCAATGTTATTCTGACAGAGACACCTGTGTTATGCGTAGTCTTTAAGTTGCCATGTTTGTGTCTTAGTAAGCCACCACTCTCACTTCTCTAGTGCTAGAAGAGCTGATTGAAACAGAGGCAGACACTTGGATCAAGGGAGGCCAATTCAAAAGATGAGCTGTACCCATCAGATTCTCTTCTAAGGCATTTGAACTAAGAATGCCAAATGAAGGATACAATAACAATAAGGTTAAAACAAAGTGTGTGATTCAAGAAGAAACCAAAGAAGCCATGATAATGTAGTATAAACCAAAGTTACATGGAACAGAAATTATAAGTAATAGAAGCCAGACTCAAAGAATTACCTAGAAGAGAATGGAGAAAACACACCAAAAGATACAGAAACACAGTGAAACAGAGTGATCAGACCTTTCTTGAGAGAGAACCATGTGCCAGCTCCCTCAATTCTGGACTACATTCGGGTCCAGGCCATGAGTATCTTTAAGATAAATCTTCTTTTCTCCTGAGGTAACTTGAGCAAATTTCTATTTCTTACAATCACTTGAACCTGAGTAGTACCTTCCTGTTCCTTAGGCCTCTCCTGAGATTGAGAACTAGGTCTAATGGGATCCTCCAGACCATAGGCAGTAGCAGGGACCAGTTCAATTCAAGTCAATGCACTGCGCTTGGAGTATGGAACCCAAGATAATCTGAGAAGAGTGTAATTGGAGCACCTACCACTGTGAAGTCCTGTGCAAGATTTGCAAAGATGAAGGTGAGTGAGAAAGCCCTTGAATTCAAGGAGGTTGTGATCTAAATAGGATGGGAGTTTGGGAGAAATGCATAGCAGAAGAGATGTTGTGTCAGAGAACGGAAGACAATGCTTTGGAAGTTGTGGTTATATTAGAATGTCATGGTCAAGAAAGGCTGCTTGGCTTTACTGGGAATACAAATGAGAGATGTAAGAAATATCCAACAGGCTGCTCTTTTCATATATGATTTTTTAATTAGATTAATTGGAGTAACATTGGTTAATAACATATAAATTTCAGGTGTAAAACTTTATAATACAACATCTGTATACTCTATTGTGTGCTCACCACTCAAAGTCTAGTCTCCTTCCATCATCTTATATTTGACCCCCTTTACTCTCTACTCCCTGCTCCCCACTCCCTTTCCTCTCTGGTAACCACAATTCTATTGTCTGTATCTATGAGTTTCTTTCTTCTTTCATTTGTTTGGTCGATTGGTTGGCTTGTTTGTTCATTTGTTACTTTTTGTTTTATATCCCACATATGAGTAAAATCATATTCTTGTCCTTTTCTGTTTGACTTATTTCACTTAGCATAATACTCTCGAGATCCATTCGTGTTGTCACAAATGGCAATATTTCATCTTTTTATGGCAAAGTACTATGTATGTATGTGTGTATGTGTATATACATATACACACACCAGATCTTCCTTATCCAGTCATCCATCAAAGGACATTTGTTTTCCATGTCTTGGCTATTGTAAAAAATGCACAGAGGTTGCTCTTACAGAGCTTGGCAACTGATTGGATGTGAAGGGTGTGAAATGTAGAGAAGGATGCTGAGACTGCAAATGACATTGTCAATATAAGAGAGAAGATGTTGGTGATAAGATTAAGGACATCTTACCCCAAATGATGGCACATTGGAATAGAGAATATCTGAAGCTGAAGGAAGTTGAAAAATATGGCAGAAACAGGAAGGTCACTATGACCTACCCCCTTGTCCTTCCCTGAAACAGGTCATAAAACTCCCATGTGATTGACCCCATCCATGTACAAGAGGGAAGGAAGATATTCTTATCACCAGAGACAGGGAATTGGGGACTAAGAAAATTGCACAAACAAATGTTGTCAAATTAACTCCCGTCTTCCTAGTTACTTCTTCGCTATTTAATGCTTGTAAACCAAACCCCTTTGTCTTGTCAGTTCTTCACAAGTTTATTATTTCTTTGTCTAAAAAGTATAAAAGTTTCCTGCTCTGGTCATTTTTTGAGTCTTCATTTTGTGAAACTTTGATATACATGTAAAAATTTAATAAGATTTGTGATAATTTAATAAAATATAACAAATAAAATGTAAAAATGTAATAAAAAGTAATAAAATTTCCTATTAATCTGTCGGTTTAATTTTCAGATGCAGCCAGGGACCCTAGGAAGGTGGAGGAAACTTTTTCCTTTCCTATGTTGGGAAGTGGGAAGAAGTTGATGAGTTATATAGTTGTGTTGAATTCCCAACATTAGCCAGCAGAGGACGTCACAGAGGAGACATCTACTAAACAATTAGAAATGTGTGTCTGGGATTTAGGAGAGAGGGCAAATTAGGAATCAGGAGGAGGAAATCATCTTCAGAGAAGTGAAATCGAGGAAGAAAATAATAATGCTATGTGGCTGAAGAACTCTAACCAGGCAGAAGGGAAGATGGGAGAGTGAGAGAAGGGAGCTATGGAGCTGCAGAAGAATATGCCAGTGAACTGAGCGAAGTAGAGTGGAGAGGAACCAGGGAGTGGAGGGCATCTCAATAAGAAGGGGTGAACAGAGTGCCAGTTGCTGCTCAGGAGCAAGTTGTTGGAATGGTGGGGAGGGAAGAAAGGAAAAAGTGGTCCTTTGAGTAAGACTTAAGCAAATGGAATTGGAAGGAGCTAGGAAAGAGGAAGGAGGGAAATGCAAGAAGACCCATGTGTAGTGGAGGTCAAACAACTGAGCTAGCAAGCAGGTAGCTATTAACCTCACCCTGCACCATGGGTTTTGGAGCAGGGAGGGGGAGCAATGGGGTGACAAGGAGGAGATCATGAGACCCAGAAACAAAGCTCCTTAGCGGTGAGAGAGGATAACGGGTAATAGTTTCCCACCAAGACTTGCGCATTCTCTAAACTCATTTCATAGCATCCCCAGTAGACTTTTATTTTAAAAATATTTGTGGGTTTTCTGATTTAATAAATAAAAGCTTCCTTTTTTAAAGTTAAAAATCAACATTTTAAGATTAACAATTTTTTTCTGCTTAATTTTATAAATAACATTTTGAAGGAATTCAATCGGGAATGGATATTAACACATGGTTAAAATTATCTGTAGCAGGTATATAGCTTCTCATTGTGATGGCCATACTTTAGTACTTTTTTCCTGTTCTGAAAGTTGGTATGTAAATCCAATAATAGTTTATATTAAATAAATATATGTAAATTTTAGAAACTACTCACATTGCTTAAAATATTTTCTCCTTATCTTGGCTCTTATGTGTGGATCACTTGTTCAGACATGCTTGTGTGCAGGTTGGGAGTTATTTGTTGAATTTTAGATGTTCAGTTCATTGTCAGATCAAGGGGTGAGCTCTGGAGACATATCTCACTCTGCCATGCTTCTGACATCCTCCTTGTTTTAAAAAAAGGATTCAAATAAGGTGAAAATTTATAAAGTAAAAAGCGCAGATATGCCATAAGTCCTTCCTCCCTAAAGATAAACACTATATATTTTTTCAAGAAAAGTCTATGCACACAAAAACTATTTTGAGGGGGAAAAAAAGATAAAAATATACACACTGATGGACAACTTATTTTTTTAATTGAGTGTCTTGTATACTTGTTCCCAGACAGGGGCATATAGATCCACTTCATCTTTTTTCAATAGTCACACAGTGTTCCATGGTGTGAATTACCAGATTACTTAGTTTATTTAATTAATTCCCTGTTGATGGACAGTTAGGGAGTTTCCAACTTTATGCTATTATAAATAATTTAGTGAGTGCATTTATTTCTTCCACAGTATATTTCCATAGGATAAATTCTGGTTCAAACGATATGGACTTTCTCATTTTATAGACAATGCCACTTGCTCTCCAATATGTGCCAATTTATCTTTCCATCCCCAGCATGGAAATGTCTATTTTTCCCACATCTTTGCCAAACTGGGTATTAACTGTAGTTGTCATCTTTCCTACTCTGATGGGAAAATTTAAAAGCTGCCATTGTTTTAATTTGCCTTATTTATTATTGGAGAGACCGAGCATCTTTTCATATGATTTGAGCATTTGTAATTACTTTCTTCTGTGAATTTCTAGAAATGTTCTTTTCCCATTTTTCTAATTAGTCGATGGATTTTTTTTTTCTCACTAACAAGAAGGCAACATTTTAAAAGAAGTACAGAGATGTCTGTGCTAGGAAACATTTCTAAACTGTTTAATGTATCCTGAGAGCCACACCATCTCTAACAGCTGCGTACTTCATGGATCTTCGTGGTGGCAAGGTAGATAGCTCATGCAACAGAAACATAGTACTGCTTAAAAGACTGAACTTGAATATTAGAGACATCGACAATAAGAAAGTTTTGCAACAATTTATTACCTCAGATTCAATGAAGGAGCAGTTCAACATGGATACCATGTTGTGACAGATTGGATGATGACATAAAACTGGTAGAGAATGCTGTCTTGGATGACCCCTCCTTAAGGTCATACCAATACTGAGCTTGGAGGAGACAGAATTAAACATCAGAGTATGGCTGCTATCATGCATGTCCACAATATGAAAGCTATTGTTTCTATTGCTGTGCTTGGGTTAGCTGTTTAATAAACTGTGTACTTAATAAACTGTGAGTTAGGGTCTTCTCAATTAATCTTTTGCTGTCTTCATAAAGTCCCAGGAATCCTTTCATGTTTTTTAAGGGGTTATACTTGGACTAGGGCAAAAATATGTATGTGAATTAAGAGGCAGGGGTGAGGCAGGAATAAAGATGACCAACCAACAGTTGTTGACAGCAGACTGTTGACACCAGGCTGAGGCCGAGCAGATACAAAAGATGTCTCGGATGATCCCAGGGCAGTACCTCTCCCATGTGTGTGCACCACCACGTATACAAGCAAGAAGAGCAGTCATGCTCTAATCCTTACAGTGCCCGGAATCACACACTCAGTAAATTGAAACGTTGATGGGGCAAGTTCTCCAAAGATCAAGAAGGAATAACAATTTTAAACTAGACTTAAAACATGAATTGCTAAAGCCAGTCGTAGACAGGTGCATTATTAGCTTGATCTTAGACAATGTTTCTCTCCAGAGGACATTTTTTTCCTTCTACTGATTTTCAGTTTCTTCCTCATCCAATGCATGCTTGCTTCTCTCCCTCCTCTGGGCTGTATGAAAACAAAGGTATTCCCTGCCACTATTCAGTTCTACTGTGGCTAACAGTTCCATCCTTGTGACGCACCAGCTGGTTAGGGGTCTCTCTCTGGCAACTGATTAGTCCACAAGCCCTTCCTGGCTGGCTCTGCAGCTTTCTCCAATGCAAATGACTGAAAACATGCCTTTCTCAACGAGGAAAATATGTAAGATTTGGTTCCCAAGTTATGTTTCATGTTTACAACGGTCTTCTCATCATCGTTAGTTGGATTAAATTTAGTGATTACAAAGATTTTTGTTTTTATCAATAATACCCTTGATCTTGAAAAACAAGAGCAATTTAAACAGACCCAGATGCTCTAAACCCCACCACATGTTTGTTGTATTTTTTTTTAATCGCATTGTATTTGAGGCTGTCATTTAAATGAATTAAATATGAACGTTATTCCTATGGCCATGTTTCCTGGCTTCTCACACTAAACTTTCGCTGTTTCTAGTTATTCTACTGCAGAACTTTTGAAGAAAAATGTTTAATGTTAATTATTATGTTATCCCCCACACGCTCGTTAAACAGGTATATTCCCCTACCAAAGCCCATGCAGGAACCGAAATGCAATCCCAGGGGAAAACGATTCTGACCCTGTAAAGTCATTGGATTTTAAGTCACTGCTCTGTTTAACTACTCTGAGCAAGTCTTTGCCCTGTCAAAATGGATCATTTAGTTTCATTATTATCACTGTGCTTATCAACAACTCTTTCTGTCAACCAAGACTTATTGAATATCTACTGACTTTCTGTAAACATTTTCTTCATCTATAAATCGAAGCAACTTCAGCGACTTTTGTCATGCCATGTTGAATTCTGGGAGTGGAGAGAACAGAGGAGTGGGAAGGAAGACATGAAACAATAAAAAAGCAGGCTGTATGTGGTCAATTAATCTATGACAAAGGAGGAAAGAATATACAATGGGGTAAAGACAGTCTCTTCAATTAATGATGTAGGGAAAACTGGAGATAAATGCAAAAAAATGAAACTAGACCACCTTTTTACATCATATACAAGAATAAACGCAAATGGATTAAAAATTTAAATGTAAGACCTGAAACCATAAAGCTCCTTGAAGAAAATATAGGCAGTAAACTCTTTGACATCACTTTTAGTCACATTTTTTTGGATATATCTCCTTGCGCAAGGGAAACAAAAGAAAAAAATAAATAAATGGGACTGCATCAAATTAAAAAGGAAAGGAAACCATCAACAAAAGGAAAAGATGACCTACCAACTGGGAGAAGATATTTGCTAATGATATATCTGATAAGGGGTTAATATCCAAAATATATAAAGAACTCATATAACTTAACACCCCAAAAAATAATCAATTAAAAATGGGCAGAGGACCTGAATAGACATTCCTCCAACGAGGACATACAGATGGCCAATAGACACATGAAAAATTCTCAACTTCATTAATTATTATAGAAATGCAAATTAAAACCATAATGAGATATCTACCTCACACTCATCAGAATAGTTATCATCAATAAATCAACAAACAACAAGTACTGTTGAGAATGTGGAGAAAGGGAAACTGTCGTGCACTGTTGGTGGGATTGCAAATTGGTGCAGCCACTATGGAAAACAGTATGAGTTTCCTCTAAACATTAAAAATAGAACTACCATATGACCCAGCAATCCCACTTCTGGGTATTTATCTGAAAAAATCCAAAACACTAATTTGAAGAGATGTATGCATCCCTATGTTCATTGCAGCATTATTTATAATAGCCAAGATACAGAAGCAACCTAAGTGTCCATTGATAGATGATTCAATAAAGAAGAGGTGGTACATATATATGATGGAATATTACTTGGCCATAAAAAAAGAATAAAACCTTACCATTTGCAACAATATAGATGGACCTAGAGGGTTTTATGCTGAGTGAAATAAGTCAGGCAGAGAAAGACAAATACCATATGATTTCACTTATATGTGAAATCTTAAAAAAAAAAAAAAAAAAAAAAACGAACAAACAAAACAGAAACTCATAGATTAAGAGAACAAACTGATTGTTGCCAGATGGGAGAGGGGTTGGGGAACTGGGTTAAAAAGGTGAAGGAATTAAGAAGTACAAATTGGCAGAAATAGTCACAAGAAAGTAAAGAACAGCATAGGGAATATAGTCAATAATACTGTAATAACTATGTATGGTGCCAAGTAGGACTAGACTTATCAAGGGGATCACTTTGTAAATTATGTAAATGTCTAACCACTATGCTGTACACCTGAAACTAATATAATATTAAATGTCAACTGTAATTGAAACTAAGAAAAAAAATTTTTAAAGAGCAGGCTGTGTATATAAAGTAAAGAGAAAGCAGCTTGGCATCAAGAGACAGGAGTTGAACGCTTACCTTAGCATTAATCAGGGCCCTTGGGCATGTCATTCAACCTCGTTGAAATTTTAGTTTTCTCACTTGTGAAATAAGCATGTTCCTAAAACCCCTTGTGAGAAAACACCCCTCCAGACATGTTAGCAGTTGACAGTTACAAAGATGCTTCTGCAACAGTGGACTTGCACAGGGCCAGAGTTACTTCCTGTTTGTGCAAGATGGGGCCTTCTCTGAGGAGACGAGGTTCTTCCTGGGTCCCTCAGGTCTTGCGGATGAAGGGAGAGCCTGAGGAGTTCCGGCCAGAGGTAGGGAAGGCTAAGACATGTAGGCAGGCCTTCCTGGATGAGGATGGGGATCTGGTGTTAAGAAAGAAAGCCAGCAAGAGGCCTGCGAAGGCATTCTAACTCTTGGAGTGAGACTGAAGAAATAAATCTCACATTGAGACCCTCCTGGGAATGAAACAGGGTTGAAAGTCCCTGTCCTCTTGAAGCCAGCCTGGTTTTCACTCTTATTTTCTAGCGTTATTTTCCTTTTTCCCCTCCCTTAAGATTTACAGAAACCTTTTGAGAAATTCCAGATGTCACAGTATAGAGAAGGGGTTGGTGCCACTGCTCCTGGGGCCAACAAGGCAGGAGCAGTGGACATCAGGGTGAGGGAGCCCCAGAGAGGATCCGTGCCGCCAGACCAGGGCCTCTTGGTCCCAACTGTTCATCCCACCTTAAGAATCTCCTTCCAGAACTAAATGCATTTGGAGTTTTATTTCAAGAGGCAGAATTCTCTCACCCCAGTTCCTGGAACCAGTTGACTAACAACCCCTGCCTCATGCTCAGCCGGGGTCAAACATTCTGAACTGTTTCCAGCAATGGTGAAAGGTTACATAGAACAATTTACCCTCTCTCCCAGGCCACCAGATGACCCACTGCACATACTAACTGGCTAAAGTAAAGGTGCAGCCTGTGGCCTAGAAAAGTCTTTGGCTTCTATGCTCAAAGGTTGACATCATCTCAGACTTGGCTCCCATCAACAGAGCAAACCAGCCCACATGATTCTCCTCTGTGATATATAGAGCTGAATAATTGTGAATGAACACAAAGCCCAGGACCCTGTTCTAGAAATTATCTTGCTGTTAGGGGTCAAGTGCCTTCCACTGAGTGTCAAAAGGCCACTTAGAGATCAGCATAACCTCCTTTGCCATCTGTGTTTGTTATCTCTGTGCTACACTAAGCGTGGTGAATGACAACTCATTGTTCCGGGCAGCCTGCTTCCAACTCATTAAGCTCAAATTGTAATAATAACAGCAACTAACAGGTTTTGTTTCATTTTGTTTTGTTTTCAGAGTATAATGTATGTCAGATATAGATTATCTCATAAAGTCTTTATAGTAAATCTATATTTGGTCTCTTTTTCTTCATCTTTAAAAGGAAACTGAGGTTCAGAGAACATGATCTACCCAAAGTCACACAGCTGGTGAGCGGGGAAGGCAAGACAGAAATGTGGGTTTGGCCTCTTCGCCACGAAGCCTCACTTTGATAGTGGCTTGTATCATTAAGTTTCTTATGATTACTGGTACCAGACACCAACAGTGGCTGGCTGAATGAATGAATGAATGAATGAGGGGTAAGGAGAGGGCTTGGCATTTCCTGGAAGATTCCTAGAAGAGCTCTCAGAATCCAGTGGGCAGCTGTACCCTAGACACATAATCCTTACTTCACACCTTGTTGTTTTAGCCCCATTCTGTATCTGCAGTCCTTTTTTGCTATCCTTTTCTATTTCTTGGTCTTTTCTCTGCCATCAAGAATGAGCTCTTTGAGAGCAAAGATCTTATTTTCTTGATTTCATATATTCTCCTTATACAATAATAAAAATAACCACAAAAATAATGACTATCTGTATACAGCCTTTTCAAAAGGCTTTTTTTCTGTGTTATTTCATTTGCTTCTCACAACAATGCTACAAATTAGGAAATGAAGATAATATGCTCCTGACTCTGCTACATAATATCTGAGGGCCTTGGCTGGAGGCTAGATTCAGCTGGTGGTTGGTGCTGGCTGTCAGCTGAGGCCCAGTTGGGGCTGTCAGCCAGAGCATCTGCATGTGTCCTCACCATGTGGCTTGGGCTTCCTCACAGCATGGCAGCCTCAGGATGGTTGAACTTCTTACCTGGCGGCTCAGGGCTCCAAGGGTCAGTATCTCGGAAGAACCAAGTGAAAGCTGCGTGGCCTTTTTAAATCTACTCTGTGAACTTGTGCAGTGTCACTTTCTAATTCACTCTATTGGTTACAAATGAGACACTAAGAATGGCCCAGATTCAAGAGTAAGGAACATAGACCACCCCACCACCACCACCTCTCTATGACAGGAGTGTCAAAAAATTGTCCAACATGTTTTAAAATTGCCACAACACCCCATTGGACAAATAGAAAATCTAAGGCTTAGAGAGAGTAAGGGGGGTTGCCCAAAGTCGTGCAGCTGAGCAGAAAACAGCAAAGTCAAAGGTGTCGCCAGCCCCCTGTACACCTACTGGATAATACATTAATAGATTAGCTATGAGGGAAGGTGGCAGTAGAGACAAGAAGGAATGGGAGAGAAGTGTCATTGGTCTTTCTGGACACTTCCGGGTTCACGTCTTCTCTGTTCTGGGGGTTCCTTGGACCCTACTGACCATTTTGGACACTAACCAGTTTGAGAGGTGCCCACTTTCTCTGTGCTGAGAAATAACTCTTTGATTGCTAGGAAATAAGTAAAATGAGGACATCAGTGCCAAATGTGTGCATTGTATATGGATCAAAATATAAACGGCAGAGCTCTTTGCGACCTATTTCAGGGGGCCAGCTATGCAATCATGCAAAAGGGGCTGGGGCTGAAAACTGGGCTGGAGGCAAAGGGCTGGGGGCTGGGGCTATGGATGAAGACTAAGGGCTGGAGGCTGGGGCCCAGGCGTGGGGGGTTTTGACTGCCCCACTTTTCAACATGATCTGACATTCAACTCAAAGCCTGCATGCCTATTCACACATCTGTTCAGCACTTGCTGCAATCACTTAAGTCTTATTATTGGACTTGTTACCATATTAATGTAGCTCTACATTTAAATTGATTGTAATTGTAAGTTTCCTGAAAAACCTTGGGTCTTTGCAAGTATTAATTAACTGATGCACTTACATTAAAAACAATTATGCAGCCACAGACCTGCCTTCCTTGCTCTCCATGTTAAAAATGGAGGGTTTCATGTAATGAATAAAATATGCGGATTAATATCTCACAATTAAGGTCAATTTCCATTTGGAAAGGAAAGATAATTAACTGACTCTCACCTATAATCTGACATGTCTGAGTTAAGAATACAATTCTTTATAAACTTTGTAATCTGGATACTTAGAGAACGTGCTAATGAAGCCACTGATAAATAGAATCATTAACAAAACAAATCAGGACCCCTGGCTTGCAAAGCTGAGGTGGCATCTCTTTTCATGTTAAGTCCATGAGGCTAGAATTTTGGAAAACTCATACAAAGGCACAGCTGGATCCTTAAGCAGCAGAGAAAAAAAAAATTGTGGAGTTTTCTGCATGCCCCTGAGGCAAAGCCCTTCCCACAAAAGCAGAGCTAGATGTGAGGGCTTTTCATCTTCATTCTTCCTCTGCAGCTTCTTAGCTGGGTGACTCTGGGCAAAAGACTTGATGTCTCTGAGTCTCTGTTTCCTCATCTGTTAAATGGGAATACATTGTATCACCCTCATATTGCTGTTGGAATTGTACATAAATATGTGTGTGTGTTCTCACGTGTGTGTGTGTGCATGTGTTTGTGTGTGTTTAGCACTATGCCTGGGATTAGTCAGGACTCAATAAAGGGAGATACTGGTGTTGTGTTTATTGAGTCCAAGATGGGAGGCTAAGAGAGGGAGGTGGGGACGCTAGCTGTGAAAACTTGGGCAAGCCCTACTGCTCCCCGGCCCTTCAGCCCCTTCTGTGAACGAAGCTACCTGGGTCCTCTCCTCTCTCTCTCTCTCACCTCTCCTCTCCTCTGATGGAGTAAGGTGTCAACTCTGCTATCTACTCCCTCACACATACTGGGAGCTCACCTAAGACCTCAAACCACCAAATTAAGGGATGGAGGCTCCTGAAAGCCAAGGATCTCATCCATTTAACAAGGTCTGCCCAAGGTCATGGCAAAAGAGCAAATAAATCCCAGCCCACCGCCACCCTTGTGAAAAGCCTCTGCCTCCATTCCCCGCCTGGAGAAACCTTCACCATAAACCCTTGAGAGTCCTTGTTTCGCAGACTCTGAACCTCTCCAGGGCTGTTGAATGCCCCCAAACAAGAGAACTGACCCCTTAAGACCCATTTTCAGAGTCACCCAACATTAACTTCCAAATGTGTGTAGGTGGCAAGATGGGGGGAAGAGAACCTGGCCCTAACTCAGGCACCACGCTCTCCCACCTCCTCTGAGTCACTAAATGAGCTTGGCCCATCCCAACCCCTTCTGCCTTAGTTTACTCATCAGTAAATGGGGGATGATTAGAGGACCCCCCAAGGCCACTTTTGCTCCCCAGTTATATATAATTTTGTTTTCCTTTGCTGTCTCCTCCAGAATCTTTTATTATTTTTACAAAGTGAAAGGCACAACAGAGGTGTCTGACATTCCTTTTCCAAAAAGAAGACATTTGTCCCAGTTGGACAGGGGCTTTGATATGTCTGCAGTATGGGGATGGCTTTTTTCCCTGCTCCATCCACCCTACATGGCTAAGGTCTCTCTGTGAGACGGTCTCTCACTGAAGTTCAGTGCCCAGTGCAGTGTCTTGGGGTAGACGGCAGGGCAGTGCGTGGGATCCAGCGAGGGGGCTGAGGGGCCAGAACCAGCCTCCCCGTTGTGAGGCTGCCAGGGCAGCAGGGACTCACAAGCACAAGATGGAAAGGGCAGTTCCCATCTACCCACTGCCTTTCTGTGGCTGATGACTAACAGAGAGGATTGGAGGCGCTCCACCACACTGGGTCACTCCAGTCCAGACTTCTTTTCAGGATGCCTTGGTCTCTATATTCCCAGCAGAAGGTAGCTATTGGGGAAAAACCAGGGTGGTCGGCTAAATTCCCATCCTTGCAGAGATCCCCCTTTTGAGCGCTAGTCACGGCATTCTCCCCTCCTGGGATTTCGTCCACTCGCTCTCTGGCCTGACACCAGCAGCTGCTGACACCCAGCAGGATGGCAGGAGTGGTTGGGGTTTAAAGGCAAAGCTCCCAGAGCCCGTCCCTACCATGCATCTTCATATGTCTCCCAAAGGCAGCTGTTGTATAAATTCCCTGGCTCCAAGGAGGCTATGGGGCAGGAAAGAGATGACAGGGAGAGCAGAAGGCCGTGGGGAGAAGAGCTCCTGACTATGAGCCATGAGTCCCGAGTGTTTTAGTTCATCCATTCAGCAACTGTTTACTGTGAGCCAACCAAATGCCAAGTGCTTTTTTAGGCATGGGGGATACAGATGTGAGCAAAACAAGATCATTGCCCTCGTGGAACTTACATTCTAGTAAGCAGAGAGAAGCAATAAAAGAAAAGAAGTTAATAGAGCATAGACTATGGAGAAAAATAAAACAAGGAAGGTTCCCAGGGGTGGGAGGTGTGCAATTTTAAATGGTTGATCAGGTACAGTCTCATTGAGAAAGTAACATTGGAACAAAGACCCGGCACAGGTGAGCTTCAAGTCCTCACTCACCACTGGCTCTCTGGGGTAGCTGGGAAAGTTACTTTCCTTCTCTGGGTTTTCCTGGAAAACAAACGATCCAATGAGGGGGCTGACCTAAATCAGTAACCTGCAAACATTTTTTTCCTCGGTAGCAGACCCCTTAGTCAAAGGAAGAATTACCAGAGCTCTGTAGGTTAGGATTCCCAGATAAAATATAGGCTACTCAATTAAATTTGAATTTCGAGTAAAGAATGAATCATTTTTTAACATAGGTTTATCCCAAATATTGCATGGGATATACTTATACTAAAAAGATTTGTTGTTTATTTCAAATTTAATTGGATTTAATTTTTCTTTTTGTTTGCTAAATCTGGCATCCCTACAGGTCACACAGGAATGGGAGCCGGGGGAGTATGCCTCAGAGCTCTGGAGCTCTACCATAGAGTGGCCTCTCTGAGCCTCAGTTTCTCTGAGAACCAGGGCTGGGAAGTATTGCAGAGAGACACTGATGGGCCCCCATAGGAAGAATGAGTGACCACTGCATTCCCAAGCTCAGCCTGAGGTAAATCTCAGATCTCAGAGTATTTCAGTAAAATACCCAATGAGAAAGCATCCAGCCCAATACCTGGCAGTGGAGAGTGCCCAGAGACTGTTTGTTTTGTTTGGATCTAGTATTCTGGAAAACAGCCTTGCCCTCTTACCCCCTAGACTTACTGGAAATCGACTTCTGGTCCATTTATCCCAGATGGTCCCTCAGCCCCACAGGGCCAGGAAGACGTTGATACAGCATGTCACTGAGTCTCGAAAAAGGACCTAGGAAGGCTGGTTCATTCCTGAGTTGGGAGCTGAGCTGTTTGGCTCAGAAGCTTGTTCACCCTCATTTGTCCTAGAACGGCTGGCCTTGGGCTACCCCACCCAGTCAGAGTTTGATTGGAAGAAAAGGTGACTTTTTTTAGTGAAAAGCAAAATCAACCCTCAAGGATAGATAAAGAGTAGAAATGGGCATAACATAATATCTGAAAGCTCTGGCTGGTACTGGAAATTCTCTCTTAATGGCATAAGGTAAAAGTAAAACCAACAGCTTCTCCAGAATCCGTAGCTTCACAACATGCTGGGAGCAGCTGAGACTTCTCAGCTGGCAAGGAGCACTTGTTTTCTCCCTGGGGTTAAATCGGTAGCCTAGAGTCTGCTCTCAATTATCTGCCTATGGCTTATCCAAGGTGAGATAACTTCAGGGTGAGGTGGATGGGGACTGGGGACAGAGAGGAAGGGGTGAAGGGGACCCTGACTAGCAGCAGAACAGAGCAGGAGGAAACCATGAATGTGTCTGTGTTCATTCATGTTATCTGTTGCTGTATAACAAACCACCCCCCAAAATTCAGTGGCTTCAAACAACAATTTATTTTCATTTATCATGGTTTCTGTGGGTTGAGAGTGCTCAGCTGGGCAGTGCTTCCTTTGGGTTTCTTGTGTGGTAGCATTCAGATGGCAGCAGGAGCTTCAGGCAATGGAAGCTTTGACCAGTCTAGGTGTCCAAAAGCACATGTATGTGTCTGGTGCCCAGACCCAGATGGAAGAAACAGCTGGGGCATGGCATCCACATGTTCTCACCATGCAGCTAGCTTAGGCTCCTTCACAACATTGTGGCCTCACAGTAGTAAATTACTGTAGCAAATTTCTTCAGATCGTGTATTTCCAGAGTCTAAGACAGAGGCTACAAAGTTTTCTATGACCTAGCCTCAGAAGTCACACAGTGTTACTTCCACTGCCCTCAGTGGATTAAAAGGGCCAGCCAAGATTCAGTGCCAGAGAGACTACGCAAAAGTGTGAAATCTGGGCGGTGAGGTTCATGGGGAAAGTGGGGTCATTTGTGGAGAGCTAGCAGCCAGTGTCCTTGCTGTGTGGCTAGGGTTGGTGTGGGACAACAATGGTGGGGGTGGAGGGAGGAATTGCCCATCAGCCTAGATTCCAAGAGGAGAAGCTAAAGTGACAAGGATAGCCACTTTGCTTGCTGGTGTAAACGATACCCTCTAGACCTCAGAGGGTAGACTGTGTGGTATGAAGAACCAAGAAACCTGGGTTCTTGTACTGGTTCTGGCTTTCTCTGGCTATACATCTTTGAGCAAGTCCCCAGACCTCTCTGGGCACTGGTTTCCTCATGTTAAAATGAGGCAATTGTATAAAATCAAAGTTTCCTCTCAGTTCTTAGTTAAGAAATACAACATGTTACATGAGTTCATCACAGAACTCAAGTCTCTCTCTCAAGAGGCAAGGAGACAAGAATCCCACAGCCATTGTCAGAACAGGCATGAAAACTGGAGGTGCCAAGTTACCAGTCACCAACCTTCCCACCTTTCTGTAGCAATGAAAGCCATGTGGCTAACTGGTATGTCCTACTCAGGGGACCTTATAATTTCCTTCCTGACTGCATGTGTGCGTGCTTGTACATGTTTGTTTATACACATATGTACATGTGTGTATACTTATGCATATATGTGCTTGTGAAGGTGTAAATGTCAGGCAAGTGTCCCATACAACATGTTGTTGCTGCTCAAGAGAAGACTGCCAAGTGCGTAGTTTATACTGGAAACAGCCCGGAATATCTCACTATTTATATAACTATGTGTTCTATGGCCTTTTAATTTAGCCTTCATTCCTAATGCATGACACGTCCTTTTGACACCTTGAAGAAATGTTTCTCATATGGCAGGGTGGGCACAGCAGCTCCAGGCTACAAAACGAAAACACATAGCCCTGAAAATTAAAAGTGATTTAGGTCCTCTTAGGAAATGCCTCGCTTCAGGCTACTTGATGTGGTCATTTATTAAGTCACTTAATCAGGAAAGTAATGCAATCTCAGAGCAATTAAGTCCCTTTCTGGGCACTTCTGGATCCTCCCAATCATGAGGTGGGTAATGCATTCATAATGGGAGTATCATAAGAAAATGGCTTCCTAGAGCTGAGGAATGGTTAGCAGCTCACCTAGGAGAACTCCGTTGCTGAGAAACATGCCTTAAATTACTGACTCTGGGGAAACTTCCCTTTGATTCAAGCAGTCGTTAATATGGTTTCACTTGTCCTACAGTGGGACAAGTTAAAGTTATAGAATCAGAGGCCATCAGAGTCTGAAGAAGCTCAAAGCTGTTCTAGCGCAATCATATCATCTCTCTGCCAAGAAAACAGAGAATATAGTGCCCAAGGCTACACACCTTGTCTTTGTAGATCTCAGACCGGTACTCAGGTCTTTTTTGCAGTTCAAGGCACTTGGCTAACTAAAGGGGAAAGGGACTGAGGCTCTGTTGGGATAGTGATGGGACATTGTGGATCCTCCAAAGAATCAGATGTGGCTCCAGCGATGAGCAGGAACAAATGGACTCAATATTCTAGGAGAAGCATCCTGTGCAAATTGTAAATGGCTAGGTGAATCTCAGTGAGAGAATTTGTTCAAAAGTATTTATTGAGGGAACTCTGTTCCAGGAACTATGCTAGAGACCAGGAATATAGCAGAAAACACAATCTCTGACTTAGTGAGGGAGTTTCTATGGAAGGGGGTGGGGAGGAGGGCAGAGTGGATGGATGGATGGATGGATGGATGGATGGTAAGTGAATGGATGGATGGATGGTTGCTACATTTACAAAAGTAGGAAAGCAATAACTCAGGAATAAGTTAGGACCTGGACTTAGAAACCTGGAGTCCTGCCCCTCTCTGCAAGCCTGTAAACACAGCCAGAATCAACTTTTCTGCTCAAAACCACTTGAGTAGATATCTAGTCCTCCAAAATCTATACCCTACCTCCCATAGCCTATGCTGCCCCAACATTTGCCATTTACTTCAATCCTGGTTAATTTCATCACAGTACCCCCAAACACCACTAATCAAAACCCCTCCTGCTCCTGTGCTCAGGCCAACCCTCCCCCCTCCCCGCCCTGGCTTGCTAGAATGCCCTCCTCTGTGCCCTCTGTATCTTCGCCTAGTCCCTCTCCCTCCATTCAGCACCCCCTGTTCACTCCTGGCCTCTCCACTTGGCCTGCCTGCGGTGCTCTTCTGAGGGGTGTGTTGTGTCTGGTGAGCCAAACTGGTCTCCCCCACCCCCAACTAAATTGTCAGGTCATTGAGAACAGGAACTGTCTTCCCCTTCGGGGTCCTCACAGACTGGAGCATGTGGCTGGACACCGGAGATGATCCACAGAGACTTTAAGATTAGCACAGACTCTGGACAAAGTAAATAGAAAGGGACCCCAGGCCAAGTGCCTGGCTTGGGCTCACCCTAAGAAACTCTGAAACCTGGGCTTTCCTCCTAAAACCTGATTTGCATAGCCCCACCCCCTCCACTCTCTGCAGTACTTCCACGCCCCCAGAGTCAGAACTGGGTTGAAGCCTAGCATGCTGGGTAAGGATTGGGGAGGGGCCTCTTGGACAGTTTTACAATAAAAACGACTCCTCTGAGCTGGCCAGTGATTCAGCATCTTGGATCCCAAATAAAAAAGCTGTTTTCATCTTGGCATGCAAGAAGCACAGAGGGTCCAGCTGACTTTGTGAAGCCACCAAGCCAGGCTCAGCGCCTAACTGTGTCAAATCCCAGCACCTAAAGCCTAAACTACTCTGCCAGCCTCCTAAAAAGTCAGAAGTGGGGAAAGAGCACCTCCTGTTGTCTGGCTTAGCCGCCCCACTTTATAGATGGGATAATTGAGGCCTAAACAGATCAAAACCTCTTAGGCTTCCCCAGGTTGCTCCTCTTTCTCCCTGATGTCTGGCCAGCGCCTCCTTGAGCAAGTGAAAGATGAAGAATCAATCCTTCTTGAAAACAGCTGCATCCCTGTACTGAAGGAAGAACCCCTAAATACACACCAATTTCACAGGGTCCTTAACTAATTTTTGTGCCTTTGGCATCTGTGAATTCCTCCTCAGAATAATAATTTGTAATGCATAAAATAAAATATTCATGATTGCAAAAAAGCACAATTATGTTGAAATAAGTTATAATTTTTTAAAGTGATATAGTAACATTTGTGCTTCTTCATTAACATCTTAAATTGCAAGATCTAGCAGTGGGTCTAATAAGTACCATAATTTCAAAGTAGTGATGAACATAATATTTCAGAATGTCTGCATCACCTCTCATGTGATGTGACCGTATCTGGTTTCTGCTGGTGAGGAAGGCATAGGTATTGCCCAATACTGCTATGATTGATGACTATATTCTTGAAGGAGCTGCTAAATTTCAGTTAGAGGTTGGTGAAAATACAGATGCAATTTTTTTCCCACCCAAGTTCACAGACACCTTGAATGTTGTCCACTGGAATGCTAAGTATTTTCACAAAGCGACTAACTACTTAATGATGGGATCTTAGGCAAAAGCCTGACATTCTCCTACCCCAAGCTTAGTGCCAAGCACACTTCCGGACACTCGAGAAAATGCGTGCTGAATTGAAACAAATTCTTCTCAGCCATCCCATAGGAGAGTACACGATGCATGCTCCTATGACCAGCTCAGACCAGCTCATTCACGAAAGCTCGAAAGCTCATGGAGCTTCACAGAGGGGCTTTATTTTCATTTGAATGTATCTGGAAGCAGAGGGAGGTGTTAGATAACAGGTCCTGTGACTGCTGAAGGGAGACCTGTGCAGTGGCAGGAAACATTCAAGAACAGTTCATCCTTATGAAAATATCCTCCCTCTGACACCAGCTAGCTTGAGAGATGTGGGAGGGGGCAGTCGGAAATGAATCTCCACTACAGAAGGACCCAGTTCTTGCAGTGAGGCAGTTTCCCTCCTGCTTGGGCCATTGCTGAAATAAAATATCAGTAAGGTGTTGTTGCACTGGTTTGTCCTTGCATCCCAGATCAAGTGGCCCCAGGAACTGCCTGGAGGAGGAGCAGGGTCCTGGCTTTGCTAATGATACATCTGATAAGGGGTTAATATCCAAAATATATAAAGAACTCATGTAACTTAAGACCAAAAAAAAAATAATCAATTAAAATATGGACCTGAATAGACATTCCTCCAACGAGGACATACAGATGGCCAAATAGACACGTGAAAAAACTCTCAACATTATTAATTATTATAGAAATGCAAATTAAAACCAGTTGTGTGGGCGTCCATCAGCCTGCCTGGCATTTGAGCAAGTCTTCGGGTCCCCATTCTTTCTTTTACCCTGTCAGTGCATTCAGCGTTAACTGGCTCGTTACATTGCTCAAAGTAGCAATACAGGATAGTGGGTGTATGCTCAGATTCTGCAAGTAGATTTTGGTTCGACTCCCTACCCTCCCACTTCACTAATTTAGCTTCGGTGGACCACAGTACCCACTTTATCTTCTGTAAAATGAACCTAATAACAGTATCCACCTAATAGAGTTGTCAGGGGAGTCAATGAAATCCTGTTTCTAAAGCCCCTTGCTCAGTGTCTGCACATTGTAAGCAATCAATAGATAAAAAATAGCTTTTATTGATAAATTAAGAAAAACCTTTTTTTTTTTTTTTTTTTTTTGAGCTTCTGCTGGGACAAGACACCAGGCTGGGAGCTAGGCCATTTCCATGTTTTGAGGATGGCCAAGGGCTGCAAGGGAGAAATTATTCAATCCAGTTAATTTTGAACAATTGTAGGAACAGAAAAATATTTGGTGTCTGAAAAAACTGACTGTGTTGACTACTGGGTCACAATGGTACCTGCCCCTGCTGAGAAAGGAGACCCCTGGTGCTGTGGGATGGGGAAGGTGAGTGCAAAGTTTCTTCCATCCGCTCTTGTGCTTGTAAGGCTAGTGACTGTGAAGGGAGATAAAAACCTTGTCCTTGACCCCAAAGGAGAGCTAGAGAGTCCCAGGAAGCAGGAGGCCTCCAGTGTTTGGCTGTACCCCAGCAATCCTCCCAACCTGCACCTGTGCACACCACAGATCCAGGGATGAGCTCAGGGCTCGAGGATGAGGGAAGGGGGAAGGTGGGAGGATGTGTGAATCTCAGCAATCGAACGCCACCTTTTATGTGTATGTGCATATCAGCATTTTCTGGGAGAGAAGATTTCCCCACATTTCCAGTGGAGCCTCTGACTCTCAAAGTTAGAACCACTGCTCTTCAGATTGGCTTCATCCCATCTAGCATGGTACTCAGACTACACGGTGAGCACCAGCCCTTTCTCTGCAACAAGACTGAATTTGCCATCCAGGGCTGTCACCTGACAGGGCCAGTATAAATGTGCACTGGTGGATTCTGTATTTTGACTTTCCCTGAAAATCTCACTCTCTCACTTTGGAGAGCTGGAAGGAAATAGGCAATGAGCACAAATGCTAAGTGGCTTTCTCAGGTGTAGCTAAGGTAGGTCAGGAGGGCAGCACTGAGCCCAGCACTCATCCAGACTTCAGTGTGTCCCCTCAGGCCTCTCGCTTTACTCTAAATCTCCCTGTTGAAAGCCCAGATAAAGACCACCTTTTCCAAGAAGGCTTTCTTACCTGCCCAGGTGCATATTTCCTTCCTCTCAACCTCTGTGCCCCAGTCATGGTGATAAGCAATGATATCTCGTCTTGTTTTCTTTTGCTTCACACAGGTTGGTTGTGTTGCTCAGCTAGTCTATAAACTTCTAGAGGGTATAATGGTGTCTTCTTCTCTTCTCCCCTTCACAGCACCTAGCACAGAGCTGGACACAGAGGAGAAGCACTTTAAGTACTATTTAGACTGATTCCTTAGGAAAATAAGTACACTCATTTCATTGACCAGAATGGAATGAGATTGAATTGAATTGAATGGCTGGTGGACATTATCGGTATTGACGTGAATGACAGTTGACCTTCCAGAAACTTCTCAGATCAAATGTGACCTAAAAAAAAAAAAAAAATAGTGGAAACGACAGATTCCTTAAGAATGGTCCCATCCCCAGCCATGTGCCAAGTAGCCACAAAGTTTATAACACATCGAACATACAAATTTTTCCAATTAAGAATGCTTGCTATTCAGAAGGGGAAAATCTCAGTAACTGAATGTATTTACATGTTCTTGTTACAACTTCTACCCTTCTTCCCCCTCCTTCTCCAAAAAACCCCAAACTGTGACTATACTCTCATAGAAGACTGGTTTGGGAGTGACCCAGAGGTATATGGTACACTGAGAGTAAAATGGTCCCCATGACTTCAAGAATTATTTCTTCATGTGTGAATGAATGAGTGTATCCATAATTTTCTATGAATATATATGTTTGTGTGTATCCATATGTGTATGTGTGGGGACAGTATTTGCTTATATATACACATTACTTATATGTGTGTACATATATACATTTCTATTTGATTCTGTGTGTGTGTGTGTTCTTCCATATACCCTTTGAACAGGCCCCTAAATTAAAGTCCTACTGAGGCTACAAAATATATCATTTAAAACAATAAGATAAGGCAAAACATTATGGCAGCTGAAGTTCTCCCGTTTGTCTCCAAATAGAGAGATAAACATTAGCCTTTTTGCATACATTAGCTCATTTCCTCTTCCCCAAACCCTGGGAACAAGGTGTTTGTTACATCAGATTTTTATTCTCCTTAGACTGGAAAACTGACTCCATAAGATTACGTGCCTCGCCCTTGGTCACACTGTTACTAAGTGGCAGGGGCAGGATTTAACTCAGATAGCCTGACTCCAATGCCCACACTTTCTCCAAGGCTGCTTTGGATGGTAAACTGTGGAAACCAAGGTAGTCTCCTATGTACAATCTCCTATCTTTCCAACTGCTCCAGAACCTCCGGTCCATATCTGAGCATTTCCCACAGTGCCCAGCCAGGTGTGACATACAATAGAAGCTTATCTATATTTGTCACCTGAAAACTAAATCTGACTTTTGACACTTAAGTCAGGTGCTTTCTGAAATAACACTAATTGTATGCAATTATGTAAACACACTACCCCATCAGAACATCCTGATGACAATGATAGCCTCAATTGTTGGGCACCTAATGTGAACCAGATAGTTTATTATTTCATAAACTATCTCTAATCCTCAATGCAATTGTATTAAATTCAACAGGAAATTGTTGAATACTTTTCTCACACCAAGCACAGGATTATTATCCTCAGTGTGCAAATGAGCAAAATAAGGCTACAAAATTGAGTGAGTTACTAAAGCGGTGGGTCTGGACCAAGGACCCAGGCCTGTATGATACCAAAGCCTATGTCCTCTGCTCTACCCACCCTACCTATTACCAGAAGATATCTGTTTGAGGCTGACATTGACCTGGTCCCTCTGCAGCAGCCTCATGCCCAGGTTTTCCTGAGCTATGTGACCTCCCCAGCAGTGTTGTATCTTGTTTCTACCTGATTAAAACGTTCTCACAGCACTGTGCATAAATTAATTATTACACATTCTTCTATAAAAAACAGCCCCTGGATTTTAGCCTTAATTCACAGAGACAACAAAATTAAGTATTGGATTTCCAAATTAAGAACAGTCCTGGCTTTTTCCAGGTTCCCTTTAAAAAAAGCAGAACTTGGTGGAAACCCCTGTGTGGCTGCCTTCGATGGCTGGGTGGGAGTGCTCTTTTGCCCTAGCACTACCCAAATCCAGAGAGCTAAGAACAGTCACCAGGCAGGGGGAGGGGGTATCACTGATGAGTAGGACTGATGCATTGTAATTAATGGTAATAAAAATAGATACTGCAGGAGAGAGAAGTGCCAAGCCAGGAATCCCTACTCCCAGATAGAATTTCTCACAGGTAATGGAAAGAAGAAAAAAAAAGTCACTTGTTACAGGAAACTTGATATACACGTTGCCTGCAGAGGGTTTTTGTAAAGTAACTAAGGAAATGCAACGAAAAACAGCAGCCCAGAAAAATTAGAATAACTTCACTTAGAAAACTTTCTTTCCTACAACCTAAGGAAACCTGGTAATGCTGTAGGCATTGGAATTTCTAAGAACAGCGCATTCAGTCTGTAGCTTCTAGGTAGCCCTATGGAGACTCCAGCACCCAGTACTTCTGGTTGGAGGAAGCCATCACAACTCGCTGAGACTTTCCCTGGAAAGAAGAGGAGGGCAAGAAGAGGGTTAGGAGGGAAGACTAGGAGGCATGAGGAGGAAGAGGGACACTCTCCTATAGGGCTGGTACTTCCCAGTTGTTGTTGTCAGTCAAATCCCACTGGTCACTCAGGCGTCCGTTCAAATATTTCCTAGGCATCCAATGTATGCAAAGCAGATCCAGACTCTCCAGAGGGAACATGCGAGAGTGAAAAGCCAGTGCCCTCTAAGGATGGTGTGATCAGACCCTGGAAACCTGATGTGCCTCCGGTCTTGTGTCTGTTTTCGAGGGAACGCGCTTCACGGACGCGCCCCAGTTCTGTTGCCCCCTGGGCCAGAGCATACGGTGGGTTACTGCGGGGAGTGGTGGGAGTATAAGGGAGGAACCAGAGGACTGACAGGTTCCCCTCTTCCTCGCGGCTGGAAGCCGGGAGAAAACGGAACAGACCCACCCACCGGGACTCTGGGACCTGCCGCGTGGGGGCGCTCGCGGGCAGACCCGGCCAGAGGCAGGTCAAGGACGCACAAGCCCTCTACCGCCCCGCGGAACAAAACCCAGCTGCGGACTTTATGGAAGTGACAGCAGGGTTGGATGAGTGTGCTCCCATGATCCCACACTGATAGAATTGGGCTTCTTGAACCCAAAGCCGAGAATCTGGCCCCTCATCTGGATGCTGGCCTGCCCCGCGCGCGCCCTCCATTCTACCCCAGACGAAGGGGCCCGGCGTCCCCTGCCCGTGGGGAAGGGAGCGCAGCGCGGGGAGGACGGGACTCGAGGACTGAGCCCTGACCACGGCGGGGACGGAAGGCTGCGAGCCGGGCCGGGCGTCGCAGAAAGGCGTGCAGCGCTCCGGGCCTGGGTACCCGCCTCAAGTCCCACTCGGTCCTTGCACCGCCTCGGGCCGATGCGCCTGATTCCGAAGGGGCCCAGGGCCCTAGTTCTCGCTCTTTTCGTTTGAACAAGATCCTCCGTGAGCCCGCGGCCTCCAAACCGTTTTCACGTGAGGGCCCTCCAGGCCGCCGCGTGGATCGGAAGCAAAAGGCCCGAAGGGCGGAGGGGCAGCGGTGGCCCCAGGGGGAACCTGCTGCTCCGGCCCTTGGGAGCCTGTGACCATACCAGCCACGTGCGGCCCCGGCGACGCACCGTTTCGCACCGTTTCAGGAGGGCAATCACCGGATCCCAGTGTCCTGCAACCTTGTCCCGGCTCGGGGCATGGCCGGACCACTGTCTGAAACAGAGAATTCGTGTGAGCGGAATTCTCGCTCCTTAACCCACCTAAAACACAGGAAACCGCGGGAGTACTGGGGCTCGCAGATACTCGGTTGCGTCGGAACCTGCGGGTGCGAGGAAACAGGCGGCGCGGGGCGGGGTGGGGGCATTCGGGAGGCGCCAGCAGCCTCAGCGCGCACTTGCTCTGCACCACTTGCCCGCATTCAACAAAAAGCGCCGCCAAGGCCTAAGCTCGGAGACCGAGGCCTGTCCGCCCGGGACTCCCAGAGGCCCGACGCCCCACATCCCTATCCGCGGGACGCCAGAGCTCAGAGCCCTGAGTGCGGCGATTTGGGGAAGGCCTGAGACACGCAGTGCCAGGGCCAGCATCAGCCTAAGGGATTTCTGCAACCTTTCTAGGTTGGAAAAAAAAATTTTTTTAAAGGCTTCTGGTCTTCTGGTTTGGCACTGAGCCCCCTCCCCCTTCTCTGCTGGCGTTGGAAATAGCGGGCAAGGAACTCTTTCTCCTTAGGTCACCCCCTTCTTTCCAAAATGGCCACAACTCAAAGTCAGCGAAGTCCTTGGGAGGCTGCTGCTTTCTCTCTTTCTCTAAAAGTCCCTCGAGTGGGCTATGTGCTGGTCCTGGTCAGGGCGATGGGTGCCACCTGTGGGGGCCCTCCAGCCTTGCTCCAGTTCCAGTTGCAGACACAAAGGTCCCAGATTGTCCCTGACCAAGAGTCGGAAGCAAAGGCAGTCTGTCAGCTCTGAGAGCTCATCGGAGCACACCCATCCATCTCTACTGCTACCTTCCAGAAAGTCTGATCCCAGGGGCCCTCCAACACACCTTGGAGGTGAAAGGAGACATTTCAATGAAGCCCAGATTTCTACAGGTCTACAAAAAGTTTTTTCTTCCCAGCCATAGAGCTTCTCCTATTTGTGCTTGATGAAACAGTACATGCAGGCCTCTCAAGTATGCCTTAGGGGAAGAAAGAGTAGGGATTCCATTGAATTGGGGTGGAGTAAGTCCAAGGCGCCTGGCTCCTGCAGGCCTCTCAAGCAGGAGGTGGAACCAGGGACTGAGATTGCCTTAGGGTCAGGCTGGCATCTATCAAATCCTCACCCAGTCATTTCCCAAGTCCTCTGTCCTGTGGCAAAGACTATCAGGGAGGGGGTTAGACAGGGAGGGGGCTTCGATTTAAAAAGACCCTCCCTGAGCTTGTAACCTTTATAGGTTAGCAGGCACTCAGCTGCCACTGCTGGCAAGAGGTTCTAGCCCAGACCTGCTAGAACTGGTTGGCTTCCTACAAATATGGGGGGAGGGGAGAACTAGTGACATTTGGACACACACCCATACATTGGGAAATGGGTTACAGGTTTTCTGTGCTTGCTCTGTAATGACTTTTGATATAGTACACACTATATTATCCAAGATAACAGGTCCCAGGTCTGTTCACCTGGCAGGGGTGGCTCTTGGGCTTAGTGTACAGGGGTTGCAAAAAGAGCAATGCTAGAAGGGACAGTGAGTCTGAAGCTCCAGAAAAGTTACAGAAAATCTGCCTTAGCTGAACATAGTCAGGACCTAGTCCTGGTGGAAGTTTAATCTTGAAATTGCAAGGGTCTAGGGAAGCATATTCACAGTGGAAGCTGTGGCTGAGGTTGCAAAGATTACCCACTTTTTCAAAGTTAATATTCTTAGATTCACCCCAGCCCAGAACTAGTGGGAACCTGAAAGATCATGCAGGCCTTGTCTAATCGTGGGAGAGAATGAGGTGGAGCAGACCACAAACTAGCCTAGTGTCTAATACCAGGAAGTAACTGCCCAGTCCCACTCACCTGCACCAGACCAGGTTGCTCCCACACAGCCCCAGCCTGATTTTGCCAGGATGTAAAATGGCCATGGCTGGGGCTGGGACCAACCTGCCAATCATTAAACCTAAGGCTAAAGTAGAGGTCTTGAGAAGAGTAGTTTGCGCCTTCTTGCGGGGTTAATAAGGTGGGCTCTGAACCTCAGTGTAGCCAGGGGCAAGTAAATTCTTCCACATGTCTCTCAGAGTCCTTGAAGCCCAACTCTGGGGTGAACCCTATTCAAGAGCACACAGGACTCTGGATAGAGTGGCCTGGATGCAGCGAGGCTCCTATCAGACCACAGACACAGACTCTGAAGATGTCACCGGGATTTCTGCAAGGAGCTGTCCCTGAAATAGGCTTGGAACGTACTTTGACAGCCCTGTGGTCTCAACACACCAGGGCAGGCCCCCAGAAGCAAAAGTCTTAGGCAGAGTCCCAAGGTTTTCCTTTCATGTATGCAACCTCTCCCCCTAGAACACTTCAAGAATTTTAGAGCAGAGGGGAACTCTTACACACACACACACACACACACACACACACACACACACACACACACAAACACACACACACACTTAGAGGAATAGGAGCTTGCTCATAAACACTAAGCAAAGCCAAAACTTGAACCCAGGGCTCTGGATTCCTATTCCAGTGCTCCTAGCACAAACCTCCGCGAAAGCTTAAAGGAGTAAGAATGAAGAAATGTTGCCTAGACACAGGTTCCACAGTCTTAAGCTAAGGGCAGAGCCCGGTTTTGTGTTGGCTTGGGTCCTGGCAAGGGGAGCATGAATCGGCTCAGGCCTGCAACAGCTCAGAGCCAAAGGAGGAAACGAAGTGGAAAGGATCCGTCCGGGAAGGAGTTCAGCCCCTCGCTTTTCAAAACCGTAGACACACTAGCAACACTCCCCTCCCTTCCATCCGCAGTTTTCTCCCACCTCCTCTGCCTGCCCAAACTCTCCCAGAGATCCAGTAACACGTGTTTCCACACCGCCCTGACAAAGAAGCAGAAAAACAGGACCCCCTTTTTAAGCCCCTCATTCCATGTTGGAAGTGGCCGGAGCGAGCCCAAGCTGAAAGGCGGGGCGGGGGCGGGAGGGTTCTTGCCTCCACTCTGTGCTCCCCGACCACCCACCGGAGAAGCGCTACGACCGTCCTAGTCTCCTGGCCCTCGCCTGCCGGTGAGCAGACTGCGGGAGCAGTCGACCAGAGTCAGCTTCCATAGAGGCCACATGGAAATGCTGGGAGCTTCTCCGGCCGCGGGACCGGTGGGACCCGTGGGGTTAAGTCTGAGTCTCCGCCCGGCGAGGACTGAGAGCGACGAGCTGGGGCGGTACCGGCCGCGGGGCAGCCGCCTGGGTTAGGAGAGGGAGGCAAGGCGGGATCCTCCTAGAAGTAGATTCTCAGGCGTCCGCCTGCGGCCACTGCCAAATCTTCTTCCCCCACTGCTCTCCCCTACTCACTCCCCCTTTCCCTCGAGGACCGCTCCGGTCCGGAGTTCCTAGGATGGGGGTGGGGCGCAGTCAGCTAGAAAAGCCAAATCTTTGAGGGGCGTCCAAGCACGTCCAAACTCTCCCATCAGACTGGCCAGTTCCTAAGCAGAATCCACACCGCCAACAGTGGCCCCAGGAGGGTCGTGGTGACCCAGAGTGGAGCAGAGGAGTCCGGTGGGGCCTTGCGAAAAGGTGCCCAAAGTTTCTTCCCCCTCGAGGCTCTCTCCACCCCCTCTTCCCTTCTTCCCGACACCCCCTTAAACCGTCCTCCGCCTTTCCTTCTCCCCTCTTCCCTCCCCACCTCGGTCCTCCCCTTTTCTTCTACCCGCATCTCCGTTCCGCCCCCCTCCCGTGTCGGTCTCCTCCCTTGCTCTTTGGGCGTCCGCCCCGTCAATCAGCGCCGCCGCGGGCCCCTGCCCGGCCCTCTTCGCCTCCCAGGCTCTCGGAGCGCCTCCGGCTCCTGTCTCCCGCCGCCCTTCGCTTTGCGCAGAGCCGGGTGATCTGTCAGCGGAGCCGGCCGGGGGGAGCCGCCCGGCCCGCCGGGGCTCGGGTTACTAGTGACTGACAGCGTCTCCATGGCGAATAATTTGACTCCGACTATTGTCTGGCGCGGGCAGGCCCCGGGTCAGATAACTAGACCAATCAGGGCGCGGGCCGCCGCGCCTCATGCCCGCTTAGAATAATATTATTAAAAAAAGCAGCGAGCGAGCTAGACCGGGGGGAGAACGAGCGAGAAGAGAGCGAGGGAGCGGCGGGCGGGCGGACGCGGAGCATGCCGAGCGGCGCCCTGGGCAGCCCCCGGGCTTGGAAGAGAGAACAGGCGAGGCACGCAGGCTGCGGGGGCGCGGCGTGGCGCGGGAGCCGCGGCCGGCGCGAGCACTTACTGCAGTGACTCGAGTTTGCCTGGAGCAAGCGCCGGGCCAGGAGGCCCGCCCCGCCGGCTTCTCGGCCCGGACCGCCTGGCGGGGAGGCGCCCATGCAGGACAGCGCAGTACGGTGAGGACGTGCGCGGACAGGCGGGCGGGGGCGCAGCCGGCACCATGTCCATGCTGCCCACCTTCGGCTTCACGCAGGAGCAAGTGGCTTGCGTGTGCGAGGTGCTGCAACAGGGCGGCAACATCGAGCGGCTGGGCCGCTTCTTGTGGTCTCTGCCCGCCTGCGAGCACCTCCACAAGAATGAAAGTGTGCTCAAGGCCAAGGCTGTGGTGGCTTTCCACCGCGGCAACTTCCGCGAGCTCTACAAGATCCTGGAGAGCCACCAGTTTTCGCCGCACAACCACGCCAAGCTGCAACAACTGTGGCTCAAGGCGCACTACATCGAGGCGGAGAAGCTGCGCGGCCGGCCCCTGGGCGCCGTGGGCAAGTACCGCGTGCGCCGCAAGTTTCCGCTGCCTCGCTCCATCTGGGACGGCGAGGAGACTAGCTACTGCTTCAAGGAAAAGAGTCGCAGCGTGCTGCGCGAGTGGTATGCGCACAATCCCTACCCCTCACCCCGTGAGAAGCGAGAGCTGGCGGAGGCCACGGGCCTCACCACCACCCAGGTCAGCAACTGGTTCAAGAACCGGCGGCAGCGCGACCGGGCAGCTGAAGCCAAGGAAAGGTACGAGTAAGTAGAGCTCCGGCGCCAGCTTCCCCTGGGCTCGAGGGAGGGGGTTGCAGGGCGTCGGCTTTTTCCCCAGTAGAGGCCTAAACTGGGCCCCTAGTCCCAGCCACCGCCAAAGTGCACCCTGATCTGACCCAGCGCTCAGGTCTTGCTGAAAACCAGGAAAGCAGGGATTTGTCTAAAGCGGGCAAAGCAAATCGAGAAGTTGTCAATTAACTCCCTGATCGCTTGTGGACGAAAGTGGAGAAGCAATGAGATTCGGGGCAAAGGCAAAACAGTGAGCCTGGATCCTCTGCAAGGGGGGCACAGGAGGCAGGGCCTAATAGTCCTCCGAAGGACTGAGGGATTTGGGCCAGGAATATTGGGGTTGAGAATTTCAGGCTGCCTGTGCGAATGCACCAACACTTCCCGCACTTTACGTCAGCCTTACTCAGCTCTCCACCAAAGTGAGATTAGGTGTCAGGACTGGGATTGGAACTTCCCTGGTATGACCTGGTTATGGAGAGACCAGGGCAAGAATAGTTCTTGTATGGATATAGAGTTGATAGCGAGTCTTTTATCCCGCATAGAAAGAACCAGGAGGCAAAATGCTTGAGGAGAAAATGTCAGCTCTGGGAGAGAAGAAGAGAAACACATGCCCCTATTTCTGCCTTGTTAGACCCAGCAGCCCTTCCCTGGCCTGCCAGGTCTTTGCCCCTCTCTCCTCAGGCTGTACTCTCTTTGGTTGGTAGATGAATAGATCTGGGATGAGCTGAGGACAGCAGAAAGACTGGGAGTTGCTTGTCTTCGGGGAAACCAAAACTTCCTGAACTAATGTAATTGTTGACCATTAGGCCCTTGTGGCTTCCAGCCCTGTTGCCCCTCAGAACCCCAGATATGGAAGAGGAAACAGGAAAGAAACTGATTGTGGAAACAGAGTCCAGCCAGAGTGCAACAACAAAACAAGATACCTGGGTTGGGTGGTATGGGGTTTGTGTAGCCATGAGTTTGCGTGATCAGGGTTCGGTGGGTGTACCTAACAGTGGAACTAGATCTCTGGAGGGGGTGGTCTACCTGGTCTCTGAGACTATGATATTGGGATATCCACAGTTGTAAGGTCTCAGGTGCCAGTCCAGTGGCAAGTTCCCTTCCAGGAAAACGGGGAGAAAGGCCTTAGGACGCCAGTGAAGAGAGAGCCTACCCAAAATTTCAAATCTTCAATCTGGGCAAGGCTGTCAGTCAAAGGTAGGGTAGGAAGCGAGTTTTCCCTGCTGGGGTCCCCCTCCTCCCAGACTGGCATGCATCCAGACTCCTGAACAACTAGGTTCTCAGGCCAGGCCCCAGATGAGGGCTGCAGGTTCCCTCAGTTTCTGATATGACCAGAAAGTCTAGGCCAGGATTAGCAGTCCCCTCTGTTCTCCCTTACGCGCTGCCCTCCTAGCCTGCAGCTTCCAGTCCTCAGCTTCCAGTCCCCCAGCAGAAGTTTCCACTGTGTCACCAGGAAAAAGGAGTCTTACATACTTACGGCCTTGTCCTAGGCCCAGCAAGGGGAGCCCTCACTAAGCTTCCCAGTTAGGAGCTAGAGGGAAAGGACCCTTAGGTCCAGGAACCTGTCCCCTGATCAGGGAATTCTGTCAAGCAGAGAAAAGCAAAAGGAGATGAAGGCCTCTGCGGTCCCCAACTTCAAGTGGGGCCTTCTGCCTAGTATCTAGCGTCCCTTACTCTCCTGCCCCCACTTCTACGCAGCAAATCCTGGCTTGAAGAGTGACCTGAAAAGCCACGCATCTTCTCTTCCTGTCCCCACTACCCATCCAACTCCAGGGAGCCCTGCTCCGCTGCCCTTTTGCTCTGGGAAAGAAATGTTAGCAACTCAGTGAGGGGAGAGGGGGACAACATACAGAGAGCAAGAAAGGTTTTCATGCGATTGAGAGCATGAGAGGTGGGGAGATACAGATGATACAGGGAGAAGAATAAGAGCGAGAAATCGGTGTTGAGAGATTGACATAACTGGCAGAAAGAACGAGAGCCCCAGTCCAGGCCGAAGAAATGGTAGAACCCAACACCAGCAGTCAGCGCGCGGTGGCTCAGGCTGCGAGGCCGGCGGCGGGCTCCGGCTCCAGGTGTCGCGGGGCTGAGCGGCCTCCGCTCCCCACGCTGACCCGGCTGCTTTGCTCCTGCACTTGCAGGGAGAACAGCGAGAACTCCAACTCGAACAGCCACAACCCGCTGGCGGCATCTCTGAATGGCAGCGGCAAGTCGGTGCTAGGCAGCTCGGAGGACGAGAAGACGCCGTCGGGGACGCCAGACCACTCTTCGTCCAGCCCCGCGCTGCTGCTTAGCCCGCCGCCGCCACCTGGGCTACCGTCCCTGCACAGCCTGGGCCACCCGCCGGGCCCCAGCGCCGTGCCCGTGCCCGTGCCGGGCGCAGGAAGCGCGGACTCACTGCAGCACCACCACGGCCTGCAGGACTCTATCCTCAACCCCATGTCGGCCAACCTCGTGGACCTGGGCTCCTAGAGCCTCACCTGCCTGGAAGTGCTGGCCTTCCGGGCTTGG
>CM053515.1:81811762-82089708 GCA_028627145.1 Eidolon dupreanum
GAAGTGAAAAGTTATTGTGTAAGAAAAAAAACACAGAAACAAAATAGCATGAGATTTGCGCGGGGGGAACCTGTGCTATTGAGCCTATAGTTTATCAGGCAATTAGGTCATTTCAGTATTCTTAGATGTGCTTTGTTCTGAGTTCTATCCCTTAACATCCTTATTAAAAAAAAAAAATTATTGAAAGGCAAGTAGTGAACTGAGGAAAATAATCCATGACATATGTAATAAAATAATAGTTAACTTCCTATATATATAAAGAGCTCTCACAGATCAATAAGAAAAATGATAAATGTGTTAATAGAAAATAAGCAATATACGTGAACAGGCTTTATTTAATAAGACATAATTAGTCAAAATGAGAAAAATATTCAAACTCACTAGTAATCAAAATACTTTATAATTAAATTTTAAAATAACATAAATTACAATATTTTACCTACCATATTGGCAATGTGCAACACTGGCCAGGAAGCAGAAAACATGGGTATCTTTGTATACTGTTGGTATTATAAATTGGTACTCTCTTCCTGAAAATAACTCAGGGCCACTGAATTCATTTAGTTTCTGTGTTTTATTTTTTAAATCAATTTTATAAAAATTCAAACATATAGAAAATTACAGAAAATAATGTAAGATACCCTTCTCCACTACCCAGATTTAATAGATGCTAATATTCTGTCATCTTTTTTGGGGTGGGGGTGGTGGGAGAATATAAAAATCTCACACTTCCCAATGCTTCTGAAGTAACTACTGTCCTAATGTGTATTATTCTTATGCATGTTTTACACGTGAATCTATAAATTATATCATATTCCATCAACTCTAAGATTCTATTATTTTATGTACTATTCTTTTATGTATAATTTAAAAATGTTTCTAAACTATGAAACTGCTTTAATAACTTAGAATTATTTTATACTGTAATAAACTTTTAAGACTTTGACTTTTAAAAAAAGTCCGATGTAGTTTTGCTTACACAAAAATTCTGTTATGTTAAATCACTGTGTAATCATTTTGAAGACATTTTAAATAGCATTTAAGTTTAACACGATTCCAAGTGTGCAAAAACCAGTTATGAAATCAAAACATGAATAGCTATGACCAAGTTGGTGTAACTCTGCCATGACAGCTGTCTCGCCAGTGGCAACTGTAAGATGCTTCTCAATATTAAAGATAACAAAATAGAAAAAAAGAAAGCATTTTGGAATAAATTTTAGAGATTTAAGCTTTTACATAAACAATGTCCTTTTGGAACTTGCTGTTTAGGCATTATGCTTTTGGAGTATAAGAGGTGGCTCACATGCCCAAGGAAGTAGTGCCAGTGACAACTAGCTGCTGCTGGAGCACAAGACCTCGTTTTAGCCTGGCCTTCCCTCCATTTCACTAAGCACCCAAGAAAACACGTAAAGGGTACTAGTAGGTTGTGGTGTTTCTCCATGGTAACGTCTGCCTTAAATCAGGAAAACAGTTAAGGCAGTCAATTCGAAGGCCCTGAAATTTACATATTACCAGCAGAAACTATGGTGACAAGGTCAGACGCTTGCCTTTGGGGGACATTTAAAGTGTCAGAAAGTTCAGTAATCAAGACATTTTAATGCAAGATTTGAAAGAATCAACAGTAATGCAAAACCATGGCACATCCAATTTTAAATAAACACAAACTGATTATCACTGCATTTCCCTTTTATCTCAGGCTCCAACAGAGTGAGGCACTGTAACTGGTCCTGCCTTATAGGGAAAGGAAAGGGATTGGAGTGATCAATGTGGTGCCACATTACAGTTCGAAATATAAATGTGCAACAGGAACACACAAACTTTCATAGGTAGGGTGAACAATTTTCAGTATTAGATCCCAAAACAGATGCAGGCTGTTAATAGAGAATGTGATTAACTGTACTTTCATACAAAGAACTAGGTTTGTACAAGATGAACACAATGCATGCCTGCCAGGTTATCAGCATTTTTGAGGCTACAGTAATTAAAATGGTGATATTTGCACAGAGTTCGACAAAAAGAACTGAACTTAGAAACTAGAAATAGATTATACACATATGGGAAATTGGTATTTGACAGGGCTGGCATGGTGTCCGCACAATCAGCTGTACGGAAAAAACTTAACTTCCTTAATTCATACTATATAGAATGGTAAACTTAACATGAATTAAAAACCTAAATATGTGGGCTCGGGAGGTGGGAAGACCTTAAAATGGAAAGAAATCAAAGAATATAAAACTTGAGATGGCAATGATTTCTTAAACCAGACAATGGCACAAACCATGAAGAGGTTGATAACAAGACTCTATATACAAATGTAAAATATAAAGGCTAGGTTTTGCAACATATATAACAAGGGATTAGTATCCAGACTAAATAAGGAAACTACAAAATGAAAAAAGACAAACAAAAAAGGAAAATAGGCAAAGGGTATGAGTATTCAGAAAAGAGGAAACTCAAGATGGCCAACACAAAAAAGGCAAACATATTTGTCTCACATGTACTCAGAATACAAACTAAATGAGATACTATTTCACATTGATCTGACTGGCAAACTTAGTCTGACAATATCAACTGTCCCTGAGGCTGAGCCAGGACAGAATGACATTTTGTGTATTTCTAGTGGAAGTGTGATTTACTACGTCTTTACTATAATGTGTTTGCAATATAAACTTGAAGATATGTGTACCCTATTAACCTAGTAATTTTATTTCTAGGCAAACACTAGATAAAACACTAGTACATGTGCTCAATTAAACATACCAGGATGCCCACTGCATCAGTTTTTTTAACAGTAAAAAAGTCACTAATATCCTAATTATCCCTCAGTGGGCTAATGGGTACGTTGTGGCATAATCACATAGAGGAATACCGTACCAGTTAAATATTTTTATTTAAACATTAGCTTGTTTTATAGAACGGGGGATGTAGAGGTAATAATCAGAACATAAATTCAAACCTGAGGTTGGGAATAACAACACCCTTTCCTATCATACTCCCACCAAAATCAAAACCAATCATGTTGGTGGGTGAATGGGTGATGGAAATAATGACGAGGTGACTGACCTCTCATGGTAGGTGATATTTGACTCTTGGATAACCCAACTTGCCCTTCCCTACCTTCTAAATATAACTAAATCACAATACTTGGGTACACCACCAAATCAAAACCTGTAAATATCGCTCACAGCTCAGCCAAACACTGCTCTTGAGTTTCCTGTCTTGGAAAACATTAACTGTCCAATTTCATTTGTCTACTCATATTTACACTCTCTGAGCCTAGTGGTTTTCAAACTTTTCAAAGTCAAAGAACCTTTACATAAATGAAATCTTAGCTGGAATCCCAACAAGTTAGCACAAAAAAAAAAAAAAAAAAAAGCAGAACTGCTCTGGAGGTTGTGACCCAATACCCTAGCAACTTTGTCTGGTAATTATAACATTTTAAGGAGAGCCTGAACTTCATGAAAATTCTTAGGACTACTGATTTGAGTATACATAATTTAAAAATGTGAATTCATAAGTTTTGTAAAAAGGTTCCTAAAGAACCTGTAACTCCAGGAATTAAATGCAGTTACTTTCATTTTGGGTGTATACTTCAATAGCATCCAAGTGCTATCTATAATCATTACAACCAGTCTTACCTAAAATCAATTTTAATGGTAAATATTAAATATTGAAAATAGGCTTTATACTATATCGATTTACTTATAAGATCCTTATTCATAGGCAAAATCTCAGGAAAATAAACCCATGGTCCTCTAAATCATGTTACTGTGGAATTTTGTCAAAATAAATTGTACTTCACGTCTTCAAGACTTAGAAGCAAAACAAAACCACTTCTTCATAGTGAAAGTGCAAGGAAAAATAAGTGTAAATGACCTAAGAGTGAAAAAGAAGGTATCAGACCCATATACTAATTCTTGGATTGTACTAGTCCCCTTCACCTCAAATACATACCAAAGTATTTTCATAACAGGTAGATATTATATGAGAATAAAAGAACACTTGTGGTACAGATTCAACCACTAAAGAAATCATTATTGCCACTATTATAGATTAGGGTTATTAGTCAAAAGGAAAAAATCCCAACCTTTTTGATTCTACCTATACATAAAAGTTATGGTTCTTTTTTGCTCCAGTAGAGTTGTGGATACGAAGAGAATAACTAACCTCCTAACACCAAGATTATGCACCCCTTGCTCCTGAATTAGAAGAGCATAGCTGAGTTATTACATTTGAGCAATAAATGATATACATAGTTAACAGAAGTGTTTGCCAGGTAGAATAAAACTGAAACAGAAAATAAAAGGGAGAAGATATTACAGTCAAAAAAGCCAGCAAGAAGTGAGAATCGGTGGTGATGCTGCCTGAAAAGCAATTTTTTCCATATTAGTACTTATATTGTTTTACTTCTAGACCACAATGTGACATACATACATCACCAAAACAATGGGCAAAAATAGACACTTGCTTAGCATTTTCATTAAGGGTTACAGACTTACAATATGTGTTCTGTACATTATACATTTTAATATGCAAAAAAATCCATGCTATTTTCACTAAATACTATTTAGCTACCCAAAATGTATTTTAAAATCTTTATCAAATGCCTTCCCTTATTACTTAAATCAGATTGATTTCAAAATATAAAGACAATTTGGAAGAGGAAATATAGAGGTTCTAATTTCTGGCTCAAATGTTGGACTAATATTATTATAGAAAAGTCTCTCACCTAATAATATTATTTCATTATTAAGCCATTTTGAAGCCTGCCTAGGAAAAAAAAGGACCTCAAGGGCATGAGAGCATCATCATTTTCATACAGGAAAATCAATAATTATAATTTGTATCAATGACAGTTCAACTTCCAAAGTATTTCTACATTTAGCATTAAGAAACTGATTCATGGTCATAAACCACTTAGGTTAATGAATTAATGGTGAAGAAGCTTGGAAAGATCTGTTAAATTCGTTTTCCTTAAAAATGTAATGTTATTTAAAAAACAAATCTCAAAAATACGCAACTTGATATTTTAATATTTGTTACATTAATAAAGAAGCCAAAATAAACTGAGGTATGTTAATGTGTTGTTTTTATAATAGCAATCTTCATCTGTTTTAAAATTTGCTATGGTTTCTTAAGGGAATTAAGTGTTTAGTTAGCTGGTTGGACAGACTGACAACACTACGAAAAGACATCAAATCCCAACTGAATCCCACCATCTGAAAATAAAACTGACTTTAAGTGAAAGTTGCAGCCACTCTTGGTTATCCAAACACATTTAGAACCAAAAACTCAATAAGTGAAGTATCTTATAATTATCAAGCCTCATAAGTGGGCAAGAAACAATGCATGACAGAAATTGAGTTTTTAACACCTCCATGGTAACTCTCCCCAATCCTGATGAATGTTCAGAAAATTGAAAACCCTAACCAAAAACACTTCAGCATAAAGCCCTGATCCACTTAATCATCATTAAAAAATGTCCTGTTCTTATCTAGCCAACCTGATGTGGGAAAATGATTTTATTTAAAATGTGAATTAAAAAATTCAATATAGAAGTGAGGCCTTTTAAAAGAAATAACACAAATCTACAGTAATTGACAACATCCTAAAAGATTAAAGTGATCTCAATATCTGCTATATGAAAATCAAACTCTATTGTTAGGTTTCATCTTAAATCATGAGTTTTACAAGTTGAAACCCATCACAGGACTATCCTGGGGAAAAACAGTACACTATTAAAGATTCCACGTTATCTTGCTTTCTAAGTTTCAGTGTAATAGTAAGCATATAGCCATATAGCCACCACCTCTTAGAGCCCAAGTAGATTTTATGTCAGATCTATGTATGACTTCACATTCATTTACTGTCATATTGCAATGTTTGGAAAAAATGAGTACATTATAAAGCTGTCTAAACGAACAAGGGCAGCAATTCTGAAAGTCTGGAGGTCTCAGGGAACCTTTCAAAGAGGTCCACGAGATGAACCTATTTACTTAATACAAATACTCATTCTTTTTTTCAAAGTATTGACACTTGCACTGATTGTGCAGAAGAAATGGGCAAAACGTAGACACCTTAGCACAAATCAAAATAGTAGCACCAAACAAATTATTTGCTGTATAGCCTTCACTACTACACTAAGAAAAAAAAGGGGGGGGGGGGGAGGGAGTCAGTTTTAATTAACAATGTCCTTGAGTTATCATTGAAAATTAATTTTATTACAACTCTATCCTTGAGCACACATCTTTTTAATATTCTGTACGATGAAATTGAAAGTACTGATTCTGTAGCATGCTGAAATGTGGTGGTTGTCTCACGCTACTATTTGAAATGTACGTTGAACTAGTAGTCACTTTGCATGGAACACAATTTTTACTTGAAAAGAATGACTGACAGACTATGGTTATTCAGCAGGCATTTTCTCTAAAATAAACGAAGTAAGCCCATTGTCACTTAAGGAAAACAACTGACAATATTTGTTGCCAATGATAAAATTACAACCTTTCAAACGAAAATTAGAATTTTGAAAAATCTGTATCCATCACCATGTGCTTGGCAGCTTCCCAACACTTAAAAGATCTTTCTGATGAGATCAGTTAGAGTAACCAAAAAATTTTAAACATTGCATAATAACATCAATATTCTAAAGAATTGCATAATTCAAGGAATCAGTATTTTCCAAATGACCAACCAATATACAATGTTATAAAATCATGTAAAAGTAGAAGATCCGTTCAAATTGCAAGACGGATCAAATGGGAGTACAAAGTTGAATAACAGCTTCAGATTTCATACCTCAACTAACTCTGAAGAAATTACCAGTTCTATTTTTGATAATACATCAAAAAGGAATTACGCACAATAATCTGCCATTTAAATACTCTTTTCCAATTCATGTTTGTGTGAGGCCAGATTTCTTCATATACTTTAAATAAAGTGCCACATTGCAACAGATTGAATGCAGAAGCACATATGAGAGTCCAGCCCGACATTAAAGGATTTAGGAAAACAAAAACCAGTGCCTTTTAGATTAAAAAAATTTTTTTTATATAAAACAGTGCTATTTATGTTAACAGGCAACGGTTTTATTTTTTAACACAATATCGATATAACCCATGAAAGTTCTTTGGGATCTTCAATTTTAAAGAATATAAATGGGTCCTGAGATCAAAATATTTGAGAATAGCTGGATTAGGGAATTCAGATTAGTAAACACTAAATACAGGTTTTTCTTCTGTTAATTCGCAAATTATTTTGGTTTCAAGGGCCACTAAAGTCCCAGAGAAAGGTTTTTTAAAGTAGGTATAAAAATCGTTTGGGGAGTGGAGAAGGAGTTAATTAGTATCGTCCTATACAGTTTGGACAATTCCTTGGAATTATAATTCGCCTATACAGTTTTGTATAAAACATTTCACAATAAATATTCTAAGTATATAAATGTTTAAAATAACATTCAAAACTGGACTTTTATTTTTAGAAATCATACCAAATAGTAATATGTCACACTGTTTTTATCAATTCTTTATTTAGGTAACAAGTCGGTTATGTTCACTGCATTGTATGAAACATCACAATACCATACTGGAAAGGTACTATCAGTACAAGGTTGGATCAGAGTGGACAGTTTGAACAATAAACCATTTTGCATTCTTCATTCTCTATCTCTTAACGACCCCCCAAACCCAGTAAAGGGACAAAGAGCTTTTAACATCATCATGTAAAGCACTTTAACTTACAAAGCTAAAATCTAAAGAATAAATAAAATATATTGTGGCAATAATTCCATTAGACCAAAAATCAGGTGCACAATAAATCATATGATCAAGGAAGCTGTCTGTCCATATTCAAATGTGTGGCTCTTCAGAAACAGCTTCAGGAAAATGTTACAGAAAATACCATGAATTCCATTCTACATAGGACCAGATGATGACTCATTTTAACTACACACAAGGGCAATTACATCCTGCTGAAACACAATTTAAACATATAGAAAAATGTTTACAAAGCATCCACATGTAAACCATGTACGAATGGATACATTCATTGCTTCTCCTACCCCAATAGCTTCTTTTAGATAAATATTTTATTCTTCATGTTCAGCGTTAATTGGATACATGCAAAACCCAAAAAGAATTCAAGGTTATTGTAAAAATAGAATTAAACTAATAGTCTTCAAGTACCTTATGTAACAACCACTCTGTACCGTGCCCAATGTTATAAAATGAAAGGTTACTGAACCCATGAAAATATCTCTGTAATACTTCCTTAGATCTAAAATAGATAATTTTAAATGTATTTATAGTCATTTCAGTGTGATATTCTGAGCTTTTAAAATAACATAAACAATTAAAAATTATGCCAAATTACACAAAACTTGTATCTTAAAAGCTGAAAAATTAAAACTATTAAAACCCACATTTAAAACAAAAAATCACAATTTACATTATAAAGGCAAATTTCATCATTTAAAAAATTTGCAGCAGTGAGATGTCAAAGCAAATTATAAATAGCCATAAATTAATCCATTTGGTTTCAAAGATTTTCTAGTGAGAATTGAAGGATGTAGTAAAAATACATGCATAAAACCTGTTAGGGTTTTATTATTATTGCCAAATACACTTTATCTTGAAGCAGGCAACATTACAATTTGGACATTATTGGAGAACCCAGTTTGGTGATACAGGTAAAATTGGGAAAAAATTAAATAACAATTAATAATAAATATATATCCTATAGTATGCTCAAATGAAATTTCAAGCCACAGAGCTGCAAAAGGCTTCCAACTTGGTGAATTGAAAAAAGGAACATCTCCTATAATTCTTTACTCTTACATGCTTATATGTTGTGTGTCTTGTTAAAAAAACAAAACAAAACAAAAAAAAACCCCATAATGTATCTCCGGAGTACAGCTAACTATATTCCCATGCACCTCAGGCACAATTATTATATGTGCTGAAATAACTTCATTGGTTTCTAGGGCCAAAAGTTCAATACAGATGTAACCGGTATGCCTGAGGTTGGCAAAAATACTGTAGTACAGGCAATGCTACAAAGTGGCAATTATCAGAAAACACAAATATGAACAAATGATGGGAAATGCTAATTATTTTCTGCTCATATCACAAAACGTTGGAAATCCACAAGAATATTTTTCCCTTGTATTGAAGAAAATTGTGATTAAAAGTTTTTTCCCCCAATTTTCAGAATCAAAAGCATTTTAGAAGGTTTATAAGGCTACCATGGGTCTTCTAGATCTCCAGCACCCTACAGGAAGAGAAAAGGAAGAATATTATTATTATTTACCTATACCACTTCCAGGTTGGATTGAATTTCAAAAGAAAACAAAATTAGATGAACAAATTACCTTCCTTTGTTTGAAAAGGTACTTTTACAGAGAGGTGTGTGCATTGTGTGCTGTGTGTACAAACACGGATCTATCTAATATAGATAGATAACTGGCTGTTTTCTCTCCCCTCTCCACCAAATGCCTTCCTCTTAAACCACTTAAAAGTATTCCGGCATTGGAAAAATAGAATGAACCATCAGCTACCTCTGAAGATTCCAAAGTTTCAACTTATGGTACCTTAAGCAACTTTAGAACACATGATAAGTATAAACATGAAGAAGAGTTAATGGTCTACATTCACAAAATAATTGTTTTAAGAAATAGTTTCCCATGTGACTAATAGTTACCTGGATTTTAAAAACTCATTTTAACAAACACAAAACTCATCTGCCACTATTTAAAATACCCTCCAAATTCTTGCATTTATTAATATGTGATGAACACTTATAGCAAAGTTGACAGTCTTGCAATCTTTAAAATACTCATCATGGCAATTTTCTGACATGTCTATGTGTGTCCATTCTGTCCAAAGCTTAATATTTTGTACCACAAAAAGGGAATAAGAAACAGAATAGATTTACTTTAAGCAGGACTTCTCCAATATTTTTTCTTTTATTAATGAAAAAAGCCAAGTCAAAAGTTTTCTAAATTTTATATAAATACAAAATGAATTTCTAATGTGTATTATTCCAATACACCAAACCTGGTTTTTTAAAAAAAATAATTTAAAAATAAGTACAACATGCATAGATTATTCCACATCACATGCTTTATTTGGGCTTAAACACTTATAATTTCATTCTAAACACTTGGTTGACATACATTTTGATGTATGTAGTTATAGTCTATACAGAATATACAAACCAAAGCTATATGAATACACAGGTATTTCAAAAATTATGTTTCGTAAAGAATACAGAGAAAGGAAAAATAACCACACATCCAATACCTCAGAACTTCTAAAAATAAAACTACAGAGATGTAAAATATAAACAAGCCAAAGAACACACAAATTATCATCCTTGAAAAAAATTACAGGGCAGCATCTGCCATTCTTTACGAACTAAAATTACTAAAGAAAGCACAAATTTATTACAAAGCTAACTGAGTATACTAATACGTAAAATGATGTGAAGCAGTATAATACTACATTAACAAGTTTTTTCCAGAATATACTATAATCTTGCTAACCAGTAATCGTTCATTCTTTCTAGTATGAATTTAACTACTGACTTTAAGAACCAGTAGTCTCAATACTGGCGTACAATATGAAATGACATATAATTTTATTAAATTCAAAGTACTATAAATAGTTAATTTTAAACTGTCTAATAAAGGTGTATGCAAAGGCCTTCTTAAAAAACAAGGCTATATGAGTATAATAAAACTAGTTTACCAAGATTCAAATAACAAAACGGTTATATAAATGCATACATTATACTTCCTAAGTAAAAATCATCAAATCAAAGATCACAAAAATATCACCACAGAGTAAAGTCATATTTTTCCACCACCCATCTTTGTCCCTGCATCTTCATTACGGCTGTCTAATTCAGCAAGATCACTTTTTGATTCAGTATGGCTTTCCTGCATTGTCACTGGGTTTCCAGCATCACTGTTCGAAGAAGTAGCTGTAGCAGCTGGTTCAGCAGGGCTTTCTTCTCCCTCTATTTTAGCTAGCCTGTAACTAGTCAGCATCTCCTCCAGAAGTTGTCGGTAGTTTCCCCTATGATTAATTCTCATTTGCCTGAGAGCTTCCACCAATTTCCCCTGTGATCCACTTTCCTCTGCTTCATCGGAGGCCTTTTTTTAAGATTCAAGACCCCAGTGTCAGTAGACAAACTAGGATATTACATGTATTTCAAAACATATCACAGCAAAACACTCATTTTTCTACCATGAGTAATATAGTCTAAGCACGAGAACATTTCATTAAATAAGTATCATCTTATTTGTGTCAATAAAAATTTCCAATTGAAATATCTCGTTAGTTTTAGCAAGTTACCATTAACTAGTTACGTCTTATTTCACATTGTAATTTGAATTTTAATCTGAAATTTACTCTGCTATTAGAATTCAACAGCAACACAAGCATTTCCTAAACTGACTTACTTTAACAAAACAATAATTGGCTATAATGATTTAGTCTAAAAGGAAATTAGTATGTAAAGCAATAGGAAAGGACAGAAAGGCAGGCCATTAGAACATTAGTTTCTTCATCAGTTCTGCTAAATGACAAGTAGGAGATACAAAACATAAAACTATATAAACTTAAACTGGATTTTTGGGAAAATTTAAAGCATTTATGGATTAAAATTTTTATTTACTTTTGTCTTGAAATATCTTAATAAAACATCTCTTGATAAAAATAGACAAAATATATTGAACATAAATAGATATGAATAGCAAACTACTTATCCTTTTACATTTTTTTAAATTTTGGAAAACCTATAGGTTTCTACAATAGTAACTATTTAACCCTGTTAGCAAAACAAGCTCTAACATCCAAGCTGGTCATAGTTAAGCTGAAAGAGGAAAAGCCAGAAAACCTTACATCATGTGCCTCCTGATGTGATGAATTAGGGAGTACAGGGCTGTGTCTTGTGTTCTTGCCAAAAATATTTAATATAAACCTAATAAAGCTAATTTCTAGTTTACAAGAAACAGGGGATAGAGGATCAAGTTAAAGGATACCACAAAGAAATAATCATATGATCTACAATGTAGGACATCCTAAAAAAAGCTGGTTCACATTCTTTATATTCAGTGTCATAGGGGAAGAAAAAGTAGGAGCTTAATTAAAGACTTTTATAATATCCCTGACTGATAACAACCTGATCAGACCATGGTTCAAAAACAACTATAACTGTCATTCTAGGGATCACTGGAAAAATTTGGACTTGATATTAGATATTATTAAATTTATTATTTTCTTAGGTATAACATTATGGTTACGTAGAAGAACGTCCTAATTCTTTAGAGGTACATGCCAAAAATATTTAGAGGTAAAGTATTATGATGTCTGCAATTTGCTGTCAAAGGCTCAGTCAAAAAAAGAAAAAAGTAGTGTATATACGCACACACATAAAGAGATAAAGCAAATATGGTAAAATGTTAACAATTGTTGAATCTAGGTAGAAGGTATATAGGTGTTCGCTATAATCATTTCATTTTTTCCTATATGTTAGGAAGTTTTCATCATAAAACATTGGGAAAATAACATACAAAAAAGTTTACTAATATAGATGATCTGTTACAAATTCTTAACCATCTTTGGAGACGGCTTCTCCATAATTCTGCAACAAAGATAACACCAATATAACCACATAATGACAATGTTTATTAGAAAAATGAGAGTACTTGAATGCTTAAAAAAAAAAGTGCCCTTGTGGCAAAAAGCAAGAGATGATACTGCGTGTAATAATGTTTTATATATATGTGTATGTTCCTGTATCTGTTCATTTTTAGAGTATTAAATAAACTGCCTGGAAGGAAAAGAAATAGAGTAATATAGAAATAATGATAATGGGTAATGAAGTTACAGATGCTTTGTTTTCTCTCAATTCTCCAATTTTCTATATCAAGCATAATAACTGTCAAAATAACTTTTTTAATTTGCAAAATTTATTGTGTGGAGAGGACATAAAAAGATGTGCTGTTAAGACTGTTTTGTATTTTTTTCTCCTTACCTTTTCTTCTGTACTAAATAAACGTTTCCCTAAGTTTCTCATTTGAATCTATTCAGGAAAGGTTAAGATGGAACAATAAGTGCTTGCTCATCATAACTTTATCAGTCTTTAATCAGGTCTTCCAAAAGACAATTTTCTACTTGATAGTGTATCACAAAGGACTTTTAATAAAAGGCATAAAACTCCCCTTCCCCCAAAAGAAAACATTAAAGCAACAACTCCCTTTTTATAAAACAAAACAAAAAAACTTCTAGGCCATTGAAGCAAAATCTGCTTCAAGTGGGCAAGGTGACTTACACATAGTGAAAGTGATTATCAACTCTGGTTTTCACATTGTAATCACCCGTGGAACCTTAAAATTTATACAGATACCAAAGTTCCATCCCATATTCAGATTCAGTAGGTTGGGGTGACTTCTTTTAAAAAGCCTGACAGGTGATTCTGATATACAACCAAGGTTGAAGACCACAGATAAAGACTTAACAGTATAACTCTTTATTTTAACTTATTGATAAGGTTGGATCAAAGGTTGTTATATTGGTTGTATTTTAGTCAATCTTGGTGAGTTCAAAATATAAGCACCTCTCACTCTTCATTTGACACCTTATTATTACAGAAATCATCTATGTTTCCGTGAACTGATATAACAGCAAAAGTTGGGAAGTAGTTGCTTTTTAAAAGATACATTAAAACCAAACCTGTATATTAAGCAGGGATGGATTTATAATGGCTGGCACCATAAAACCAGTGAATTGAAAAGAACGTAAGCTACAGACCACATTTAAAAGTGATATTATCTTATAGCAAATTTCATTTCCCTACTGTGTTGGATAGATGATGGATGCATGAAACCTCTTTCCCAATCATTTCATTTGATTTTTCAAAATACCATTATATAACTCTCACGGATTTTCACTAATTCATACATATATAGCACATCATGTATACACATCTATTATAGCAATTAATTCCACTTTGCAACTGTTCACACTTCTCTCCAATTAGACTATAAACTCACTGAGGTAAAGATAATTTCATATTACTTTCAGTATCCTCCCTACTACCTAGGGAAGGGAAAATTAATATTCGTGCTAAGAACTTTATATACATAATCTCATTTAATCCTCACAGGTAACCTAAGTAATAGGCACTGCAAGCCTGATTTTTATAAGTGAAGAAACTGAGACTCAAAAGATGTAAGTTATTTATGTCAGGGTGACAACGCTAGTAAAGTGACACAGCTCAGATTTGTGTTCAGCTATAATTAATATCTATGTCCTTCTGAATGCTCTTTTAAATACATTATAGTAAATAACAGTTTTTATAGAATGTCTCATATAAACAGACACAAAATGAATACTGGTTTAAATTACTATAGAACCAGACCACAAATTATTTCATATTAAATAAAGTCTATAATCTATTTCCTCAATACAGAAAGATTAATGAAATTACAGGACAAAAAAAAATCATAAATTTAAGGTAATTACAGAGATCAGAATTTAGGACTTCTGTTTTTGTTTGTAAGGTTTTACTGTCATCTAAACTACCACAGTTTAAAAATCGAATCTCATGAAAATACTGCCTTACAAAAGAAAAAAAGAAAAAAAAGGAAAAATACTGCCTTATACCGAATAAGACAAAGTAATCTAGATAAATGAAGCAGAGAGCAAACAAAAGGGGGGGGAATCTCAGCACATTTAAAAATAAAGTTTCACTAGCTAATATTAATTACAGCAATTTTTTTCTAAATCCAATTACTATAAGCAAAATTCTTCAAATGATTAGTTAAAAACAGTGGAGAAAAAGTAAAGAATACTAACATATTTATTGGCTAGTATATGTTATTTGTATTTTTTGTGGAGTCCTAATGCCCTGCTTGTCAGCTAAAAATAATTTAAAAATAATTTTCAGAACTAAAGATTCTCCAATATCTCTTCATGAAATAATTAACAATGACTAATGAAGAATCTAACAAACCAGAAGTTGTTTGCAAGAATCATGTAAAATTTAATGAATCTGAAATAATTTCAGAGTCACTAAAATGGTTAAGACCAGAGCTGAGAGAAGTGGTATGTCAAGTCATACAGTGGCTAACGTTAGTGTATTTCCAAACAGTGCTGGTCTTTCTCCAAAAAATGCTTTGACCAATAAAAAGTAAACGAGAAACAACTTACAGAAAATTAGTATTCCCAGTCTTAAAACTGAGATGTAAAAGTGTAAAAAGCAGGTACGTTTATTCTAATTGATCTATTTGAAATAAAATTTAAAAGACTGTATATAAAACAATAATGAGAAAACAGGGTATGGAGATTCTCTGGAGATTGTGTTCTTTCCTCTCGTTCTCAAAAATCCAAATGTCTTTAAAAAGGTTTTGGATTAGTATATATAAAAATGTATATTTAAGTGAAAAACAAGTGATAAGAAACTGAGCTTGACTGCTTATTTTCAACAACTTTATAAAATATTCCTCATCAAAAACAGAGTATCTTAAGACTATTAAACACGAGATTCACAAAAGAAAATGATTTTTTTGGATGGTTAGCAGAGGTACGGACAGAGGTGCATAGTCCCTAAAAATCTTAAGAGAGGCAGCATGAAAGGTGTACAGAACAGTTTTTGGAGTCACTCTGACTTAAGATTCAAATCTGGCTGCACAATTTATTTAGCTTTGCAACCGGGGCAAGCTACCTCATCTCCCTGATTCTTAGTTTTTTCTTTATAAGAAAGGTGCTAAGATTATCTATAATTTTACATATATACCACACACACACACACACACATGTTCCTTCTTTATCCTTGGAATATCATCCACTTATGTAGCTGCTTCATCATTGGTATCCTAATTCAAAAGCATTATAAGTCTTTGTTGAGGGAAGATATTAACATTTTCGCATTGAAAATATAAAGCTCTAAAAAAATACTTTCATACCAGTTAGCAAACTCGAATTATTTTTTTTAAATTCAACTTAAAGATAGTTTTAGCAAACTCTTACTAGAAATGAAAAAACAAGTATTTCTTATTTAACAGGCATTAAGCTCTTACACACGCCAAGCACCGCTGCAGATGCTGGGACATAAATAAATCAAATGAAGTTCCAGATCACACAGAATTTATATTCTACTTATAAAACATAAACTATCACTTTAGAAGAAGAAAAGGAGTGTGATCTCAGAGCTCTGCCTAATATAAGAACTTAAAGCAAAATGCAGCTTGACTTTTTCTGGCCCTCTACGTGATTTATTCTTTGGGGGTCACTTCTTTGAGAAGCTGATGAAAATCGCAGACATACTCAACATTAAAAAACATTTATGTACATACATAAATATACTTCCAAAAACTTTTGGGGGAATCACAAACTCCTTGATTAAAAATTCCTGCTAGACTCTTTTCCGTATATTTTGATTTTAAAAGTTGGGAAAATATTGCTATTGCTAATATTAACATTAACATATTTCAAAAAGTTGAACTAAGAAGCAAATTTAGAAAACAATTTAAGATTATCCTAGTAAACTTTCTGAATATATTTTAATAATTTAATAACTGACTTACAGTTAAATCAGTTTTTTGAAATGAATTTATTAACCAAAAGATTTTTTAAAAGAAAAATGAATGAATCTTATTCTAATGGTACTACTTATAGGCATTTATAGTAGAATAATCCTATCTATAATATAAAGTAGACATTTTAGGAATCTAAAAAAATTTGTTTAACTCTGACTAGCATTCTTTTCACAAGTATCTAAAAATATTATTTTTGTTATTAAAACAAGACTTAAATTTTATATCTCCCAATTGTTGCCTCTGAATTTTGACCATACTTTAGTCTTCCCCATTCTGCAAAAGTAACCACCAACTCCTGCCATTGGGCTTCCTGGCAACATCTTCCACGTGGCACAGACTAAGTCAAGCAGCATTCCTGGAGCATTTCTCTGCCCAACTCACTGCTATAGCAAGTCAAGAGCTAATAATTTAATTAAACATCTATAATTTCTTCATTTTTTTTCTGTTTCTTCTGTATTTTTTTTTTTTTAGTACATTTCTGCTACTTGTGATTATGGTTTAACATTTTTCTAAGTTCATGGTTATTCTAAAAGGATAAAAGTCACATTTTCCAACATAATATTCTGGGCTGCAAAAGTTAGCTTTTATAGTAAATAGGAAGTTTCTCCAATCCATATATAGCTACTTAAAATGAATTTCCGCTTATCGTTTGATCTCTGTAATTATTTCAAAACTACTTAACTTCCAGTATCTCTTTAATAAGGCACATGTTTCTAACAGATTAAAATACCACATATATTCCTTTTTGAGTCTATCATTCCTATACTCCAAACATATGGTGGCTTCTCAATCTAAAATGTAAAGTTCAAATGGCCTCTCCAAGTCTCCTCAAAAATACTTCTGACATCCTAAATTCTTAAAATTTCACAACAGTTTCATGTTAGTGAAAATGATGTTCTTCCTTTCAAAGACAGCTTATACTTTGTTCTTGGCTCTCCCATCCACTTGAACTATCGTCCTCCTCATTTTATTTCTGCCATTCAAATCATTCTTCAAATCCTATCTTTTCTCTGAAAATCAGGCTTTTCCAGTAATCATTGTAATATTCACATGAGAATTAAGCACAATCTAGACTTTGTCATTTCTTTTTATTCTTTACTAGATGATATGAAACATTTTTATTATTTAACTTTGTTTATATCTACATTGTAAGCTGCACTGAGAGAATGGGTGGGACTATACCTTTTGTTTGTAGTTTCTTCCCTACATCAATTCACTACATGGTAGACTCAGTGTTCGATCTGCTGATATTAATAGAAAGCTTGTATATGAAGGTAATTCGGTATATATCTACATAATTTATAGTCATATAATAATCATACTTAAGGCAAGTTTTATATCCTGAGCATTTTCCCATAGCTTCATGTTTCTGTTGCCTATTTATTCACTGTCTATAAAGCTACTATGTCTAAGTCCTTTCTACTTAAAAAAAAGTTTAAAAGTCCCCTCCTTGGTATTCGTTTAACAGAAATTTAGGGTTTAAAACATTTAAAAAATTTTGTTTGGAGTAAAAGCAACCAACTTTTTGAGGGAGCAAGGTATAATGAAATAATCCTTTAAGATTACACACTAGGGTTTCATTTCAAATACATGAGGAAACAGGAATACTTATATGGCTAATAAATGAATCAATAGCTAACTTGTAAGGGCTTATTTCCTCTAACCATGGTGGAAGATGCCATACAGAACCTAGAAGCTAGCTGAAAAGGTAAAACTCTCCTCACTCTACCTCCCACTTACCACCATTTTCTTTAAGCTATGTCAACATCCTATCCTCAGTTGTTTGATTTAGAATTATCTAAATGTATCACAATGACATTTCTTTATTTTTAAATTAATTTTTACAGCTTTGGATATAATTCTTAACATTTTTAGGTACCCACCAAACAAGAAAGACTCAACTTGGAATCACCGCTCTAGACCAAGATATAAACTGTTATTTTCTATATACGGTATCAACTTTTGTTCAACTCACTAAATCTATTAATTGTAAAATTTTCCTTTTTGACAGGACACTAATTTTTAAGGAAAAAATTATGTGATATTACTGCGTAGTAATAAATCCTAGAAAACAATGCAACTGAGATGATACATAATTTCTATCAAGCAGAACTGGAGACTTGGAGGGTAAGTCTATTTCTTCTCAACAAGTTCACTGGCTTCCTTAAATCTTTGAAGCATACATGTTAAAAATTAAGTTACTCAATTTTTGATGTCACAAAATTTAAAAACTCTGTGAGAAAATACTTATTTGAGTTATTGACTATGAAATTCGAAGCAATTAAAAAAAAAGACACTGTTTTGTCTCCTGGTACTAGTTCTAAAATAAACCAAACAAAAAAAAACTGCAAAGGAGCAGCTGACAGCTTATCACTATTTCTAAGGAAGGTAAAGGGATAAAGAGATTTGCTCTGATGAAGCACAGCAGGGTACAACAAAAATGGTTACCTCAGGTCAACACATAAACCCACAGCACAATAAGATTAGAAAGAAATTATCCTCAGGCATTCATTCAACAGGGTACAAAGGGACACTTAAATGTTTGGTCATTAAAATAACAACTCATTCACTACAGCTAACTTCCAGTGATGGTAGCAGCCTGCTGAAGGAGAAACTGAGATATTTAAAAGTGCATTCTTTGCCTCACAATTAAGATTTAAAGAAGAAGAAAAGGCAGACATACAGGGAGGAAGTTAAGTACAGCTCAAACAAAAAAGTATTTGATACTGATTAAGTGACAACAAACATATATATAAAACAGAACTTTACTTCTACTTCCATTTCAATATATTTCCTTAAATTTTAACTGACTCCTTAAAATGATAAGCAGTAATAATTTATTATAGATTTCATTATGTGAATATATCCATATCTAATACAAATAAATCAGATATATTCATATCTAATATTATAAATTATTTAAAATGCTCAAGAAAAAAAATAAACTTACCCCATCACTTTCTCTGTGTGGATTCAGTCTACTATAAACAGCTTCAATAACATTGCGCCTAAAAAAAATTATGCTTTAGTTTTATTAAATTACAATCATTAACCTTCTGAGTATTTAACATATACTTCATCTTGACTACACTAAAAAATTAATTGCCACACTAAATAGTTGCCAAGAATATAGTTTCTACACTTCACTCAGAATTTGATCCTGCACAATCCATTTGTTCTCATTTACCAATGAAAAAAGGTCCTTCATCCTCAGAGTATGATAAATAATTCCTTAAAAAAAATCTCTTTTGGATGAAATTTTAAGAGTTCTTTGGTATCAGAACCATCAACCCATTTCATCTTTAGATAACTGATGTACTGCTTACCCAAAATTATTTTATTATTAATTATAAACAAACTCAAAATTAGTTTTTTGTTTTACTTACTTGCCAGCAAGACCTCCCCCAGGAGGCAAATTTGGGATATTTTCTGCAGACAAGATGCGCATTACATGGGCAAGATCAGGCATTCCTTCCTCACCCGACTTCTCCATAATTTCTGTAGGTGTTTAAAAAAAGTTCCTAAATTAATGTGATAACTCAGTATTCACAAAGAAGTGAAATAAGAGATACAATTTGGTCGTACCTATTTTAAAATATTAGAAGCAAACATTACCTTACTATCCCATAATAAAAAAAAGCAATAAAAAGTTATTCACATATATACACACATGTGTATACTCACTGCAGCATTATTCATAAAAGGAAAAACTGGAACAAATTAAGTACCCAACAATAAAGGGACAGCTAAGAAAATTTTGGTATAGCCACTAAGTGGTTTATATAATTACTAAAAATGACCCCTATGGAAAGTGTAGATGAAGTCAGTGAGAACTTTAACAAAGAGATAAAAAACATAAAAACGGAAATGGAAATTATAAAAGGGAACCAGTCAGAAATGAAGAACACATTAGCTGAGATGAAGAGTATATTAGATGGAATAAACAGAGTGGAATAAGATGAGGATCGAATCACCGACACAGAAGATTGGGAAGGCAAGGACACTCAAAACAGAATGGTAAGAAAAAACAAGCCAAGAATATAATAATAATTTAAGAAGCCTATGGGACACAACTAAATATAAAGAAAGATATCTGTATCATAGGGGTAACTGAAGGAAAAAAAGACATTGAAGAGATATTTGAAGAAATAATGATGAAAAACTTCCTTCACCTAGTGAAGAAAATAGACATACAACTCAAGGAAACTCAGAGAGTCCCAAGAAAGAGGAATCCAAAGAGGCCCACGCCAAGACATGTTATAATTAACATGCCAATGGTTAAATACAAAGAGAGAATCTTAAAAGCAGCAAGAGAAAAGCAGTTAGTTACCTACAAGGGCACAACCCATAAAACTGGCAGCTGATTTCTCAAAAGAAACTATGCAGGACAGAAGGGCTTGGCGCAAAATATTCCAAGTGATGAAAACCCAGGATCTACAACCAAGAACACTTTCTCAAGCAAAGCTATCATTTAGCTAAAGTCAAGAACAGATAAAGAGCTTCTCATACAAAAATAAGCTAAAGGAACTTATTTACAGCAAGCCAGTATTACAGGAAACGTTGGAGGGATTTCTTTAAGAAGAAAAAACATGTAACAAAAACAGGAACAAAGAATGGTAATAACTACATTCCTATCAACGAGTTCCTCAAACGGAAAAGAATCAAGGGCTCCAATCAAGACGGAATGGTCGAATGGATAAGAAAACAAGCCCCTACATATGCTGCCTACAAGAGACTCACTTCAGATTAAAAGACTCACACAGACTGAAAGGGAGGGGATGGAAAAAGATATTGCCTTGATGGACCTAGAGGGTATTGTGCTGAATGAAAAGAGTTGGATAGAGAAACAAATATCGCATGATTTCACGCAATATTTTACATGTGGAATCTAAAAAACAAAATAAACAACAAAAACAAATAAATTCGTAGATACAGAGACTATTTTGATGGCTACTAGATGCGCGGGGGTGAGGGCAAAGGAATTAAGAGGTACAAATGGATAAGTGGAGAAGAGACATGGAGATGTAGAGTGTAGCATGGGGAAGATGGTTCATATTGTTGTAATAAATATATAAGGGGAAGAGGGGTAGTAGATTTAGTGGGGTGATCGCTTTGTGAGTTATGTGGACCTCTGATCACTAGGTTGTACAACTATAATTGAAAAAAAAAAAAACCTCGTTGAATTGCACAATGGAAATACAAGCAACAAATTGTCTATTGTATTTCAATAAAGCCAAGGGAAAGAAATGACTCCTATGAACATAGTACAGCTACATGGAAAAACATTTTTGATCTGATTTTATGTAAAAAATAATATAAAAGTTATTAATACTATAATTACCGGAAAATAAAAGCAATGGATGGGAAAAAAATTATGAGGAAAAATTAAAAACTGTTTTACAGGTTTTTTAATATTTAGTTTTGCTCCACAACAATTTAAATTAAAAAGGGGAAATAAATCCCAGAACTTGCTAATACTTAGAACAAAATAAAACATTTGCACATTCCATTTATATTTACAACTTAAAGAAAACAGATTTTTGAAGCATGATTATTTGGCCAGTATCAAGACATAAACTCAGAAATCTGACAATGGCAACTTACTTTTAAGACAACAAAAAAAGTGTTCTAAGAATCCCTCTTGATGCAAAATCCACACTGTTTACCATGCCTCACAAGATCTTCGATGTGACCTTAAACATTCACCACTCCCATCTGGCTCTGGTCCTGACTCCTATTATCACCAAAGAATCCAAAGAAGCCTTCTCCTACTTCTAGATCTTCACATGTACTTTTCCTTTGGTTTGGAACACTTTTTACACCAGTCTAACCAACAACCTCTTTGAATGGTTAACTCGTTTTCCTCCTTCAGGTTTCAACTTTTTGTCACTTGCTCAAATTCTTCTCTGACCCTTGCTTGGAGTAGGTGCATAGTAACATACTCCCATGTATACGATGTTTACTATATCAAAGGCTGCAAGCTTCATGAAGACAAGACTGTAATTTTTCTATCCTTAAATTTATATCTCTATAGAGCAGGGTTTCTCAACCTTGGCAGTACTGACATTTTGGACCAGACAATGTTTGCTATGGAGTCTACCTTGTGCACTGCAGAATGTTAAGCAACATCCCTAATATCTACCCACTGGATGCCAGTGGCACCTCCTCAGTTATGACACCAAAAACGTCTCCAGATATTGCTATATGTTCCATGGGGACAAAAATCTCCCCAACTGAGAACCATCTCTGTCAACCAATTTTCATACTCCTCCACTAGCCACTGCAGTCCAATCCACCACCATCATCTGCCACCAGCATTAATGCAGGATTCCTAATTGGTCTTTTGGCTTCCTCTCTTGTCCCCTTGACAATCTCTTCTCCACACAACAACTAAGAGAGCCTTTGAAAAAAGTCAGATCAGGTCATTATTGTGCTCAAAATCTTCTAATGACTTCCCATCACCATCTGAATAAAGCCCAAAGTCCTCATTTTGGTCTACAGAATCCTACACAATCTATCACCACTTAGCAGCTACTCTAACTCTTCCACTTTTCTACAAGCTCATTCAAATCCAGCCACTCTTTCTAAGGACATTTCCTCCTCAAGTCTTTGCTGCTCCTTTGCTTGGAATCCTCTTCCCCAAGATAGCCACTCTCTCCCATACACAGGCATCTGCTCAAATGTCTTTCCTCACAGAGACCCTCCTAACCAATATATCTTGTTACTCTACTAACTGTTTTACTTTTCATCAACTTAAAATGGAACTTTCCTATGGTAATTACTCATTTGAAATTGCAAATCTTCACATTTCAAAACTCTCAACAATTACTATGGCTACTATATCCAAAATATGACTCATAATACACCAATTCAACAAGCCTATCATATAATAATCATTTCTATCATTCAAATGTATTTACTATTGAAAAAATCAAGCTATAAAAGTGCTAAGAGAAAATATAGGTCAATATATAATCTTGAATTGAGGAAAGAACTGTGAGAATGTCATCAAGGCAAAAATAAATAAAATTGATATAATACATCATAAAAAGTGATTTTAAATCTAAGCACCACATGTAAAATTAAAATGTAATATTAAGTTGGGGATCCTGTCATAATCTCTAATATGCATAGTCAATTTATCAGGGTAACCACCTAAATGAATTTTTAGAAGAATGTATAACTAATAAGCAAATGCAGGAATGACATGGAATAGAAAATGCTGATTAAGCTAACAGAAGGCAAGAAAGGAGAATAAAGAAAAAGAATACATGGAATATATAGAAGTAAATCAGATGATAGATTGAAACACAAACATATCAGCAATTATATTAAAAATAAAGCTTCTCCCTCCCTTACTTCTGAATAATAATGTATTTTTAGCTCATAAAAAACTTTAGATAAGGCCAAGCAAGTAAGTCTTACAAAGTGTGGAAGGGACAGTGATGGCAGCAGCAGGGTCCAGCATGGGGTAGCCAAGCCTGAGCACAATAAGACTTTAGCATTGGTGGAGGTGTGACCTGGAATGGGGTTCAAAGCCAGTGTGGAGTGAGGAAGGTAGCTACACAAGGTTAGCTGTGACAGACTTGTTTGATTTAGAGTAGGTGCCAAGTTTCTCACTGTAAAAGGGAGTTACAAATATGAAAAGAGAAAACTAGAATGAACTAAGAAGTATTATACAGGAGCTGGAGTTATTGGTGGGATAGACAAATACAGGAAGGAAGGAACGAAAGAGGGAGGGAGGAATACAGACATAAATGTATATGTGTGTGTATATCTATCCTTTGAGAGAGTACAGGAACAGAAGCAGCCCAGCACAAACCTAATGCAGAAATCTAAATTCCTAAATAAAAAGAAAATTAAAAGAGAGATCATTGGAAAAGTGGTTCATTTCATGGTTGGCGCAGGGAAATACAAAATGAGTCTGGAATATCTATCTCATTATGCCAGAAAGTAAGGAACTGCTCACAGAATTACAGAGACAGGTCAAAAAGACACTGGAGCAAGCTTGGAGATGTTCTCACTGGCTAAATCTTGGACAATATAAGCATCAAAATGGTAATAACAGTAACAGTTTATAATAATAAATACAATAGGAATCTGAGTCCATGCTCATATAAATTAAACAAATGATCAGAAAACTTTTCTTCACAGCAAATTCTATCACATATAAAAAGAGTAACTGAATTAGAAAAATCACCATTTACCTATTATCCTAGCAGCAACTGATTCAGGCAAGAATCACCAATGGGTACTAAAACTAGCAGGTGAAAATTTGAGGTGAAAATTTGAGAAAGAACAGGTTATTAACATAATTTCAAAATATCTCCCTACTGAATTCTTATTAATAAGTATGACATTTATTAATTTTTCAATGGAGGAATAGGAAAAACAACATTTCAAGCAAGTGATGAAAGTTAAGATTACTACATCTTATGCCTCCTGATATGATGCACTGAGAAGAACCTAGCATCACTTCTGTATTACTTCTGCCAATGTATAATCAATCTTATCAAGAGGAAACATCAGTCAACTCAAATTGAAAGACATTCTGAAACTAACCTGTACTGCTAAATACTGTCAAGGTCAGTAAAAACAAGAAAAACACAATGCAACATTTTCACATGGAGCGAGACTAAAGAGGCATGGAAACTAGATACAGCACATGATTTGGACTAGACCTTGGACAAATAAAAGGAATTACTAGGACAACTGGGGAAATTTTAATGTGATTTGTAGATTAGATGGTAATATTATATCAATGTTAACTTCCTAATTTTGATGGATGTACCATAGTTTTGTAGAGACTGTCCTTTTTGTATTAAAGGGCACTGGGATTTTTTGCAACTTACTTGCAATTAGTTCAGAAATAATTTAGCAATGGGGGTGGAGGGGGGAGGAGAATGGGGAGAGAAGTAGAGCAAGAGACGAGAATGCATGTTATAGAAAGTATACAGAGACGACTCAAATGAGGTATGTAAATGAAAGGGGAATCTAGGTAAAAGGTACTACATGTACATGGGCATTCTCTATACTATTTTTGCATCTTTTCTATAAGTTAAAAATTACTACGAAATAAAGTTAAAAATATGTAAAATTAACGATCTTTCACAAGGTCAACATTAACTCTATTGGTATGATGAAAACATGGTAATGGATTCCTATAATCAACTTGGGAAGGGAGAATTACTGTCAGTGAGATTATAGCACCCAGTGTTCATAACTTGAGGCAAATTTCACTGGATTCTTCACTTCCTACTAAAAATGTAATCAGGGAAAAGGGAAAAAAAAAAAAGTTTTAACAGACTCTCTTTCAAATTATGTTTCTCTTTGGTGGTATAAGAGACATATTGTTTTCTCCATGCCAATAAATCTTAGACAGATGGATGTTTGTTTTTTAAGGCCCTGTTCTGAAATACTTAATTGTTTTTCCTAAGGAAATTTTAAAAGAACTATTTGATAAACAAGGAAGAATACTTTTCCTTTCCTTCTAAAAAAAAAAAGAGAGAAAAGAAAGCCTCTTTCTTACCTTCAACCCGTGATTCCAAGTATTTATCCAACTCTGAATCTTTTCTCACTGCTTCTTCTGAGACCTTGGGGGCATTTGAAAAGCAAACTAGTACAATACTCATGTTATCTCGACTTCCCTGCATATTAAAGAAAGAAAAAGAAATAATTATATTTCTATAGTCTAGTAACTTTCTATTATTTACTTCAAAAACAGGGTTAATTACATTAATTAGTTTATTTAATCATCTAAAATGTACACATTTAACATATTCATTTTCATTCCACAAAGGACTACCTGAAATACACTCTGCAGAAACAAGGTCTCTTATGTACAGATAAATCTGTATTTTATAACTTTTGATTCTGTGTACCTATTCTTATCCACCACATTCTATAACCTGAGAACTGAAGATATCTTCATATGTATTAAATGTTCTAAACACTCCTTTCCACTCAAGATTGCATATTCACAAAGTGACTGAAGTCCAAAACTTATCCTCCCAAACAAATGTGCAATTTTTTCTCAGCTAATTACCTGCATTTACCAGTGCTACTAAAACTACTGATTTTGACCTAGCTGAAAACAGTCAATCATTAGGATCCTTAAGACACTAAATCTGAACAACTATAAGCAGAGAAGAAAACAGTTAAACTGGAAATTGCTCTGAGGGTACAGCAAAAAAAACAATGGAATGTAACTGATGGCTGAGATATACTGTAGTCAGATGTAATAACTTTTGAAGAAAACACATCGGATTGTTACAAATGATCTGTATTAAAAAGGAAGCAAAGAATATAAACTATTCTATTACCATGAGATTAGGAGAACTGAATTTAAAATGTTTTCTCATTATTTTTCCTATTGGTGTATTACTTTGAATGAGTTTCTTAAACCAGAATGAAACTGTTTTTGAAAAAGTGAATTTTTTTCAAGTCCCCTGTTTTCCAATTTACCACTCTAAAAAAATTTAGTCAATGAAGGTGGTAGGTAGGCTATTTTGTCTGATAGCTGGGTTTGCCAACCCCAGTGAAAAAGCCAAGGCCACATCCATTCTAGTCTTTTCAGTCATTTTGACCAGAATCCAGGCAGGCATTGTTCGGTTCAGACTTGCTGTGTTTTCAGAACCTATATGACACAAAAAAAACAGGCAAGCCTTGAAGAACTTCTGCTATCACCGTCTAAAAATCAATGAGCAAAGTTTGAAGGCAGTGGAGGTCAGGTCTTAAAGTCTTCAAAAAGAGTAAACTCTCTCCACAGACTCTCATGCTTTAGTAGGAAGAACTGTCATGAATATATTACCAGATTCTTGATATTTGGAGAAAAAAAATCAGGATTTCCAAAATGGCTCACATTAATTTCATTCCTTAATGAAATCAAACTTTCATAACTAATAGAAATACTGCATTGGCTGTATGACGACTACACACACACACACACACACACACACACACACACATACACACACACACACTATGGTTCCAAACAGCCCCCACTCCCCCCCAAAAAAGGGAGTCAATACATTCCACAAGATTTACCAATCAGGATTTACCATACAAGTTCAGATCAGACAAAAATTTTATACCATAGATATTCAAGAACCAAGCATCACTTGAATACTAATGATCTTTTAAAGCACTTTTATGAATAAACAAAATTAATGCCTTATATTTTGGTAACAATATCAAGAACATTGTTTAGCCATTCCTAATTAATATATATGATTTCCATTAGATTTTTATGAGGTATAAAACACAGAGCCTATCAGTTGCAAATTTAACTGAAACACAGTTTAAGAAGTTTAAATATACAAATATATTTAAAGGAATAATTTACATCTCCGCATGTGATTTCAATGATGCTGTTAATTTTTATATAGCGATTGAAAAATTCTTCCCTTTTTGGTTTCATGAAAATCATCCTTGTATAATCAGTTAATTTACCAACTGACAGGATGTATGTCTTCATCAAACATTTATAGTTTCATAAATTGTTAAATGGCAACTCTGATAAATGATTTCAAAAACAATGATGCTAATTACCTTTTATAGCTGTGAAAATAAAATGAGTTCTAAAAAGTGTAAAGTGCTTAGAATAGCATTTGGCTCATAGAAAGCAATAATTTACTGATACAATTGTGATTATAATGATTATTACAATCCCCCAAGATTTCATGAGTTAACGTATAAAAATGCTTGTAAACTATTAGGGCATGACAAGTGCTAGAAGTGCTAGAAAATATTAACACTTTATTTAAATCTATTATCAGAGAAACATCTACTTAAAAATTGAATCTACTCTGATTTCTCTCTCCTCTTAAAGCAGTAATACCTACTGAGCAATAATCGTTAAGGGCTAAAAAGCACTGGGCTAAGTGCTTTCCATGGATTTAAAAATTTATATTCAAAGCAATCATATTCTATTTTAATCATACTGTTTTATGATATTGCTAATCCTTGGTTTTACAATACAAACAAGTGGAATGACAAAATTATGTCATTAGAAAAACAGGAAAGGGTAAGAGGTCTATTTAATTCCTTCAGTAACATGCAGTGGTTCATAAATGTGTTATGTTTCAACACAAAACAGCTAACTAATCTTCTCAAAACGGATTTCAATTTGAATGCAGCTTCATTCAAAGGGACTATGATGGCCAACTTCCACTAAAATTGAAAGAATCCTGTGTTCCAATCTCTTGTCTCTATTACTATCAGTGATCATTTCTGAGATTCTAAGACTCTGACTAGAATCTGTTAGCACTATCAACAGGAATATTTAATCACTTTAAAATGATGAAAGCTATCAAGTGAATAATGCCACCAGGATTATTTAAATCCCACATTCAGAGGAGTGAGGTCAAAATTCCTGAAAACTAACATCCTTTCAATGGAAGGGACAATGTAGTTTATCTACAATACAAACTTCTTTCTTTACTTCAGATTACAGACCTAATAGCTTATTGGCTATTCTCTCAAAACTACATATTATTCACTCAAAAGAATGGTATACAACCATGAGAAATAATTTGATCAATACTTATAAATACGAAGATCTCTATAATATATTGTCGAATGAAAAAGCAGATTGTAGAATAACAATTATAATTATCTCATTTTTATAAAAATACACATACTTGCAGGTAGGCAAAAAAGACTGAAGAGATATATACCACAACAATGCAAGTAGCCAACTTAGGTGGGTAGCAAAATTTTTGAGCGTTTCTTCATTTATTCTGTATTATCTGTATTTTTGTCACTAACAAGCACAGACTATTTTTATAATCAGGGGAAATGCCGTTTCCATTTGCTAGTCAGGCAAAAAACATATGCTTGCTTTCATCTCATAAAGCTGCAGATCAGAATTTCTCCATTTAGAGTCCAAGGCGAAAGACATTTTTAGAGCCACTTACTATTCATTCGATCACTGACGACTGTCAATAGTCTATACTTAACTCATCCAGAGAAATAAAAAGCATACTGTATACTAAAAAAAAAAAAAGTCAGAAGAGCTAGAGGTACCATTAAAATTCTTTCAGAAAAAAAAAGCTGTCAACTAGAAATTTCAACTCTTAAATTTTATCTTTTTGAAGTTGTCTCTTTCCATTCTATGGAAAAGAAGTAGATACTTCAAAACCTGAGCATTTCCATAGACTGAGAGATCCTTCTTGAGAAACTTTTTGGCCAGGCCTGTACGTTCCACAACAACTTCCATGGTGGGGAGACAGAATGGTTCTAAGCTAGACAGAATAAATAAGTCAACACCTGTATTTAATATAATCAAAAGTTAGTTTTGCCTTGATATCTTTTTAATCAGAAGTCATAGAATACCTGCATATTCTAGGCACTGGCCGGTTCAAATTTTAATTGTTACTATATAGATGCCATTAAAAATCCACGTGGAATTATTGTATACTATCTGTCTGGATTTTTTTCCCACTATTACTGACTGTATCAAGTTAAGATTCATAGATTACAACTCTAAATTCAACTATAATGTCCCACAAGAATTCTTCACAATATAACATTTTATACTAGCCTTTGGTTTTTTATCAGTGATAATAAAAACATCTATGTATATGAAAAGAATTTTTATACCTCCTATAAAAGACATTATCTACCATGTCATATATTACTTACATAGAGTCACATATAAATTCCTTTTATATTCTATTGCTAGGAAAAAGCTTCTTTTATTAGATAATAAAGAAGTATACAATTCATATTTTTACTTCAATTCAATTTTATCTTAGCTGCTAGAAGGCTCAGAACTAAATTGCAAAACTTTACTTAGCCTAGGTTTCTGGTATATCTTCCAATATTTATGTGGCTCTTGATCTTTTAAATATCTGGTACAGAATTACACTACATACATATTTTATCAAACTGCTTCATAATCAGACATAAGATACCTATTGCCAATGTTGAGAATTTGAATCAAAAGTCACAATTCTGTAGAGATGCCTCTGCCACAGCAACAAGCCATAAAGTACTTGAATGATAACAAATAACACAAATTTATTAAACTTAATTTTCAAATTAGAAGATTGAGGCAAACAAGAATGGAAAAAAAATGTTCCATTTTTGGTGAAGAAAATAGTTTTAAAAGACACAACACAGTTCTTCCCTAATGAAAACATTAAGTTTTAAGAATTTAGGTTTGCTTAATTTTACTTACCGTGTCTTTTCAAAATTAACAGGGTATTTTAATTATAACAAAAAGACTTACATACCTTATGTAAACAAGTGTCCACTACCCAATTGCACACACTTTCCAGGTCATCAGATACCTCAAGCCTAGATTTAACAAATTCACAGAGCTCCTCATTACTCATAACATCCCAGATCCCATCACAAGCCAAGATGATAAATTCATCCTCTTCTGCTCTTAAAAGTTCATAAACCTCAGGCTCTGGAGAAACAAGTTGTTCTGTTGGGCCCTTGCCATCAACACACTTGTAATCATAGTCCCCCAGAGCTCGAGATACTGCTAATGAACCATTAACACGTTGAATCATTACACTGCCTCCTGCATTTTGGATTCGCTCCTTCTCCCTTGGATTGCAAGGTTTGTGATCCTGGGTAGAAAAGCAGACTTGTCCATTCCTATACAGAACAGCACGTGAATCACCGCAGTTGATGAAGTAGATATGCTTAGGTGAAATCATAACTCCCACTGCAGTTGAACCACTCCTGTCCATTCCATTTCTGAGGTCTGAAAAGTTACGCATATATTCATCAATTTTCAAAAAGCCAGTTCTGATACCATTCTTGACATTTTCCACTGAAGGCTCAAGAGCAGATCCTGATTTTCCAGCTGCCCTGAAGTCTTCATTATTAGTGATGTGTTCTAGTAAATGTGTTGAGCAATAATTTGCTACTCGAGATCCAGCATGGCCATCATAAACTGCAAAAAATGACCAGTCTTCCAAGCCGTGAGGAATACCTACAACAGCTGTGTGTGCATCTTCCATTTCTACTCTCCATCCTTGCATGCTGCTCAGGCCATAACGTAAACCATTCCCAGCACCATGAGCATTATGTTTCTCAGTTTTGGGTTTATCCAAAAATGCACCCATGTTTAGTAATAAATCTGAAAGAAAAAAAAAGATAAGTGTTATATGTTTCAATTCGATATCCCAATATATTTTTCAGTATTATCTGAATTTATTGGAACAGCAGCAAAAAAGAAAAGAAAAAAGAAAAAAGAGAAAGAAAAGAAACCAAGAAAATTTCCCCATACATTTTTTTTCTAGAAAAGTGGTTTCTCAATTCTAGCACATTAGAATCTCCAGACCAATTAAATCAGAATCTCTTGGGGTACGACCCAGATATCGGTACTCTTTTGAAAGCCTCTCTGGTGATTCATATATACAGCAAGTTGAGACCTACTGTTTTAAGAGACAGGAAAACCAAGAAACAAATCCTGTGTTGTTTTTTTTTAATTCAACTTGTAACTTGTGGGTTCAATATACAAGACTGAATTTAGACTGCTGCAACATCTTGTTCAATAAAAAAGTAAGCTAATATATTTTTGAAAGACTTCTAAAAGCAAGTGTTGTAATAAAAAATTTCCTCTCAGTGATCCTGAAGAAAACCCCAAAATTCAGTTAAAACCCAAAATCTCCATTCTAAGAACATTTGATTTTATCAAGGTTTTAACGCATGTCAAATTGAAAACTCTACTTGGATTGACTGAAATTCACTACTTGAATTCTGTTAAAAACAAATATAACTTTTATGATGTGTTAAAGAACATACTTAATATTGCTGAGTTTTGTAATCTATGAAGTAGCATTAGGACAACTTTTACTCAGTGCTGGCTGACAAAGACTTAAAACCCATAGAAAGAACTGTAAAGTACTACCATGCATCACCTTCCCTCCCAACTTTACTTGGACTATAGTGGTTCTCCAAATCACTATACTATACTATGCCCTAGTATGTTTCCTACATATAATTCTGGCCCTAACACTCACTAGCTGTGTAACCTTGAGTAAGTTTCTTAGTCACTTGTAGACTCCACAGCCCTATTCCTACACCCAAAGATTTTTTTTCAGTAAATTGGGGCCTTCAAAAAAGCATGCTAAAGACTGAGGAATCACATTCTGAGAGACACTAGTCTAGATCAATTGACATTCATTTGGATCTAGGTATCTTGTGAGGTATCTTTTTCAGCTATGTCTGTTAACCTAACTTTACGATAAGATTATATATCCCCATTTGTAACAACCCAACGAACAACCATATAGGTAGAATATATTTATAAATTACAGAAAGTTTGTCAGTTTAATGAGTTACATATAATACCATACTAATATATTATGTGTACCAATATTTATAAAAAGGAATTTTGAAAGGATAAGATTTTTAAAATATATAAAAATATTTTTCATTCAAGTGTAATACAAAATTATATTTTACACTGAGAGCAATGTAATAGAATATGCTTATTTCTGACCATGTTGGTTTACCACTTTGATACAACAATATAAAAGCCTATTCCTGAGTACATTTTAATTTAGATTCTTGTTTTTAATGGCTACTTCACTTGAAAAAAAAAAAAAAAAAAAAAAAGACAACTTATAAAGATACCAAAATGCAAATGTAACTAAATTGTCAACTGTATTTACCAAAACACTTTTAATCCCATCTTCCAATTATGAAAAAAAAAAATTTGTCATTTCCATCATCTTGATGTTCTTGCAATTAAGGTGCTGCTGTTTTACATTTCAAGAAATAGGTTCAAAATGCTTTAAAAAAATAATTTTGGAATTTCTATTTGCAAATTTGTTTGTAATTTAGGAATAAAGAAAGGTGGGAAGAGGGTCTTAAACACAAAGGTATAGCCTGGAAGGTGAGCTTGGAAAACCATCAGGAAACAAAGGAGCCCCGGAGGCTGGGCAACCAAACACTGCTGAAGTCATGCTGAGGACAACCTTGCTTGCTTGCTGCTGCTGCTGGTGCTGCAATGATTCCTACTCTTCAGTTTTCCTCTTGACAAGTCACTTGCTCAAAATTCAAAGTCTGGGGAATGAGTATCTAAATGACCTAGCTTAGGTCACCGGCACACCTACTGACTGTTACAGGGACTGCATTCTTTCTCAAATTGATAATTGTTTAAAAAGTTCCAAACTGATCTCATTTTAAAGTTGGGGTTTTCCCATAATGTACAAAAAATTTAATTTTTTAAAAATATCATGAAATATCATAGGTAAGAATTTATATAATGTATACATTTAGCTAAATAGTAATAAAATGAACACCCATGTACCCACCACACAGTTTAAGAAACAGTATTATCAAGACCACTGAAGCCCCTTATTATCCTGAATTTTATAATTAGTATCCCTTGTAGTTTAACCAATTTCATGCGTGGTTGTATAGTTTTTTATATTTGACACTCTACATTGATGTAAAGTATAGTATGTATTAATATTTTTTGGCTCAACATTGTATTTGTAATGTATTAGTAATGCTTGTACCATAATTTTTATCCATTCCACTATCAATAAATATATCTCATTTTTAAAATTATAAAACAGTGCTGTTTTGAATATAACTGGTCTTTTTTTCCAACAAAAATCACAAAACAAACTATTTCAAACATTTATTTCCCAAATGCTCTTTTGCTAATACTACTTTCTTTAAAATAACTACTTTCATAGTAAGTAACCTAAATTTTAAAAGAAAAGATTGAGAATGTGTGTGATTTCTTTTATCCGAAAACATCTGCATACTGCTAAGGAATTAGTAACTCTTTTTAAGCTCCATAACTCTTCAAAAACAAAGAACTTTTTGCTATAAGATAATCAACACACCTATATGTGGTAAAATACTTTCTTGATATCATCTCATTTATAAATGCTATAATTATATAATTCGCTATATATTAAAGGTCTTGTTTTCAATAAAATTAACTAAACTACATGGATGACACCCAATGGCTCTTTGTAAACTCCTGATCCAATTTCTTTGCTGCAGTAACTTGCATATGAATGATGTAGTGAAGGTTTTCACCTTAAATAACTATAATTTTTCTTCCATAAAAGGTTGTCTTTATTAGAGAAGCCACTGAGAATATATATTTGTGTAGCATCTATTTACCCCCCAAAAATATTATCACTGAAACACAACTTAGCAAATACAAAGGGGATTTATGTTACACATACCAACCGATACTTTAATCAACCTCAAAGCAATACTACAGTGTGTAATTGTTCTGATATTGGTTTCTTCAAATTAGCAATGTTTACTAATAAGCATGTTTCAAAGCAATCTGATGACAAAGGAATGCATTTTAATTTTTTGCCATACATTACATGTATTATTTCAGTCATTTTGGCCAAGGAATTGTTTCCCCAACGGGAGAGCCTTCTGTCCAACAAGAAACCTCAAAGGGCCTTGTAAATATTTATAATTAAATTCAGTAAAATTTTATAAAGTATTGTATTGAATGTTATATGGCTTTGTCAATTACTCCTGGAAAAAACTCATAAAAGTTAGTTTTTATCCTCAGAAAGCATTATTTTTAAAAATGCCTTGCTAATTTGTTATGATTTCATCTTATCATTTTAGCTACATGTCAAGCCATGCTGTACACTTAGGCAAGGTACAGTTCAACAACAGTAAATACAGAACCATAGTTCAAACAATCCTCTTTAACAATCTCAGATTTTTTTTGAGGTTGATATTTCAGATATGATTATACCATAGTTTTTATACCATAATATGAGCTCATATTGAGATTAGGGATTCTAACTTTTCTATGTTGTATACTTTCTTATAATTTTAATCAATCTGATTTTTTTTAGGACTCTTTTACAGTCACTTGCTCATTCCTTAAAGACATTTTAGTTAAAAGTAGATCATATGAAAATCAATGTCATCACATGTAAATTTCAATGTGATACATGCTGAATACAAATAAGGACATGAAAATTCTATTCCTTATGATTCCTCACCAGCCCGTCTGACATACTAACAGTGTGGGGAGGCCAGTGTCAGTCACTATACTAAATGCAACTTGCCTTTTACAAGATGAAAGACAATGGAAGTTCTAATTTTAAAATATTACTACTAATGGATGGTCCTGCATACTCACTTTAGAGACTTCTGATCTATACAGCTCTGTGGGCCTCAAAAGTTTTTACAAGAATGAGAATATATGCATTGTCTAAAGACTGAATGAACAATGTTCTCTGCACATTTTTCCTTTTCTATTACCCTCTGAAAAAAATACATTACTGAACTCACAGCAACATAATATCATTATTTATTTTTCTATCAATGGTACACAGTAATTGTACTATGAAGTTAAGAATATAAGAAATAATATTTTAGAAGGGTTATCATACCTGGAAAGACTGAGGACTACTCTCTTTTTTATTTAAGTAATCTGTTTAAATCACTTTAAATAATCCCATTTAAAAAGTCACTTAAAAAGTTTCATATTTGTTTATATATTATATAGTATTCTACTCTGGGATGATTCTAAAATTTTTCATTTACAATCAGTGGATAAAATACAGCAATAAATTATTCACACTTTTAATGTATTTGTAAGAGTCCTACTTTAACTTTGTTCAATTAATTTAAAAGTACATATAATAATAGTGCAATGGTCACTCATGCAAGTACTTTTTGAGTACTTTACATGTCAGGCACTGTATTAGGTACTAGAAATAAAGCCTAAAGGAACTTAAGAGTCTGGTGGAAGATAAAGAGCAGTGCAGATACACCTGAAACTAATATAATATTGTATACCAACTATACACAAATTAAAAATAAAATATTCTTTACTTAAAAAAAAAAAAGAAAAAAAAAGGACCAGTGCACAGTTTATAAAGACACCGATTTTGGGTACAATGGGAAAAGTACAGGAATGCCAAGAAGAGGTGTCAAAAATAGCCTTATGTGGTTAAATAATTTTTCTTCCAAAGAAAGAAGCTTAAGCTGAGACCTAAAAGATGGAAGTGGGAAAAGGAATTAGCATATACAGAGACCAAAGAAGAGTAAAAGCACAATTAATTTGGTATAGCTGGTGTGTGTGTGTGTGTGTGTGTGTGTGTACACACACACAAGAATTTCAACAGGCAAAGCAGAAGCATTGAAATCCTAATAACATGTTCTACTGAGATGTCCATCATCTACTTAGAATCATGGATATGGAACCCAAAGGTGTGTCATCCTCTTCTTGCCTGAGCAAGTAGCAAACCGAACTGAAAAACAACTGCTTTTCGCTGAGAACAAATCTGGAGAAAAAGTTCTAGAGGCCTTAAAATTTAGACAGGTATCTGTAATTTATATTCTTCTCTAGAATAAGCTTCCACATAAAACCTCTGATACCTTTGAGTCTGCTTACAAACCAACTTTGTGTGGGGGTGAGGGAGAAGGTGGGCAGCTTTTACATATAATGAGTCCAATTTCAGGTAAAAAAAACTTTAAGGGCTTTTCAAAGTACTCAAACTGAAATAATATTACAATGTTCAAAATAATGTCAAATACATGCAAATGTGCATATTCAAAAATTACTAACACTACTTATCATCAGATAATTAAAACACTTGCAATACTGAATTTCAGGTTCCCTTTTTTCTACATCCCCCTTTAGCTCACTCAGAATCATCTCTACTGGATTCATATCACAGAAGCTTTTCTCCCTCTTCCCCCTTAAACATATCTAAGGAATAAAACTTCACCTAAAGAACTAGATTCACAGTTGCTGGAGAAGAAAAAAAGCTGATCTCCAATATAAAACACCAAAGTAAGATTCAACAGATAAAATTCTCTACGAGTCCTAAAAACACTAAATATAGTGCACTTAGTTAATAATTTATTTTGATGATAAACTCTGACAAGAAGAGAAATTATTTGAAGAATTTTTTTTAATTCCTTTGAATTTAAAGTTCTAGGTCCCTTGCCTTTGCTGGCAGGCTGTGGCTGATTTGTTCTTATCAATCACAGTGCAAGAGGGACATATTTCAAAGTTGCCCTCAGTTATAATCAAGCCCAACTATATTTCACAATAATAAAGAAAACTGACAGCACAGTAGGAAACTATAATAGGTCATCAAAGAATATAGTTTCATTTTTTCAAACTAGTTATAAAAATAAAAATGAAAAGTGAAGAAAAACTGTTTTTATATTAAACATTTATAGTAATTGATTCTAATATAGCCTAAAATCAAAAGCAGGACTATTACGTTTATCATAATTTGGACACTGAATTATTTTAAAATTGTGTCCTCCCTCCTTAAATACCCTCTACCTCTATAAAGTTACATCCTTCCTGAAAAGTCAGACCTGGGTCTAACCTCTTCCAGAAATCCTTTCCCCATGGTGCTATATTAAACTTCATCACCACTTTCTTCTTTTCTACCCATTTAGCACTTAAACATGCTCCTTTGCATAATTAACGGCTCTTGGTGTATAACCCCCAATTCCCCAAATAATTTATATTTATTCCTCTGCCAAAACAAGACCAAATAAATGTTAGAAGATTCTTAAAAAAAAAAAAAAAAAAAAAAAAAAAAAAAAAAAAAAAAAGAAGTCTCAGAGAAGTCGTTTAACAACATAACACTTCCATCCCCAATAAATGTTATTAATTTGTTATGTGGCTTTTACCATAAGACCCTAGCTCTCCTAAAATTGAAGTAGATTCCATGATGAAAACAGATGTTCTTTGTACTATACTTAAGAGAAAGGCCTCAGGTGAAAATAACTGAACTTATCACTCTAGTGTCACAGAAGAGCCTCATTCTCTCAAAGAAACATTTCCAGGGAGGTCAGCATCCAGGAATGGGATCTGCAGTAATTAATGGATGCTAACATGGTATCCATCCCATGAAGGAAATCCAGGAATTATATTATGAATAAAGCTGTATACCCTAGAAGACAAAGCATACCCTAGATCATGTACTTGGGGCATTGTGCTGTGTTTATTTCTCTTTGGAGTTCCTCTATCTTTAATAAAGCTTAAAAGTTCTTACCTTATCTCAATTACATCAAATTAAGGGGGAAAATGCTCATATTTTACAGAAGGCATTGAAGGTAAACTGAATGCTCTCCGCCTCCCTCAGTATTGAGGGGCAGTAGTAATGATGGATAGAGTCTCCAAGAGGGGAGAGAAATTCTGGCCTAAGTAAACACTGGGAATGGGAAGACTGGCCACTCCTATTTTCTTCTTTTTCTTCTTCTTCTTTTTTTTTTTTTTACAAAATATTTTATGCACACATTATAGTCATAAAGTCAATTTATCTATTAACAGTTCATTTCACAGGATAATCCATAAGGTTTGGCCATGAAAATTTTCTCATATTACAAAAACATCTATTAGGGGAGATTATTAGAACCAAGTACCACATTTTACTGAAATGATCTAAGAAAGCTTCATCCAACAGAAACTCTAAAAAACAAACTATGTTTTTTACCATACACATTAGATCCAGACTTCAGAAGACTAAACAAAATGGTCCCAAAAGAACCAAAATATCTATAGTGACTAGAAAAACATATTTTCTGATAATAAAAGCATACTAACTTGCACCCAAAATACAAAAACATGCAATAAACATCATCTTAAGACAATGAACTGGAGGAAACAAGGGAAAGAATGCCAAAACACCGCATTTGATTACTGGGCGTTACCAAGTACCTGCCTTCCTATAAAGAAAGCATCTCTTCCAGTTCTGAAATTCTTCGTTATTAGTCTGGTTAGCAAGTAAATTACCAACTGTTACCAATAGCTATAAGATTATATGACATTGTATGACCAAAATACAGCTTACAAAGGATAGAACAAGTACTAGGGGACAAGTCTGTATTTCATATGCAATACCTGATTAATTTAACACACACACTCACACACACACACACACACACACACACACACACACACACACACAGGATTTAAGAATTTTAAACCAATCTCTCAATTTCCAAATGAAACTTAGAGGTTATGCAAGCGCTTTGCCCAAGGCTCCCAAAACGATAACCACTGTATCCTCTTTTCCAAATTAAAAAAAAACCCTCAAGTCAAGCATGTCTTCTTACATGAAATATTATACACCTCTCCTATCAAAAAAAGTATTTATCATCTTTCTGAACTCCTAGAAGTAGTATCTCTCACACACAAGGCAATTAACTCCATTCTGCTCTATTACAAGACTTATACTAAATATTAACATTTATACCACATTAACTGTATGTGCTTGTGTCATATGGAACCAAGTTTCAATTTCAACCTTTTATTCAAAGCAAAAGCAGTCTTTTTACTGAAACTTACCTTTAAGTAGAACTAAGCTTGCTTGTTATATTTTTATTTACCCACTGTGGATTTCACTTTTTTTAAGGAAGGAATCACTAATTTGGCATGATTATCTTTTGGGGAATTTTAGTTTTACATTCTATGTAAAGGAAGTCAATGTTTCTCCATGTTGTTGGGCACTATTTGCCTTGAAGAACAACTGCTGACAAAAGAAGGGAATAACATTTCAATAGAGAACACCTCTGACTCACAGAATATAAATTCTGAAAATATAAAATGTATACAAAATACTGTATTATATACTTTTTTTTAACCTCAGAGGGAGTTCAAAACATTTATCAGATTCAAGAACTTTTTTGAGAGCAAAAACAAGAGAAAAACAATAGCCATAAAGGCCAAGAATTATTTTCACCTGATCCAAGCTTAACTTTGAATTGGCTAAAATATTTAATGATTCATATATAAAGGACTTCCAGTTAAAGATGAAGGACTGAACACAAATGTTGTTTCTCTTCTGTTCTGAAACTCCACTGAACTGTAGTAAGTGACTATTTAAATCCATAATGATAAAGCTAATGGTAGTAGAGACAACAGCAAACAAACTGTGAAGGCTGGGAGGCAGAAGAACCAAGACTCTGACTTAGTGGAACACTAAGTTACAAACTATGCCAGCTGTGAGTAAAAAAAGAGGCCACCTCCATCAAAAAGGCTCAGGCTTTAATGGTACCTCTGGAAATGGAGGTGAAACTAGAGCTAAACACAAGAGTTCTGAGAGCCCATTGAAGTGGTTGGATTCCCCAGAATTCTCCTTTTGAGTTCAGTGTAGCTGAATGAATGAACACCACTCTCTCACCCCAAAAGAGATGGAGGTTTACTTCTGAAGACGGTAAACAGGACTTTTGAAACTAGAGAATACCAGGCAGGGATGAGGGGTGGAAACTAGACTTAAAATATAAAATTAAGTGAAAGTTTACACACTTATTTGCTTGATATACTAGCCTTTTTCAAACACTTGGTTCCTAAAATGCTGGCAATCAAATTTATATCCTCTAAGCAAAAACCGAGAAGAGTATAATTCTTTAGAACCTCACTAGCCCTACAGGAAAGATCTAAAAGTACTAACACTAGAGGTTACTCAAAAAAATAGGTGAAAATCAGCCAAATCACCCTTCAATGAACCTCACAGCCAATAAATCCCGTGGACAGTCAAAGAGCTTCCAATCACCTACTCAATGCCCATTTTAACATCTAGACAAACAGCCCATGGCCAAACATAGAACAATTTCCTAATATAAGAAAGAGGGGCCAGAATAAGCAGAAAAAGGCATCTTAGAAGAGAGCTGGACCAAGTTGGGAAAAGAAAATTTAAGGCAAGAAGAGATAGGGCAGGCAAGCAATCTCTTTTCAGAAAGATAAGATTTTTGAATCCATGAAATAACAGGATGCTATTAAAAGGAAAAATAAAACATTCAGAGCAACAAAAGGGCTCCTGTAAAGTGAAAACATAATCATAGAAGAGAAGGATAAAAGTTGGAGGAAACTCTCAGAAATTAGAGCACAAGAAAGAGATGTTAAAACAGGAGAGGATCAGTCCCCGAGGTCAAAAACCAAAAAAAAGAAATAAGAGAACACTAAAAACTGAAAAGAAGAAATAATTTTTAAAAATAATATAAGAAAAGTTCAAACTGAAGGGTAATAATTTCAATATTAAAGGGCACACTCTGTGCCAAGCGCAATGGATGAGACGACATTTACAAAGGCACATTATCAAAACTTCCACAACACTGGAGACAGGATAAGAACCTATAATAAGCTTTCAGAGAGAGAGAAAAAGGTTTCATACAAGAGCTCAAGAATCAGAATGACACTGGTCCCAGCTGGGGGAAATTTCGGATTGAATTAATGATTAGCACATCGAGCACTAAACAAAACTTAACTCCAGGGAGAACAAGAAATAAAAAGTAACACTCGCTACCTTGATAAGAACAGGAAGAGAGAGAGAGAGAGAGAGAGAGAGAGAGAGAGAGAGAGAGAGAGAGAGAGTGTGTGTGTGTGTGTGTGTAGGGTGTGCTTGGAGTAGTGTGCAAGGGCTAAATTTCATCTCTGGTAATGGGAAAGATAATTCCCAAACCCGAAAAAAAAAAAATCAAGAAGCACATTATTTAGAGATTTGAAGATAAATTCCAAATGAATTAGCCATAAAAGTTCAAAATGGTTGGTTCTGGAATCTTCTCCAAGAAGAGGAGCTTGTAGAGTTAGTGGTTTCTTTATGTTAATTTTATTTTAATTACAAACTAAATTAAAGAAGTATAAAGTAAAACAACAGCACACTACATGACAAGATTTAAGGAACTGTGTTTTGAATCATGAACTAATTGCCTTAATACATAAAAAGGTCTTATAAATCAGTAAGAAAATGACCAATGTGATAGAAAAATGGACCAAAAAACCCCCCACAAATGTAGCTTAAACTATGCCTAACCTCACATTCATAAGAGAAATGAAAATTAAGACTATACATTTTCATGTATTAGAATGGCAAAAGATCAAAGGTTTGATAACCATTCTCTAGAAGAGATTAGGCAGAAACACATACTGTTGATGCAAATAAACTCATATCTCAGTGGAAGGCAATTTAATAAAATTTACCAAAAATTACAGCTGTATATACTCTTCAACCAAATTCTAAGAATTTATCTACATGTTTACTCCTATATATACAAAATGAGTATTCATCTTAATATCATTCATTTAGGAACTGATTAATAGGATGAATCATGATGCATATTTAATAATACAATGTGATAAAACATAATACCCTACAACTGAAAAAAAAAGAATATATATACATGTGTGCACACATATGCACATAGATATACATATTAATTTTCTGGAAGTACACACAGAACTGACCTTTAGGAAAGGGAAATCAAGAGCTTAGAAGACACAAAAGAGATGCTCCCCATTATATGCCATGTTGTACCTTTTCAATTTTAAACATGTAATTGTAACAAAAATTAAATTCCTTAAATTTAATACCAGTTATTGAATGTTATTTCAACTGGAAAATTCCTTTAGAGTGAATCCATTTTAGCAATCAAAAGCTATAATCTATAAAAACCTAAACCACTATAAACTATGATATATTAATACACAAAGGTTTTTTCCCCTCTGCAAACATTAAAAAATCAAAAAATCAAAAAAATAGTCATCAACACTGACACAGTGAGTGAGCCATTAAGACCTAACCAATATATCCTGTTTCTCTTAATATATTGTCACTTCCTTGAAGTAAACCCCTTGGTAAATCCTGCTATTAAAAAATAAATAAATAAAAAGCATGAATTCTATACTCAATGCAAGATGAAAACTGAGATGTAATGGTCTCTAGAAGATAGCATCAAACTGTGGTAAAGCGTATCATAAATTCAGAGATGTATAATATATACCACATAACAGGGAAAAATATCTAAGTATTTAGTGCTGCTACACTGTAAATATAAGTACCAAACTCTACCTAAATGAAATGCACTTCTCTAAGAGACAAGGTGAAATGAAATTCTCACAGTATGTTTTATAATTTTAGAGACATAGGATTAACACATACTTCCCTAGACACAATTATACAAGCTGTATTATGAGGCATGTTAGCAAACATCCAGTATTTCTGATAGTTCTTGCAAGATATTTCTTCAGTTTAAGACACTGCAGTATAAAAGCATGCTCTGAAAGAAACTGATACAAATGCGATCAATACCAAAGTAAATTTTAGCTATTAACATACAGCCAAAGGAAAACACAAAGCAAATTTTCCATGTACTCAAAATTACCCTTGCAAAAACCCTTAATATAATGAAAGCTAACATTTATAACAATATGGCCAGGCACTGGAGCCTATATTAACTTCACCTATGTCAATCACCTCATTTAATCTTTCCAACAACCTTATATTATAAAGTAAATATTATTGTCCTCATTTTATAGATGAAAGCATTGCATCACAGAATAGCTGAGTAACTTGTTCACGATAGGTAGCAAAGCTGTTGCAACCTAAGCTGTCTGGCTGGAGACTCCATTCTCTTCTCTTCACCACCAACATACAATATAGTAAATATTACAAGTATGCCAGCTTTTATCTCCAAAGTTGAAACAAATCTTTTTTCACATGAACAAAAATGTCAGAGCCTTGATTCTGCTTTCTCTGATACATATTATTTATTTCATTAAGCAAATCCTATCAATTCTATCTCCAAATATAGCCCAAATCAGTCTACATCTCTACATCTATTGCTGCACTATCCCAGTCAAAGTCATCATCATCTCCTGCCTAGACTACTACAATAATCCCCTAACTAGTGGCCCTGTTCTCACTTTTGCCTCCCTATTATTCATTCTCCAGGGTCATCTTTCTTTAATGTAATCATGTCACTGTTGACTTTCCACTGAATTTAGAAGAAAATCCGAACTTCTTACTATAGCCCTTTGTGATCTGACCTGTTTATTGTTCTTCAACTTTAGTTTCTGGAACTCTTCCACCATCGCAGAGGCCTTTTCTAGTCCCTCAATATGTCAAGCTTGTTCCCCATCTCTGGACTTCTGTTTTTACTGTTTTCTCTTCTTGGAATGACCTCTACCTTTCCACTCCCATAGTTGCATGGTCTTCTCTGACGACCCAATCTAAAGTATTCTCCGAACATTATCACAGCTCCTTCTTCCTGTCTTATTTTATTCATAGCTTGCTGAAACTGTTTTTCATTAATTTCTTACTTTTTTACCCCAACCAGAATGCAAGTTCCACAAGAGGAGAAACTACATCCGTCTTGTTCACTGCCAATGACTAAAACTACTCATGGCATGTAGTAGTAAACACTCCATAAATATTTGTGGAATGAATGAACGAACGAGCAAGTGAGCACCAAATGAAGTAGCTGGCTTGCTATAAATAATATGCATTTAATAATGCTCACATTATAGGAGGCCCACTGCAAATGAAAATGGCTGAACCACAGTCCCCACACTCAAGCTCATTAAAGCTAGAAAATATAAATACAACAGTCTAGATTAATATAAGGTTCAGTACTCTAACTTGACAAACATATAAAGCACTGAATTCAGTTCTAAAAACCATATGTTAAGATGAACACTGACAAAACTAAAATATATCTTAAGCTGAAGAATGAGAATAGTCAGCAGCTCAAAACACACATCATATACAGTTTATATTTAAAGTTAGGATTGCTTGGACCATAGAAGAGGTATTAAGTCTTACTATTCAATCTTAGCAGGACTAATGGCAAATATCGAATCCTTATAAAGGAAGAAAAGGCTTATTTATTTGTTTCAGAGGGCGGATCTAGGATCAGTGGATAAAAGGCAGGTGTCTAGTTAACATTAAGACATTTTTTAAAAGATTATGCTCAAAGAAAGGATGTAATCAAGTTGGGAGTTCAGTTGTCCTTCAATCACTTAACATTTTAAAATTTACATGCACTCCCCACCCACCTCAACCAAGAATTAAAAAAAAAAAAAAGACACCTTTATATTAGATGTCTACTGTTTATAAATACATGAAAACCAAGATGCATCATCATCTGCAACATAAAAATATTAGTGCTCTTTCCAAACTAAAGTCAGAACAGAATATGGAAAGAGAAGCAAAAAAAGAAAAAGGGAGAATTGAGGAGCATAATATAGAATTGTGATTCCCTACTAAAAACTGATTACTGCTAATACTACTTACAAAAAACATAAATACAAAGAACAAAAATATTTGTAAACATTATTTAGTAATGTAAAATTTGTACATATGAGAGAAAATATACAAAATAAAAATGGCTGCTGCTAGACTGATGATGTTATGGGAGTTCACAGTAATTTATGACAACTTCTTTCCGAGCAACCACACTTGGATATTTTTGATCACAATGAAATTTAAATTGCAGGACATATAGAGAAAAAACTGCCTGAACAATTTCATTTTCCCTATAGTCTCTCATAATTACAAACGCCAGATGCCACTCACACTTTACCAGCCCTATGGCCAAAGGTAAGAATCTTTTGCTGCTTGAATCCACGTCAAGAACAGACAAAGCAGACTGCAGAGGTTCAGTCAGAAACTGAGCCCCTTCAGGGACAACCAGGTGACTAATCCAAGAGGACTAATGGTCTCCTTAACTCTCATTATTTAGATTAATTTTTGCTCCAGAGGCTCATTACAACAAGTCATCATAATATGCTTTTATCTTATTTGAGGCACTGAGGAATAAGCAATACTTCCACAGTGCTCATTTTGTGGTAGGCACTGTGTTTAAATGCTTCATGAACATTTAACTCACTTAAATTCTACCCTTTAAAGAAACAAATATCAAAAAAGCAAACAATTCTCAGAAAAACCTTTAGCCAAAAATCTTTAGACAAAGCAAATTATAAAATGTCACCAACAGACGTTCAGATACTGCAAAATTCCCCCTCTCCTTTTTATAGTTGGCACACTCTCTTAGGGGGGGCACATGAACACTGGCAAGGCTTGCTTAAAAATAGCACAATCTGTCAATCCCATCTGCTTCCTATCAAAAGGATGAGGTGATAGCAGGGATGCCTCAGACTCATACACAAGATTTTTTCCCAAGAGTTTCTGAAATTAGTGTATTGTTCTTTTACCTAAATAAGTAATATGAATAAATAATAATAATGCTTAGTTGTTTTTTTGTGTGTGAGCTCTGTATGCCAGGCTTTGTATTAAAAAACTGATGTGCACTATATCATTTACCTCAAATAACAATTTAGTAAAGTTAGTACTATTAATATTATTATTTTACAATTGAGAAAATCGAGATACCTAGTGTACCCAAACAACAGAATTTAACTGGCAAATCAGGATTCAAATCAAAGCAGACCAGTCTCTCATTCTTCACCTCCTTCATCTCAAGGCTTAAGTGATTAATGCATTAAAAACTTTTTCCTTCCTTTTTAAAGTAAAAAATAGTTATATAAATGTTTAGGACTCAAAAGGCAAGGGAACTACATATAATGTAGACCTAGACTGAATCCTGGCAGAGAAAAAAGGAAATAAAAGAAAAACTGGTGAAATCCAAATAGAGTCTGGAATTTAGTTAATAGAAGAACAGCAATGTTGGTTTCTTGGTTTCTTAGTTTAGACAAATACACCATAGTAATGTAAGAAAACCAGTTTAGAGGGGAATGTGAGAATAATCTACTAGCTTTGTAACTTTTCTGTAAATCTAAAATCATTTCAAAATTAAGTTTATTTAAAAAAATTATAGTAGATAAGCCTCAGTTAAACAGAACCCTTCCTATCAACCAACCAACCAATGCGTTGCAAGGAAGGATTATAAATTGGGTATGGAAAATCTCTCTACCTGTGATTTTGCCAATCATGTTGGGGTAGCTTAGAATTGTATCCTAAAAATACCAAAATTATATAATAATTAGAAATTCTGATTCAGTGATTCTATTTCTGAGAAGTTTTCTTAAAGAAACAATCCAAATTGTACATAAATGTTATACATTATTTTAAAAGATTAAACAAATAGACTCTATCAGCATATTTTTAAAAATCCTCTCTAACAAAACAAATAGAAAAACAGTTATATATTTGGAAATCAGTAACATAATTCACCATAATAACATCAAAAGAGAAAAATCTTTGGGTATAATGATGTTCATTACAGTGCTATTTATACTGAAAATAAAAATAACTTGGGTTTTAAACGATAGAGCAATGGAGTAAATCTATAGCAGTGGTTCTCATTCATGGGAGATTTTGGCACCTAGAGGACATGTGGCAATGTGTAGAGATAGTTTTGAGTGCCACAACTGGCATGGGGAGAGGGTGCTACTAGTTTCTAGTTAGTATGAGTCTAGAAGGTTGGTAAAACATTCCACAATGCACAGAATAGCCTTGCAGCAAAGAATTAATGGTTCAAACATCAACAGTGCTGAGGCTAATAAAACCTCACCTATGGGATAAAATACCACGACTAGTAAGAATTTGGGGGAAACATTTACAATTTAGATTAAGGAAAAAATAGCACAAAATAGTCTCATTATCGATTTTAAAGGCAGATAAAGAATCCTGTGGTAATTCAATTCCCTACTCTCCTCTACACCCCCCTCAGTAAAGCCACTTAAAGCAGGAGAGGAGTAGATAAATTAGGTTAGCTTCAGTCTTCCGAAGTGAAATGCAGAGGAAAGTGGAGCAGTGTCTAAGACTTTAAGGAAGCATGACACAAGTGTTTTACCTCTCACTCGTTCTTTCAAACATGAGAAGGGATGCAAATTATTTTGTTCTGAGCTAAAGCATAAAAATTATTTTGAGTTGAAGGCATTTGAAAATCAACAAATGCAGACAGAGGCTCTGTCTGAACTATACTCCCCTTAGCTTCCTAAAAGGCAGTCTTCCAAAAGAATTGAATGGGACAAAACACCCCCCTTCCAATAACAGGGAAGACTGACTCCTCTCATCTGAGATAAGAAGTCAGCACTGAGATGAGAAATCAAACATTGTCACAAAACTATCATACCTCCCCATCTACTCTCCTAAAGACCTACTTGTCTTTCCTAAAAGTTTTTTGTTTTTCCATAAATAACCTTTTCTCCTTCTCCTTCCCCATTCAGACTGTACATAAACTAAATTCCAACTGCTTATTTCAGCTCTCAGGTACATACATGAAGATACTGTCTTTTCTTTTGATACTTTCTATTTTGTCAGTTTAATTCACAAGCCCCTGATCCCAGGACACAAGAGAGTCTAGGAAAAGTTTTCCTCTTAAATACGCAAGAATGCAATTTCATTCTCCTGGGCCCTTTTTAAAAAAATGAATAAAAGAGCGAATTCAGATAAACAAGAAATGACTAGAGAAGAACTGTTGATAAACATAAATCATTATCATGTAGATATAAAATGACACTACTGGAAGGTACAGAAAAGAAATAAACGTAAAGGTAGCACATATGTGTGAATTTTTTTCTTTCATGGAGGAAGAGGGTCACATTTGTTTAGAGCTATTAAATAAAGTGACAGAGGTGTGTTAAAGAGAAGTAAAAATCAAAATCGGTGGTAGAAGATAAAGCAGGAAACATTAGAAGCAAACTAATTGCCACATCTTTCAGATATTATTAAGAGAGAGAATTTCAGCTTTATTATATAATTATAAAGGTAGCCACTGGAGAAATATGGAGATCATAAAATGTTTAAGTGAAAGAAAGAAAAATATGCCCAAGAGAAAGTAAAATATTTTAAATGTTCAAACATTAAAAACAAACTAAGACAATTCAGAACAAAGACATTGTCATATTAATAAACTCACCCATAAAAAAAAGAATTATCAAACTGGAACACAAAACAAAACTCATCTATCTACATGCTATATTTTAAAAACTCACCCACAAAGACTGAACATAAAAGATAAAGGCAACTAATAACAAAAAGAAATCATTGCCAAGAAATTAATAGCAAATTTAGGTCATATTTGGGGGTTGGGGGAATCCAGTTTAGAAGAAATATAACCCACAAAGAAAATTTAAGTGTAGTGATAAATCAAATAACACAACGCCCTAAAAACTACAGGTAATGCAAGGGAAAGAACCAGAAACAAAACAGAATTAATTGACCATTCTTGACCTGTAATAGATCAAATAACTTTTTTAATGGACAAAGCTAAAATAATCTGAGCAACAAAATAAAGTAGCACTGAATTATAACCCAAAGTATAAAATAAATGAGAGAGAACAGACACACCTCCAGTGCAGAAGAATTTCAAATAAATTAATGTCAATACTCTACACTCAAATAGGTGGGCCATAACTTCCCACAGTTTAAGGGCAGACTGGGCACAGTCACTTCCTTTTCAAAAAGCACAAAACGAGTAAGGGAAGGAAGAGAGTAACTTTACAGTGGAGAAACCCGACACACATTATCTCAGCCAGGTAATCAAGGTCAACATCAAGAGTTATAATCATGTTCACAGTATGTTCTCTTGATATAATGTGATGAAAATAGCACTTTATCTCTGTGGTCTTCTTCCCCAAGCCCCGTAATCCCAGTCTAATCACGAGGAAACCATTAGACAAATCCCAGTAGAGACAGTCTATCAAAAATACCTGACCAGTACTCCTCAAAATTGTCATGGTCATAAAAAACAAGGAAAGTCCAGGCAACTCCCACAACAACGAGGAGCTGAGGAGACATGGTAATTTAATGTAATGTAGTATATCCTAAATGAGATCTTGGAAAAGAAAAAAGAGATTAGGAAAAAAAACTAATGAAACCTGAAAAAATATGGGCTTAATAATAATGTATCAATACTGGCTCATTAATTCTAAGGGCTAAATTGGGCAGATCCTACATGGAGTTTCTTAGATTTTGGCTGGGGAAATATTCACCTAACAACACAATATGATTTGGCAGTAGTTGGGAGCTGCTGGCCAAAATTCAACTGGGACTTAATTCAGCTGAGGAGTGCCTGTATGTGGTCTCTCCAGTTTGACTACCTCCGGATAGTGAGACTTCTTCCGTGGCACCCGGCTTTCCCCAGAGGGAATGTCCCAAGGGTACCAGGCAGTAACTACCTGGCCTTTTCTGAGTGTCACCAGTACTGCAGCATTGTTACAAGTAAGTCACTAAAAGCCAGTTCAGATTCAAGGGGAGGGGACACAGAAGATCAAAGAATTTGCTGACATGTATTAAAACTACCTAACACATGGCAAAAGACTGGAGGTTTACTTTGAAAAGGCTGAACAACAAAAGCTCTGAATTTAGAGATAACAGATTTAGTTGAGAGCCAAGCCGTGCTGAAAACCCGAGATTTGGACTATAAATTTGCATAATGAATCCTCAAACCCTCAGCCTTCTCTCTCAACTCAACTTTCAGAAATCTAATAAACCTCAGGCATACGATAGTTTTACTGCTCTTTGAGGAACTTTAGCAGTACTAGAGAGAGTACTTTCAGATTACTCATACACAAGAACACTCAACAAAATGGTCAGGTCACCTTACAAAGAGGCCTACCAAATGACATTTCCTGTTCATTCATTTACACAAGGCTTCCAAACTTAAACATTAATAGACAACCACAATTACCAGATATTTGAAGAAAAACATAATAAATCAAAAGAAATAAAGAAATGAATCAGAAAAAAACAGTGCAGAGGAACAACAACAACAAAAAATCCTCGAGAGAAATAAGAGTACTGTAGTCATGAAATAAGAATGAGATGTCATAAAAAAAACTTTTTCAAAGAAAAAGGAAGTTCTCTTAGGAAATAAAATTAGGAGATATGTTTTTAAATAAAAGGTTACAAAACCAAGCTGAAAAAACAACCCAAAAAGTAGGATTCTCCCCCATCCTCCCAAAACAAAAATACTCAAAATGGAAGAGAATAAAACTAAAAAAATTTTAGGATCAGTCCAGAGTACAACATTCAACTGATAGATATTCCAGAGAGAATTTAAAAAGCAAGAAATTTATCAAAGAGATTATTCAGAAGTTTCCCAGCACTTAGTAACATAAGTGTCAAGGTTGAAAGTGCCCACTGAACTGATGAAAGAACCACAACAGAAAAGGTAACTGAAATTTCAAAATACTGATAAGATAAAAACCCTGAAAATTCCCAGAGGAAAAAAAAATAAGTCACATGAAGAGAATCAGGAACCAGAACAGCATCGGAAACCTCAGAGTAATATCTGGTAAAGATGTACATTAACTTCCTATGGAACTGTCAGGTTATAGCGTGCCCACCCTAGAGAAATCACCATCTTTACACCAGCAAAAGCACACAATAATGCTGATTCAATATAACACGCTATTGAAGTTAAAAATATGGGTTACATCTACATGTATCACCATGAATAAATCTCAAAAAGCTAGCTAGAGAAGGTGTGATTCTATTTGTGTAAAATTACAAAATTTACAAAATAAATAGATTAGATGTGTAAACATATAGCAAAAGTATTAAAAACATACTTGAGTAGTATAAAAACTAAAACTACTATCAAGACCAACCTGATAATAAATTACTTCTAGGGAAGGTAGAGAGGGAATGATATTTAGAAAAAATTGTTAACATTTTCTTTCTGAGAGCAGTTTGAAACAAACACAGCTGTATGTTAGCGTCTGAGTCTTGAGAATAGGTACATGGATCTTTATATCAAGAATCAACTTAAATTATCATGCTGCAAGAAAATTTTCATTCTGTTAAAGTTACATACACTGATATAAAATTCATGTCTCATTAAAATTTCATTCCGATACAATAATCCTGCACCAATTTCCCTTACTATATAATGGTCATTAATACCCATTTCCTTTACAAATATTACAGTAAAATTTAGTCAATCCGAAAATATGAGTACTTGTTCTGTTCAATTTATGGAGTGTGAAAAAGCTATGTAAACACATATGCAGAACAGAAACTGTTTAGCCAAAATAAATGTCACTTCTGTTTTAACAGACGCCTGGTCTAACACTTACAAATAAAAGATCAGCTCATTTAAATTTATCTGCCTACTAAATTGAGAGTTCTTTAAAATTATTTTCAAAAGGAAAAAAACCTTTTAAATATAGGACCAAGCAAAAGGGAGAAAAGTTTCAAAAGCACAAGAAACAAGACACGAGATTTAGAGCTTCAGTATTTTCTCAAAATCCAATGTAAAAAATTTCTCTATACTACTGCTAAATAACAATCTGCACACAAGCAAAAGCCCTATGGTATCTGAATCTTTTGTGAAATATTTTTATAATGAAAATAATCATTCATAGCAATACATTAACCCATGTGAAAGAGGATTTTCTAGCTCAAGACAAGTGGTGCACAGCCATTTATCGCTCACCCCTCCTAATATAACATCAATATGTTAGTAAAGGAATTTATTTTAAAAGTATAAACAACAGTGAAAACTTGGGAGGGAGAACAGGGGAGTAAAAGGTGTGCTATCAATATGTAGATATATCAAAAAATCTTTGGAAGGTATAAAGCAGGTGGAAGCATGGTGATTGATTAACGAAACAGAATGGAAGGATCCACAGCTCAGATATTAGAAGTGGGAGAGACTCTTGGACAAGTTCAGACCTCAGCTTTTGGGGGCAATTTGGTCATTCCTCAAAAAATTAAAAATAGCACTATCATGTGATCAAACAATCCTACTTCTGGGTACATAACCAAAAGAAATGAAAGGAAGTTCCAGAAGAGATATTCACATAACCATGTTCATAGCATCATTAGTCACAATAGTCAAAAAAAGGAAGCAACTCAGGTGTCCAAAGATGGATGAATAAAGTGTGATATAAAAACAGTTAATTATTATTCAGCCTTAAAAAGGAAGGAAATTGTCACATGCTACTACTATGTGGATGAACCTTGAGGAAGGACATTGTGCTAAGTGAAATAAGCCAGTCACAAAAGACAAATATTGTGGTTCCATTTATATGAGGTATCTAAAGGTGTCAAATTCAAGAAACAGAAAGCAGAATGGTGGCTACCAAGGGCTAAGGAGAGCAGGTAAAGGCAAGTTGTTTAATGGGTGTAGTTTCAGTTTTGCAAGATGAAAAAGTTCTAGAGATCTGTTGCACAACAGTGTGAATATACTTAATACAACATTACATTTAAAAATAGTTAAGATGGTAATTTTATGTTTTTAACCATTATTAAAACTTGTTTATATTTTTTTTAAAAAGCTTTTGAGGGTAAGAATGGGGCTGGAAAGTCATCTACACAAAAACAAGAAGCCAAATGGCATGGGGCTTCTCATCAGCAAAGCTGGATGACAGAAAATACCTTTGAAGTTCCATAGAAGAAAATCAAGTGATGTCTAACTCTCCTCCCCCAAAAAAATCATTAAATAGTTGTATAAACATTTTAGTTAAAGATAATGCAAGTAATTACCAAAAGATCTCACAGATATCACCAAAAACTGTTGTTTCTACAGAACAGTATTTATTTTCCTCATTATAACTTTCTAAGCAATTTGCTTTTTATTTTAAACTATGCACACATTACTTTGATTTTTAAAAATTGTTAAATATAAAAAAGTACCTTTGCTGAGCTATGCAGACTACTCAATAGATAACCAAAATAAAGTTAAACTTATTCTTATTGCTTTCCATCATTAAATAGGAAGCATGTTTCTCTGAATTTAAAAAAAAAAATCACTTATTTAAAGGTAATTAAATGGCATTTAAAAATGAAGAAACCTAAGGCAAAACAAATTTAAAGGAACTATACCTGCTGATAACAAATTATAATTTTAGCATTCTGGTATGTTATCTTTAAACTAGCCAGAATACTAAAAATTTGTAATTCAATATTGGGGGGAAAAAAGAGCAGAAACAGCATATAATTTGATTAATTTTATGTTGTAGAGTGTAACCCTAGATCTCTAAGCATCCTAAACTTCTTAACATTTTACTTGAGGTTGAGAATTGCTGATCTTCTGAGTCAGATGGTCCAGGTTTCCTCAAGTCTGAAAAATTCTCAGCTATTATCTCTTAATATAATGTATTTCCTCAATGCACTCTATTCTATTTATTGCAGTTAAAAGCAAGGACTCAAGAGCCAAGCCGTCTGGATTTGCATTTTTCTTCTACATTTTAGGTGACCTTGGTCAAGTTAATCTTTCTGTGCCTCAGTTGTTATAAAATTGTAGAATATCTACTCTCAGAAAGTTGTGAGAATTTAAAAAATACACATGAAATACTTAGAACAGTCCTCTATTTTCTACATGTTTTCCTAAGGGTTATCAAGAAATGTTTCTATGATGTAGCCAAGTACTCTTCACCATCAGCCTGTTGGTAGATACAATGCCTAAATTAACAGCTTTACTACTATAATGTCACTAAAATTAATGATAGTAGTAACAAAATCCATGCTCATCTCATGCTCAAAATTATGCTTAAAAAATCACAGTACTAATGCCAATCCAGAGCCAAAGAGAGCACATTCTGTCACAAATACTTGCACTAAACCCTAAACACTAGTCTCCACTTGACTGAGAAGTCTCTTCCTTCACTAAACTCACAGGAACAGAACAAAACGTTTGGCTCTCATTCTTCTTTCAAATTCTTAATGCTTTCAGAATTAAATTGAAAGGTCTCTCTTCTTCTAAATCGACTCTGGTGTATTATATTATCAGTGGCATTTGCTTAAGGTTCTGAAAATAACAGGTTTTAAAAAGTTCAAAAGGGTCTCAATAATTGTTAAACTGATACTTTAACAGTTTCTATTATAGTGGTTGGATAACTAGGAATCGACCACACCCAGCTCCAGTAATAAAGAGATATTACTAATGGAAATATGCTGGGCAGTTTTAAAAAATCCTCCAAACGCTGAAAACTATAGCACTAGATTAGATGATGAAAACAAATTAATTCAAGTCACAGATTTTGTGACATTAATTTATGATAAATGAGGTTCACCAGATATGAAAATAATTTAGATGTTCCTGTTCTAATTCAAAAGCATAGCTAGAAATTTCAAATGTGGGGTAACAGTACCACTTCTTAATCCCTTCCCTAGCCCTTCAAATTAAGGAAACAGTAGGTCATAAAATGAAAATAGCTTTGTTGACAGTGACATTTTGCTTTAGCTGCAAATTTAATGGGAAAAAACAAAAACATTACTAGATATGCACAGTGTATTCTAAAAATTAGACTTCATACATATCTGAACTGTGAAGAATATGCATTCAGGCTATATCAGATTGTCGTCGAATTTTGACAGCAATGCTCTACGCCAAAAAAACAATGACATTTAAGATATGCAAGGAAAGAAAATATTTATCATAGATTTTACATCCAACAAAACCGACTTTTGAGTATAAAAGTGTAAACAAACTCTTATTTATGAACATGCAAAAACTCAGGGAATATTGTTCCCATAAGGCCTTCCAGAAGAACCTAACTTGAGCCAATGAAGTAAGGATGTTAGGAAAAAAGATGAGGAAGAGAAAGAAAAAGGATCTACTGAGAGCAAAGAGCCAGAATGCTGGAGGAATGACCTTGGGAAAAGCAGAAACCTCATTCCCAATGGCCATCAGAGTCATTAGCTCAGAATCAAAAAGCATAGTCTGCCATCATGGGCTGTCAAAGGCTAAAAATGCCATATCTTGAGTATCGAAGATCGAAGATCCATTTAGCATGGATCACAGAATCTGCAGAAACCCCAAATTGTGCCCTCTCTTTTAATTCAACAATCTCCCTTTCAAGACTTCCTTTTTTCATTAAAAAAAAAAAAAAAAAGTACGTGCTTTAGAACGAAGTAAACTTGAATTCAAATACTAGCTCAATGACTTACTGTGTGACCCTGACCTAATTATTTCTAAAAAATAATAAAAGCACCTATATCACAGAGTTGTTGTAGTAAATGAACTACAGGTTAACAGTGTAGGTCAGTGCCTGGCATAAAGTAAGTGCTTTAAAAGTATTAGCGATCATTACCATTATAATCCATAAAGTGTACCTTAGTCTATCATAATCAATCAAATAATAAAATCAGATGTATTCAAATAAAAAAAAAGAATTAGAGTTATGTCCCCTAGTCAAACTATCCATATATAAGCTGATAGATGAGAAAATATTTTAGAGAATGATTATCCTATGGATAACATCTTGAACTTTCAAGTTTTTCCACCTAGGCTCAACTACATTTAAATATTCTTTCATTGCTTTTCCACTCCTGAAATCCCTTCAATGGCTTCTAAAACCAGCAAACCAGAAAAAAAAAATTTAACTAGGTATAACATTTTAGTTGATTTTACATATATATATATATGTTCGCTTACATTTTAAATGTAGTAAAATCACATTTATCCAAGTTAATATCTCATGTATAACTCCCTATCAGACACATCAAGGGCTATCACCAGTGTTAAGATCGCTTTACTGTGAAAAAAGGTCAATTCACTTCAAAAACCTCACATTAGTGTCCAATTCATAAAGTTCCGTTTCACTATCCAACTTTCCCATTGCTGAAGACCCCTGGTTGTTTTTTTTTCACACGTAATAAAATTCCCCCATTTTATAAGTACAATTTGGTGAGTTTAGACAATATATACACTTGTATAACCAGCACTACCACAGTAAAGATACAGAACACTTCCATCACTCAAACAAGTTCACTCCTGCCTCTTTGAAGTCAATCTCCCCATCACCTCCAGACTTCGGCAACCACTGATGTGCTGTCAGTAAAGCAGTTTTGCCTTTTCTAAACTTTCGCATACATGAATCACATAGTATTTATTACCCCTTTGTGTCTGGCTTCTTTAAGTTAGCATAATGTTCCTGAGATCCGTCTATGTTGTATTTATTATTAGTTTGTTCCTTTTTATTGCTTCCATGGCTCTTAAAAATTGGTTCCTCATAGATTTGGAAGACTGAAATAAAGCCTAAAGAAAGTAGTTTAGGCCTGTTGTAAAGAATATATCACCAGCTCCCTGCTAATGTCCATTAAAAGCTTAATATTCTAAGGTAAAAGAATTTTTCCCTTGACCGTAACACTAACATCTTCAGCTCATGTTGCTGAAATGATTTCCTATCTGTATGATGAAACAGGGCTAAAGGTACTTTGAACTTTGTCATGATTTTTTATGTTTGATTGTTTTACTACAAGACTGATTTCAAGCATATTGACAGAGAACACTTTTTTAACTTCAGCAAAGAAACCCAGGAGTAAAGTAACTTCTTTCTAACGCCAACAGTTTTTTAATTGGCTATGACAATAAAATAAGTTCAGGGCTATGACTTTACTTCTAGTTGTTCTCTGTCTTCTCCTTCCTCCTAAATAAACTGCTCCATATCACAAAAAGCAGATTTAGAGAAATATCAGATAGCAAAGGTTTCATGAGGATTCTGAAGGAAATTTTATTTATAGGTGTGATTGCCTAATCATTTTAGTGCTGTTTATAAGTGGTTACTGAAGTGGAACAGAACATGACTCTTATGTATAGTTACAGTCCTAATATCTATGAGTAAATTTATTTTACCCTGGAGCATGGTCACAGTATGTATTACCAACATATCTAGAATGTTTTATATTGAACGTTTGTCATGATATAATATATAACCATACCAATACACAAATCACTAATATTCCTGGCAAAACAACTCAAAACACTGATGTCTAGCTTGGTAGAATTAGCTCCTACTTGACAGAATTAGCTCATACATATCAGTCTGGTCCTAAAAAAGAGGCTTCTTAAGATGAGGTACTTTGCAGTACTTCACACTGTTGATAACACCTCCCTTACTGAAACTCTACACTTCTGCTAACTTTCAAAAAACTCATTCAAAACACTCACATTCATGTTCACTCTTTTTCCTTCAGCCTCCCAAATTCAAGAGGGAAATGAGCCCCCCAAAACAGTAATTAGCCTTCAACCCAAAACAAAGCGTCTGTCCTCTGATCCAGTATTTTCACTTCAGCTATCACTTCTATATTGACTTCTCAGATTTTTAGTCGATTTTAATCATTAAATTTGGCTATTCTACATATCTCTTCAAACATAACCCCCCCCCAAAATCTTCATCTCTGAACCCAAACCACCTTCATATCCTAATCTATTTGTATTAACTACCTATTAATATATATACCTATTCATAATCAGGCTAGAAACCATCTATCTTTTATATATAAATCCAACCACTATACACCAGTCATCATGTTTCATCACATCTTCCTTTTAAATCTCTCTCATCTTTTATCCTAATCTTGAGCATTAGCTCCTATTGTCTGGATTATCTTAACGGCCTCCTAGTTGGTCTCCCTGACTTAAATTCCCCTTCCTTCAATCCACCCTGAAGACTAGCTCCAGCTTGACTTCCTTTAAAACACACCTTAACTGTCCCAAAAAGATGTAGTGGCTTCTTACTCCCCAACCGACATTAAGTACAAAATATCCAGATGGAACCTTTCTCCCTCATATTCCTGCCTAGGCCTTACACAGGCCACGTATATCATGCTCATTACTACCTCATAGTCAATTTGTCCTATTCCTATCATCTTTCATTGAGCTAACCAAATCCTTCAAGGTGCCTATGAAGTAATACCTCCTCCTTGATGCCATCCACAGCCCTTCATCCCACACTCTCACCACTCCTATACAATTATCCATATTCTTGTTAATATTTTGCCTTCCTTATCCTTTTACCCCAACTTGTAACCTTGGCGCCTAGCAGGAACTGAGTAAAATACACATTAAAAGATATTTCTTCAAGAATGAATATCCTAGTCAGCCTTTCCAATGTTCACAAAAATTACTACATTGGCAGAGAACTAAAAAACTATTGGAACACTGATTAACTTCCATCATCTTCTGTAACACTTATTAAGTACAAGCAGTTCTTATTTCCAGCAATTTTACTTTTGGTGTTTCACATTAAAGCACCCAGCCAATTACACCCACTTACTGCAGACAGAAAGCACACTAAAACATTTTTCACTTGGTTTGCGCAGATGCTCTACATAAAGATCCCCAACTCCCCATCTGTACAGCCCTTTTTGAGAACCTCTTTGGTTCTACCACAATCCATTCAGGCTAGCTCTTCCTAGGAGTCTTTGTGCTTAGAGTTAAGAAGGAGCAAGACTATGCTGTGCAAAAGGAAGAATGTATGGAGGAAAAGAAATATATATAAAGGACTGCTTACCTTAAGCATAAACCAATCACAGTGTTCCCCTTCATCCTCATATTATCACTCAAGTACTATGCTTCTAAGCATTGGCTTCAATCCAAATATCTTTGGAGTTATTTCAAAACTGGACTTAGGTTAAAATGTTTAATGTGTCATTTTTATAGATACATCAATTAACAAAAAGACCAGCATTCTAAAGTAAATCTATATTTATGCCTATAAGATTTTGTCAGCAATAAAACAAAAACAAAAAAAAACCTAGGAAAATAGAAAATAGGGCAAAATACACAAAAGGAGAAATTCGAATGGCCAATAAACATGAGAATGTTCATCTTCATTAGTAACAGGAAAATGCAAATTTCCAAACAGGAAAACACAAAATTAAAGTCACAATGAAATAGATTTCTTTCTCACTAGATTGAAGGGCGGGGCGGGGGGGGATTCTCAATACTAAAAGCAGATAAGAATATAGAGCTCTGCTGTCTGATACAGTAGTCAATTACTAGCCACATGGCTAGTAAGAATTTGAAATGTGGCTAATCCAAATTGAGATTTACTGTTAAGTATAAAATACATACCTTATTTCGAAGATTTAACAGAAAAAGTAAAAATTATCTCATTAATTTTTGTTTACGCATTGGGAAAAATTTTATATACATAATTAAATAAAATGTTATTAAAATTAACTTCACTAGCTACGATGGCCACTAGAAAATTTTAAGTTACACGTACAGCCAACATTATTTTTTTTTCCAGTACGGCACTGAGAGAGCACTAGAAACTTTTACATGCCACTGGTGGAAGCACAAATTGGTACAGCCACTTTAGAGAGAATTTTGGAAATATCTAGGTAGGTTGTAGGATGAGAATAGCCTACAATTTAGCAATTACACACCTAAGTATGTGCTGTGGAGAAACTGTCACACATGTATACAAAAAGACATGTAAATTATGTTTTAGCTCCACTGTATACAATTACAAAAATAATCCAAATGTGCATCTAAAGAAACTAGACAACATGTGTTATAATTCTACAATAGAATACTACGTAATACATATGTAACACTTTTTTAAAAAAAGGAATAGAGCAACAAGAATTTCACAAAAATGTTAATAGAAAAAAGCAAATTATATAAAGACATTCCACATATGAACATGTACAAAAACTATTAAAATCTCTTAAAACAGTACAATATGCTATTACGACATATATTAAGAACATATATGTGAGGGTAGGCACAAAATTTAGGATGATGGGAAAGGATGGAATCCAGGAAGAGTATATATAGAAAGGCTTCAGCTATGCTAGTAATGCTCTATATCCTAAACTAAGCTGGGTAGTGGGTACTTTGGTGTTCACTATTCTTTATAACACTTTTTACTACTGAAAATACTGCCATGTTTCCAACATATACCTTTATATATCATGTATAGCACTAACTGGGTATACCTGAACAACATCAGTGTTCAGGAGAAACTACATATAAACATCAAATATATAAACATCAATTGTGTATCACTACTACCACTACAATGAGAAAAAGGGAACTATACATACATTCTCAATCAAGGGTCAGCAACTTTTTCTTTAAAAGACCAAATAATATATAGTTGTAGCTTTATAGGGTCATGTTGTTTCTGTCACAACTACTCAATCCTGCCAAAGTAATGGGAAAGCAGCCACAGACAATATGTAAATAAATGAGCATGGCTGTGTTCCAATAAAACTGTATTTAAAAAACAAGCAGCAGGCCAAATTTGGCCAATGAGCCACAGTATGGTGACCCTATCTAGATCCACCTTTAAAAAAGAAAACAGTAAATCCATTAAGTGAAAGTTTAAAGGAGAAATGAATTTGCACAGTAACAAAATATGCCACAAATAACCTAGTAATTAGAAAAATGTTCCTTGTCCATGAAGACATCTAGCAATCACCATCTTAACGCACTGTGGTTAAACCTAGCACCACTAAGAGCATGACAATCGGGCATTTTGTGCCTCCTGATGTAGTGTAACATTAAGCAGCATCACATATGAAGTATCTTGGCCAAACTGTGTAACCTGAATTTAACACAGTCTATAGCTCTGACTTAACTTATAGAAGACAAAGGAGTAAGTTTTAAACAAGACCTCAAAGAAACAATCCAACAAATTTTGAATATAGGACATTTTACAAGATAATTGGTCTCTTCAAAGAGTCATTTTAAGTGGGTGTTTAATTCAAGAGAATTAAGATACAACAGTAAATGTAATGTAATGCATTGCACGATCCTTCAACTTCCTTCAACTTGACCTTGGTATGGAGGGGAGAAAGTTATTTAAGACATTTTTGACCCAACTGAGGAAATCTGCAAATGGATTAGGGATTGATGACTTCTAGGATTAGATAACTATGTTATGTATAATAATATTGTAGGCATAGCAAAATGTCATTTTTTGAAGACTCATTCTTAAGAGCATTTAGGATTCAAGTGACATGATGTCTTAATTTTTAAATAATTCAGCAAAGGTTATATAGATGAAGCAAATATGGCAAAAATATACTGTTCAATTTAGGTGGTGGGTAGATAGGTACTAAGTATACTGTTATTATATAGGATTAAAATTTTATAGGTACTAAGTATACTGTTATTATATAGGATTAAAATTTTTCATAAAAGGTAAAAATGCAATGAGGTTTTATTTAGTTTATTAAATTTTATTCATCATTCTCCTTCACAAATATGAAATTAGTCGTAAGTCTCCTCAAAAGTTCTTAAGGTTACATATCAAAGTCAACCCAAAAGAAACTCTCCTGAAGTTCATGACACTGATGCTTTAACTTTTAAGCATCTGGTTTCTAAAAGTGAGAACAAGGCAAAAAAAAATATGATACTCTAATTATACTGCCATTTTATTTTTATACATTTTAGAAAGAGTCCTAATATATAATATATACCTATAATTCTTTTATTGTATTTTAATTTTTTACCTTGTGTAATTATTCATACACATTTTACTCTCTTCCTCATCGCCCCAAGGCTGACTCAAATGACCTGTGTTTCCCAAAGTGTCTAATGCTAGCAAGCAATATTTATTTACCAAATAAAAATTAAACAGCAGGAAATATGTGTTCATACCTTTAACAAGATAAGTTCTGAATTATTTAAACAAAACCAGTTACGAGATATAATTTAAGAAATGAAGTGAGGTTGTTTTTGCTTTGTTTTTTAATTTAAAATATAGGCACTCAAAGATGTCCAAATGTTAAGAGCTTAATGAACCTGGTCTGAGTTACATTACTAAATTTAATAATATATTCAAAAGTTCAAGTATTTTTGTACATCAGCGTTTTGATAAAATGATACAGTTACAAAAATATAGTAAAAATGAAACTAGTAATTTCAAGGTTTATTTAGGTACTACTACAAATGAGGTCTCTTAAATCATAATGGAACTAGTGTTCATTTTTATATTAGGGCACTGAAATAAACACAACTGATCTGCTTTAAAATAAAAAAGAAAAACCCATCAATCTCAATTCACTTCATCAAGCAAGATCACATGAGACTTTGACTGAACTATTCAAAAATGAAAGTGAAAGACCATTATGTATTAAAACAAAAACAAAGATCAAATATTTCTCATACTTATTCTACATGTGCAATGTTTGTGTAAACTCAGGAGACATCTTTACCAACCTGGACCATCACTAGGAGAGCTATAGAATAGAAAACTAAGCACCTGCTTTCTAGCTAAGTGCAAGAGGACATCCTCATGCAGAAATTTACAATGCAGGAAAAACCAAAGGGACAAATTCAAGTAATACACCACAGTATAAAATTAAGGGAAGCAGTGACAAATATACAGACGAATTTGAGCACAACGAACTAAGAGTTAGATTGGCTCTATCAGCTATCTTCAACAGAACTGTCATACGGCCAGAGAATAGAATCACAAATCAGTGACAGTATTCCCAAACACTACTAGTCAATCACTGATCTTTCAGCTACACAATACTCAGAAAGAACAGAAACAGGGTCTTTCCCAAACACAAATAACAACATGTATTTCATAGGTATATCTCAAGTTACTAAAGTTATACTTGTCAAAAGTTCTGTTCACCCTGCTCCCATTACCCCACCTTTTCTCCCATTCTCCTACCCAGAAACTCAACTACTCAAGGTTGGACAGTGAATAGAAATACCTGAAGCCCCAGGTTTTCTCATGCCTAATGTAGGGATCTTTTTTCAATCTTGGACTCATTTTTAATCTTAGGTACAATAACATTTCCTCCTTCCTATTTCCTCTTTCCATATTCCAGTTTTTGTCCAGTTATGGAAAAACTCTTCTTCCCTCTCTCTTGTTAAAAATAGTGAAGCTCTAATCACAGCTTTTAATCATAGTGTAGAAAACATCATACATCCTAAATTTTCCAATCATAATTTAAGCTATCCACAGAGGGAACATGTTGTAATGTAAACTGAGGAAGAGTGTTTGTTATCAGAATAGGAAATCTGTAAGGGCAGGGATTTTTGTCCTTCAGTCTCCAGCCTGGAATAGTGCCTTGCATATTAGAAAGCACTCAGTGAATGTAAGAATAATGATTAGGGATGGGGGGATTACCTACAGAATAAATACTGAATTCTTTAATTTTCACTGGATTAGTAGCCTGAAGTAAAAGTAACAGGAAGCCTCATATCTAAACTTGATCTCCCATACAGTCTATCACTTAGAGTTGCTTTAACTATTTTCTTTGTAAGGGACTAAGAAGGGTCACCTGTGTTCAACAGATAAGGCCAGTTTGTGAACTCAGAGCAGACTGCTTTAATCAAAATGGAGGAAAAGCAAAACTCTGCCAAGATGAATTAAGCACCCATTAGCAATATGGACATTCCTAGATCCCCTACACGTAAGAACATCTCTCAACTACCCTATTCAATATTAAGAGTGCACTTCTACACATCTACAACAAGAAAATAAAATGCAATTAGATTTAAGAATCAGTGATGGTAATCTCAAGCTTTAAAGTGCTTTGAAATCCTTCAGAACTTCACAAGTTATATAACCTTTACCAAACCTGCTTCTTCTCAAGTACAGTAGTCTCCCCCAATCTGCTGGAAATATGTTCCAAGACCCCCAGTGGAGGCCTGAAGACACAGATAGTACAGATTCCTACATATACTGTTTTTTTCTATGCATACATATCTATGATAAAGTTTAACTTATAAATTAGATACAATAAAAGATCAATAATAAAAGTGAAACAGAACAATTGTAATATACTGTAATAAAATTATGAGTGCGGTCTCTCTCAAAATATTTTATTGTACTGTGCTCACCCTTCTTGTGATGATGTAAGATGATACAATGTCTATGTGATGAGATGAAGTGAGGTGGATTCACTGGACAAAAGGATGATTTACATACCAGGAAATGGCTCTAGATTCATCGTGCTGCTCAGAATGGTATGCGACGTAAAACTTATAAGTTATTCATTTCTGGAATTTTCCATTTAATATAGTTGATTATTTTCCATTTAATATGATTATTTAATATGGGCATAATACTTAACAGTATTTAATATTTTTCATTTACTATGACCATGAGTAACTGAAACTACAGAAAGGCAGAACTGTGGATATGGGGGTACTACTGTATATACTACCTATCAAACAAAATCTATTCACTTTTTTCTTATATTATAAATCTGTTTATACCTAATAACATAACATTATAAAACAGTTTTCCATAAAGGAAAAGGTTTTTCATGTTTCTATCACATAAATGCACTTTTCATTCACAAACTATTTTGAAGTAGAGGACATTCTACATAGACAAAGCACAGCAACACTAGAGACAGTACCCTCCCTACATCACTGCCAATAATTGGTCCCATCTCTAAGAGTAAGACAAGTTTCTTAATATCCAATACAGTCTGCCACTGTTTGTCCTCCTCTCCTCTATCAGTTCATGTTATAGTGGATCTTCTTTGGTTTAAAAGGATGCAAAACAAGTTTTCCAACTAGTGTTACTTTCTAAACTTTAAGATCTTTAATTTTTAAGAAACAACTCAATTTAAAACTAATAAATATATAATCTTGATCTCAACACTCCCCTCAGAAAATCTGGGTCCATTTTCTTATCAAGTAAATATTAAACTATTTAGTAAGTCATAAAAGCTTTAAATTGGTAAACTGTGCTTTTAATGTTAACAAACCATGTTAAATGTCTAAATGTACGAACAAGTTAAAATATAAGTGACTGCTAAGCTACTGGGTTCTTAAATTAAGTTATTACAAAGGATATCATTATTTAAGATTTATCTTATACCAAGAAATAATAAGATAGTGTAGATGTAGTCACAAGTTAGCTGTAATAAAATAAAAAGAAAAAAATTTACTTGAGGACTCCTGTGTCACGACTTAGCATAATTTAGAGCAAAATATTTATGTCTGTTATTAACATTAAATTGAAGGAGAGATATAAAATACCCTAAAAATTAAATAAAAACTTATAATAAAAAAGGTATGAGCTACCACATGATATTTGTTTCCTATGTTGCTAGATGATATTAAAAACTGTATCTCAAAATCTTTACAGTCTGAGAAATGAAACTGCAGTGTACAGACTACACTTTTGGAAAACTTCATAACATTGTCAAGAATTTAGTAATGACTTCTTTTAATCAGAACACCAATTCATCTACCTGATGCAATCACTCAGGTTAGTCTAAATGGTGGTTTTCTTTGGTGGGGGTGGGGAAGATATAGATGGAAAGCTGAAGTGTAACTCAAGTCAAATCTACACAAATAAGTTAAATCACATTAGAAATGTTTCACTTGAAAAGATTCCAAAATGGCTAATCAGAATTATTAGCATACTTAAGTTAGTCGAAAAGACCAAAAGTTATTTTATTTTAAATCAACATTTTCATGTAAACAAGTCTCACCAACAAAAACAAAGGCAGATTATGAAGCCCACAGACCCTTTTCTTTACCTATCCTTGTTAGATCAACTGCTAGAAGCTGATGACAAGCACTGTCATTTTATAAATTTTAAGAGAGTCAAGCAAAAACTACAAAAACCAATATTACCCAAATCTACCCTATTTTACCTAGTTTGAGTACAGAATAGTGAGATGGGAAGTAATCCAGGTTATAATTCCAGAGGTTATCTAGTTTGTAGGAATAATATCTCATATCCCCATTTATCAGTTCTCTTAATCCACAATTCTGCTAGTATGATATACAAGTTACATTCTACAATAAAACTTTAAAGCTAATATAAATAGCAGTATTATTTCAATCCAGGTTCTAAAATTAGTTCACTCAAGGAAAAATAATCAAGTACAATGTGAAAAAAATCACTGAAAATCCAGAAATAACCATTTCCCCAAATTCTCTTACCACTAATTGTAATTTTATATTTTAAGCTAAGTATTATTTTAATAAATTGTGCTAGAAGCGTGGAATTTAAAAAATTTTTTTAACTACTGTAATTGATATCATCAATTGTTTCCCAAATTATTTTTGCTTAAAAATCAGTGAACTGTGAAGGACATATTTCACGGAAAAAGTAGAATACCATGTTATTATTTTAATAAATTAATTTTACTCACTTTATTAATATCTTATGAAGGACCACTGTAGAGTTAGAATTATACTATTTTACTACCTTCTATGCTAGGTAATGTCACAAAATACTTTAAAATAGTTATATATAACACACAAATATTCACATATTTAAGATAACATGTGGATATAATACCAGTGAGTGTAGGGGAGAAAAATTCACTCTCAGTATCATGTGCAATAAATGTCTACCAATCCATTTACAAAGGCATGTTTGCAATCCTTCCACTATTGGCTCAGCCAGTTTTTAATGAATCTCCATAATCGCTGAGCTATCCTACGGCAAATTCTACTCATCCAAGAGTGCCAAAAGATAGTTGAAAGATAGTCTATCAGTATCACATTCTAATTCAAAGGGCTTTGTACAAAATGTACATTATAGGAAAATAAACTTTCAACAAGTGCCACTTTTACTGACCTTGTCAACTTGTGAGTCAGGTGCTCTTAGAAGCACAGCTATTTAGATACTATGCCATTCCTCCAGATGATGTAATCTTAAGGAATTTGGTAATTATGTGAATTACTAAAATGAAATAGTATTTACTGACATGACTGTCAGATAAACTGAAAAGGCTTTCACCTTTACTGGTATTTTCACAGAAATCAGACACCCAGTGCAAGAACACAGGTGTTGAAAGCTCTGCTGTCACTTCTAAGAGAATAATCACAACATGAACAAATACAAAAGATAATGCACAAGAAACGGGAAATCTTAACTAATAGGTATGAAGACCAAATAAAAATACTCCATGCTGATTATTGAACAGCATAAAGAACCACTAAACTGTGATCAGAATTTATGAGAGCAAAAATAAAGATGGAGAGGAGAAAACAAAATGACTTAAAAAAGAGACAAAGAAGACGTTCAGAGAAGGTAAGAAGCTCAGTAAAAATCAGGATTATCCCTGAAAGAAAATTTGCTGACTTAAAAAATCTGTTCTAAATACTAAATTTTAAAACTTCTACTTGAAACAACACACAATCTATTCCGGAGGCTTACAAAAATATTTTTTAAAATTACCATTTTAATAGCATAATTTCAATATATTTTTTAAAAAGCCTGTACACTTGTTAGAGACTATTTATAATAATTAGAGTAACTTGCCTCACTATTTACTTATAAATGCTCTATTTAAAAGTAGGCCAACAATAGGAACTTTGCTATTGCACAACAAAGTAAATGAAATGACTATTAACATTCAGTGTTGATGGCATGTTTCTTCATCTGCTAGAACATACTTGCACTGTCTACCCTGAACAATTTATCACTTCTACATCCAGGCAGCTCAAATAAAATGAGTTCCTGTGTTAATCCCACAATAAACCTCAGTAATTCTCACATCACAGGAGTTGTAAACGTTTGTTAACAGAAAAAGAATGTTTTTCTCAAAATAGCTACATAACACTAAGACTAGTCAAATTCCTATATAATCCTTTTACAAGACTCCTGCCAACTTAATTTTGATACATTAAACATGTGGAGCCTATTTTAAAAGGTCTTTAACTGTGACTTTACCGAAACATATTCCTAGTTGTTCATATAATGACTTCTTTTTTAAAGTCTTCAAGTTGTTTAAGCCAACTTGAATAATGGTGAGACTGACCCGCGCCGCTATCAAAAGATAAAGCATTCTGCCAAATAAGATGGGCAAATGTTCTAGATCTGCTAAATCTGGCAGAGGTCACGCAACTCAAACCATGAAATATTATTTTCAACACTCATTGATCCCTTCGTTTTAATATTACTTCAGTGTTATTTTCACATTCTACGTTTAATAATACAATCTTCTTTTTTTTTTTTTTTTAAGAATATTCACCTCACTTAAATTATAAAAAATGATCTGCCACATAAAGCTGGCGAGTGTACTCTTAACGGGCCTCTGGTAGATTTGGGGTACTAACTAACGATAGCAATTTTAGAACTTCACTGGTTAAAGAGAATGACACCCGAAAAGGACTGCTGGGGGAGGGAGGAGAGAGAACCCCAGAGTCCGCTGAGAAGAGAAACAACTTAAAGCCACTAAGGAAGAAGGAGGTGCCAGAGACGCAGGGACAGAAGATCGAGAAAGAAAATTTAACAAGGAAGTGAAGTGGAGCGCAAAGTGGGGCAGAAACTTATGAGGAAACAAATGGGAGAAGGTAGTGTTTTCAAATAGGCAGGCACCAGGAAGGGATGAGTTAAGGCCTGGGGTAGCCCCAGTGCTTTCATGTGAAAGAGATGCTCGCAAACTGAAGCAAAGAACAGGGCAAACAGTTTACTTCCAGGTGCTGGAGCAAACTAAAATTCCCTAGCCAAGTCTCTCCCAGCCTCGGCCGAGAGCGGAGGCGGCGGCTGGGGAAGGGGCCTATCCAGGAGCCAGGCCCGGTGTTCCGCTCCTCACTGCTCCGCGCCACAAGAAAAGAGGCCAGGATTACGCGCGCGGGCAGAGACCCTGGCCGCAGATCAGCGGCACCCCGAAAACAGTCCAGGGCCTCGGCTATGCCCTCGAGCGGTTTCCCAGCGGCGCGGCGTCAAGCGGCCTTACCTGGGGCAAGGGAGGGAGGCGAAGTCTAGGGCGTCTGCTCACGCCGCCGCAAAGGCCCCCAGCTGCACTCAGCCCAGGCTTCCAACCGAGGACCCTGCCTCAGCTGCCGCTTCTCTCTCGGGGTCTCGGTCGCCGCCTCCGGGGCTGTTTACACCGTGGGGCCCCGCACGCCGCCGCCGCCGCCGCTGCCGCCTTCTCTCCACCCTAGCGCCGTTGCCGATTCGGCCGCCGCCACCTCCTCCGCCGCAGCCTCGTCTCTCTGGAGCATCTTCCAGCCACCAAACCCTGAGAAACAGAGACTCCAGCCGCGCCGGCAGGAAACTCCCCCGCAACAGCTAGGGGGACCAGGCGGTCAGAGCACGGGCGGCTTTTCCGCCATTGAGCAGCAGCCGCTCAGCCTCCTTCTGCAACCCCCTCCCCGCACCTCGTCCTTCTCCGCCCCTTGGAGAGCCCCGCCCCCAGCTCCCATCCACTGGGAAGCCGCGTAGCCTCTTGGTATGCTCGGTTTGTTGAGTAGGCTGTCAATCAGCGCCCTACCTCCCACTCCGGCTTCCCCTTTACCTCTGTACTGAGTTTTCCCCGCCCATAAAGCCCCGCCTCCGAGTTTCTAATTTTCCATTGGGCATCAGTGACCACCTTCAATTGGCAAGGTCAACTATCCATCAAACACCGCCCACTGAGTGAGACCCAACCCTTTATTACCATTTATTTCACCCAGCCCCGCCTCTGCTATGCCGCCGGGACGTCAGGGACCAACCCACCCTACCAGCCATAAGTAGAGACTGCCGTCAATCAAATATCACCCACCTGCGCTCCGCCTCGCGAAGCCTGAGCCCTAGAGATTCTCTCTTCTTATTGGTCCAAAGGGTGGCCTGAACTCTCAGTCATTGGCTTCCTCCCTGCGTCCGTCACTGGACCAATTTCCAGGTCCGTCACACCGGCTTTTTTTAAATGAACGGGCAGAAAGGCGGGGAAGTATCCAAAAAGCGATTGGCTAGTCTTCGAAAACGGTCAAACCCAAAGACTCTGTGTGGATCCTTCCCGTTTCACAAGGACCGTGCCCCCTCTAATTTCGACCTCTAAGCCTTGCGTAAAACAAGCGTCATAAAGGAGCCAACGGGCTATCCAGTTATAAGTGTGGATGCCTAGTCCCACCCGGAATTACAGGGGGTTGGCTGCTGATTGGCTACAAAAGCTTGCTAAGCCCTCATTGGAGGTTATAAACGCCTCTCTTGGGCGCAGAGACTGGAAGGGATGGTGCAGGGGAGGGCGCGAAGCGGTCTGAGAGGCAGTTGTTTGGCCTTAGCCAGGGGGTGGGGCGCACGCGATAGAGGGAAATTAAGAAGGCAGGGCTCTGATGGACGTATTGCGGGGAGGGGAAAAGCCCGGATGTGCCCTAACAATGAAATCATCGCGGACCAATCAGAGCAGCTGAGCTGGGATACCTGCCTGACCTGTCCTCAGAAAGGGAAGAGAATTGAGTTAGCGGGGAAATTGGGATGTCAGGAGTGGCCAGAAAGCGATGTGACAACATGAGAAAACTGATCCCTTCAGGAGGATTCTGTGCAGTTAGTGGTAATTTTTATTCTAGGCCTGCACTGCCTGGCATTTAGCCCTTGCCATTTCCGTGTTTTGTTTCTCAGCCAACATTGATTTAAAAAACTTTCAGCCTACTCTTTGACGTTCATTCGTTCATTCCACAGTTATTTAGCATCTGCTATTTGCCAAGCCCTGTACGTAGAGCTAGAGATACAAAAATAAATTAGGCAATCCCAATACAAGATGATAGGTGCTATAATTGAACCGTGCAGAGGATGGTGATGACACAAAAAATACCTGTGGATAAGTTTACCGAGGAAAGCTCCACATAGACACAGGATGAGTCTAGAATGAGTGATCCAATAGGCAGATGAAGGAATTGGACATGATTCTCCAGCAGCAGAATTAGACTAAAAGATACTGACAAAGTAATTCCACACACCCCCAAAAGATATAAAACTGAAGTGTAATGAAGGCATTCTAATAGCTTAGGATACTTTTTTTTTTTTAATGCTCCAAAAGTGGATTTGAACTTTATTCATTCTTTTGTGTAAACTGGTTTGGGCAGACAATTTAAACTAAGGCCCAAACGAGTGCCATTCAGCTTAGGACTGTGGATGTTTTGGGGAGGACAAATTCAGGAATAGAACAATTGCCCAGGCTATGGTGAGGATGGCAGAAATACTTGATTATAATTCAGGTTTTTTGATCTACTCAAGTTTCTGTAATTATAGTGTTTTTTTTTTTTTTTACAGCATGGTGACTAGACCACTAGCATCAAAATTACCTGGAGTGAAGTTCTGGGTCCACTAACAACTATAATATCGGGGACTCGGAGTATAAGACTTAGGTGAATTTTAAAACAATTCCCCAGGTGGTTTTTGTGCACACCAATGATTGATACCCTATAGCATAGGTAATGCTAAAATTCAGTGTCTCCACTACTGAATGTTGGAAGGAAAAAGAAAAAGAAAAAGAAGTAGGCCCATTTGGATTTTGTCTGTCTCTTGTCCCCTTTATTATGATTATGGGATCATATAGTTCTCAGGAAATATTTCTTAAATGACTTAAAGAATACATTTTCTTAAATCACACTGCTTTGCCTGACACACTTTATATAGGAGAAGGGAAGTCTAGGATCCCAGCTTCCAAAACAGGAAGATCATGAAAGTAGAGACATCTGGTGACCCTTGTCTGGAGAATCCAAGCAACCTCAGAAGGGCATCAGAGAAGCTATCTTGGTCTGCTTGATTTCCTTTTCACTTTCCCTTGGTTGACCCCAAAACTAATGCACAATTATTTAAGTAGACTGATGATTGCACATCACTCTTTCTTTCAATAGCTAAAAATAAAATATACTGAATACTGTTCTAGGCACTAAGAATACAATAGGAATTAAAACAGATGTTTCAATTAACTTTGTTGTATGCTTTATTTAATTACACATTAAAACATTAAAGAAAGCCCAACAAAATTCACAACTTTAAAAGGAAAGTTGGTATATGCCATTATAAATATATAGTGTTTAATAAACACTGACTAGCATCACAGTGAGTTCTGCTACTAACTCGCTGTGTGACTTCAGCTAGTAACTAAGCTCTCCAAACCTTAGTTTGTTCTTCTATAAAACAGGAATCATAACATCTTCCAGAGCCAGAAGAAGAGCTTTAGATGGTCTTAGTAATGCAAATAGTACTTTGATGTTCTTTTTTAAATAAGACATCAGATATTGGTTTCCTCCAAATCTGGGTGCCCTAGTTTTACTGGTACACTAAACCCACACTCAGTCATTAGTAATTCAGTCCTGCCTACTTCACACAATTATTTCAAAAGTTAAATGGGATGTGGTATATAATAGCATCTAATACAGTGCCTGCCACAGTTGAATTCAAATCTTTATATGTCACATAGGAGAAATTTCATTTATTCAGTCAGAATATTTATGTGCCTGTTATATGCAGATCACTGTGACAAGGAGTTTCAATGTCAAACTTCTAGTAGTCTGATTTGAGTAGATTGATTCACTCCCTTCTTAACCACTGGAAATGTTCCACTAATAAGCCTGTTTCCTTCACTGGAAAAAAAATCACCAGTTCCACTCTACAAATATTAAAAATTCACTGCATCAGGTACTATGGTAGATGACAGACACTGCTGCCTTTGAAATTAATTAACTGTGGTATCGTGAAATAATAAGTTTATATTTAGTTTTCATCCTTGGCTCCTGGCACAGAGCTCCCCAAACCCTTATAGTTTCTTGAGTGATAGGGATGAGAGCAGCATTTTTTGCTATTCATAATAAACCCCTTTGAACCATACCTGAATGCTAATGAGGTAACTCTTGGAGGACTGGGGCTAGGTGCCAGAGTACTCAACCATGTAATGAGAGGATTTGAACTTTCAGCCCCGTCCTCGACTTCTGGGGAGGGCTGGAAATGAAATCAATGATTTAATCAGCCATAAAAGGAAGCTTCCATAAAAACCCTAAACTGGTTTTGGAGAGCTCCTAACTCGGTGAACACATTGAAGTGCTGGATGGTTGATGGGCTCAGAGAGGGCATAAAAGCTCCAAGCCCCTCCATACATTACCAGAGGACAACTCCTTAGCACTGAGGCCCTTTTATCCCAAGATATCTGGAGATTTAGCAAGAATTGGGCCACACATGCTAAAAATTATCTTAAAAATTCATAAGAATTTTGCCCTCTGTGCCATTTTTTCAATATTAAAATATGGTTTAAAATTCTTATCATCATGATGGGAAGAATCTTCTTTTAAAAACTATATTAAATAAGTTAGAAATACGTTGGGCCACGATTAACAGAAAACCTAAACAGTGGCTTAAATAACTGGAGGGCATGGGGTGGCATTTTTTTCATATAACAAGAAGTTTGGAGGCAAACAGTGATATCAAGATCAGTGCTTCTACAATTATGTTATTGCCCCAGGATTGCAGGATGGTTACTGAAGCTTCAGATAAGATATCCAAGTTGAAGGCTGTAAGGATATAGGGAGCCCTCTTCAACTAGGGAATAAATACTCCAACCTCACTCTCTTTCCTCACTTTGATCTCTGCTGGTGCTACTCATTGGCCAAACTCAACTGGAGCCTTTTGATATTATTCATACAGGTCACAGAATAGGATGGAGAAAGGTGAAGGAACAGCTGGACATCTGGAGGAACACCAAGAACTATCCAGCACACACATTTTTATACTATTTAATTCAAGTTATAGAATTCGTCTTTTTCTGTAGTTAAAGAAAATTTAAATCATAAAGCAAAGAAGAAAAATATTAAAAGAAATCCAAATCAACAATTCTCACTTATATGGCCTAAGGGCCCCTGAAGGTCCACAAGGTCAGAACCATTTTCACAATGATACTAAGACTTTATTTGCCTATTTCACTTTCATTCTTTCACAAGAATACAGTGGAGCTTTCCAGAGACTATATAACATGTCTATTGCAACACACTGAATATAAAAGCAGATACAGCTTCCAACTGCTCTATTAAGCCAGAGATTAAAGAGATTTGCAAAAATATAAGACAATGTCTCCTTCCTCACTAATATTTTTGTTGTTTTAGAAAATATAGTTAAGTTTCACCAAAAGAAGGCTATTTATGTGATGCATAGGCTTTTTAAAAAATGAATTAATAGTTTTAAATTTCTCAATTTGAATTTCTAGCACAATAAATGTTGATAGATATAACCCACACAAAGAGAAGCTCTTCGGGTACTCAATTTATAAGAGGGCAAAGGGATCTTGAGACCAAATTCTTTGAAAACCATTCCAAGTCATATTCCATCTAAGTCTAGCTCCAAACATAAGCTGGCTTTATTCAGGTTAATGAGGTGGGGAGGGGGAGGATGGGAAGAAAAGGATGACTCAGAAGGTAGGATGCCTACCTTTCTTACTTTAACTTTCTTTTCTTCTCCTTTACTCTTTTTAAGCTTTTTCTGATTTCCTCTCCCTATTGAGCGCCAATAGTGCTTTGCTGCTCCAATTCTAGAACACGTATTTTATTCTGCCTCATATTTTAATTGTTTAGGTAATTTATTGTTCCAACATTTTACCTGCTCTGAAGGATATGTATATGATCACATGTGTACACACAAGGACACATGTGCACAAATGCACACACACCGGATGAGAGGTTCTTAACCAGGGGTCCACAAAGTCCAAGAGGATTGAATTCACAAATTTATGAACTTGGATGGGGAAAGAAATTACACATTTATTTTTACTAACCTCTAACTGAAATTTAGCATTCTTTCTTATGAATGTAGACAACAAACCACAGTAACATTAGCAGTACTTGTGACATTACACCAACAGGCATTACTGATATTTTTATATCACATTAGAGTTAATGCAGATCTCTTGAAATATCATTTAAACTCAACACTATTTTGAAATTACAGGAATTATTAGACTCACCACTAGATCTTGTTGAAGTATTCAATAAGGAAGCATGTATATTACTATATCACAAATGTGCTTGTTTTATTAAGCTTAATGACTATTTCAATATAATCAATTTCCTTTGAGATCTTATGGACTTCATTTTATGTATTTAAAAACATTCTAAGAAGGAATCCCCAAGATTCACCAAAGGGATCCTTCGAACATACAAACAGACAAACAGGTATGGGGAGTTATAACCCCTGCTGAGACAGTAATCTTCAGTTCAGCAAGGATATTATTTCTTTTGTTGTGCATTGTACACAGTAGATGTTTAATAAGTGTTCACTGAATTGAATTTAGGTAATCTCAAGTAATTCACTGGATGTTTTCCCTCTCCTCAGTGCTACCGTGCCAAGCCTGGACTGTCTCCCCACCCCACTTCCTCCTAAGAGAGGAAGTTGATCAAGCTATCACCATCCTGCATGCAATCCCCATAGCCTTGGAGGCCAAAACTGGCTGTCTCAGAGCCCAGATGCTCCTCTGTGTTTTAACTGTGTGTCATGCACATGAGATGAGTGAGATTATGGTTACCACACAGTGGGTGGTATTAGTAACACTTTTCACTTGAAGCCCGGCTATACAAATGCTGCAAAACTACAAAATGTTTAAATATACTTGGCTGTGAAAAACTCTAATATTAGCCATTTATGTAAGCAGTTTAGCATTTACACCCAAGTTCATTTATGTTATCAGTTCTCTTTGTTACGGTTTGTTTTCTTTTTACAATAAACTATACATTTCTGCCAACTCTTCAGCTTTTGCTTCTTAGTAGCATTGCCATTTGCTTATGCAACATGGTGGTTTGCACATACTTCAAAAACCTAAAAGAAACATTGTGCTACTTTTCCCTTATTTTTTTTTCCACCATATCTGCAACCACTCCTTTCCTGTTTACTTGTCTGAAAGTTCTTTTTCTCTTGCTGTAAAGCTAGGCATGAGTGCTAATCTTAAGAATCTAAGCAGACTTTCAGGATGAAGTTGACATCCAGGAGATGAAATCAGGAGTAAAGCCACAGGTTGATTATTCTAAGAATAAGTGTTCAGGGAAATAACCATAAGAATATTTTCAAGTGAAAACTTCGTGGTAAAAGGGACATGCAGGACTTGAGTGCTATTAGTTTAAAAGGTTTTCAGAATAAGGCCCAAATTGAATATCCTTTAGATAAAGGCTTTACGTTTCTGGCAAATCGCAGAGATCCTAGCAGGTAGATAACTGGTCCAGAGGTAGGTATCTTATCAGGACCTGGCCAAAGAAAGATTGGAGATCAGGGTTGAGAAATTCAAGTTCTGAAGCCAGTAGAAACAGTGACAGGAGAGGAAGCCAGAGACTCCCATCATAACTGCTAGCATAGACCAGCAACAGAAATGGCTGGAAATGGAACCAGTAAGAAGCCAAACAAAGCTGCAGAGGGGTTAGGGAAGCATGGACTGAAAGCTCCTTTACAGTGAGAGTTTCCAGAGGCTTCGTGGTTGATTTTGTTATTTTTCTAAATTTTTTTATTAGAGGAATTTTCAGACCCACACAAAAATAGACAGTAAAATTATATAATGAACCACATGTACCTATCACATAGCTTACACAGTTCTCACGATTTTGACTATATTGCTTCAACCATCCCTCTCCTCAATTTTCTTAAGGTTTGGTTTCTAGCCCTCTGATCTCTATATCATCTTCCTTGGAAATGGACCCCATTCTCATGACTCCATGCATCAGAGCCCTAAGTATGGAGCACCAGCCCTATCCTTTGATGTGTCCTCAGATGCCTACTGAATCTGTCCCTTTCAAGGTCCCATGGCACTTCAGTCTGTACTAGGCACTGTTGGTTGCTTTCCCAGCAGCTTCCCCACCTTGATCTTGTGTCTTGATATAGAACCTCACGTACTTAATGTATGGGGGTAGGTTTAGTTACTCTCTAGCCTCAGAGATTAATCTAGATTAGTTTGAACTATCCATGATAATTTTATCTCCCCTTTTGGGTGATTAGTTTAGGAATATGCATGTGATACAAATCAGGCTAATGATACTTGAAGGGAAATATGCAGGATCTAAAGAGTGTTCCTTACTGTTATAAAGGAATATGAGAGAGGTACTCTCTTCCTTTCTTGGAGCCAGACTACCTGCAGTTGTATCTCAATGATGCCATTCCCTAGCAAGATGACACTGAGAAAGTCACTTAACTTCCTTGTACTTCAGTTTTCATATCTGTAAGATAGGGATGATAGAACCAACTCATGGAGTTGTTGTAAGGAGCAAAGGAACTAATATATAAAACATGCTTAGTACAATGTCTGGCCTGTAAAAAGTGCTATGTAAATTTTAGCTATTATTTTTAAGGGTGTAATGCTTGGAGCTGTGGCAGCCATCTTGTGACCATTAAAGAGCAGCTTGAGGACAAAGACCAACTCATTGTGTAAGAAAAAAAAAATAATTTGGAAAGGACCTTAATCATTGATGATGTCGAGCAACTGAATTAAATAACTCTGGAACCACCCTACCCCTAAATTCTCGTTAAATGAGATAATTTTCCTTACTATTTGTGTCTCTTTGGTTGAATTTTCTATTACTTGCAGCCAAAAGCGTAGATATTTATGCCACAAATCAGATTTGTTTTCCCTAAAGCTTGCTCAAGTTTATTGCTTCTGTCAAGGCATCGCAATTTCTCCATTCAATTTTTTTTATAATTCTCCATATCTAGCCAGTTTTGAAATGTTTTCTTCCAACTTCTTTTCCTTTCTCTCCATTAACAAAATTACCATTAGTGGTAAAAAAAAAAAAAAAAAAAAAAAAGGGCAGCTAATGTCCTGAAATAGCCCTCTTGAGGGGGGCTGGAAAAAGTAAAAATATTGGTCATGGCGAACTCTGTCATGTTCACAGAGTGTAGCACATAATAGGAATTTGATATGATGAATGCATGGAGGGATGGATGGATAAAGCATTTTCTGAGTGAAGATTTTTCAGAGAATAATTTTTTAGAGAAAAAAAATCTTCCCCTGCCCAGTAAGTTTATTTAATAAATCATTAAACAAAGTTGCTTCACGACTTCTCAAACCTTTCAATACGCTTCTGTTCATTAAGCCTCAAGAGGGGACTCTACTACTCAGCGCTACCCAAGCTTAATTGCCCAAAGAGGCATTCATTTTTCAGTCACCATTTTCTGGCGTTCTACAGAATATAGCTGGAGAAATACTAAGGCAATATATATTTAAATAAGCATAATATCATTACTTAACAAATGGAATTGTACTTGAATAGAAATCAACATTAGTTGTATTTCTCTTAAAAGTATAGGGGCAACAAAATGAAATTGGAACCCCCTCCTACTTTTACATGGGACTGAGCCTACATGAAAATACTGCAGGTGACAATCCATAAATATCCCAAGGCCTCTGTAAGTTAACTCAGATATCATACACTCAAATGCCTATAAAGGCTAGGAACTAAATGGGTGAAGAAAGTGAGTATAGAAAAACATGCAGTGCTAGTATGATATTAAATGACAATTAATCCTCAGTATCAATGTCAAAGAATAACGGGTACCCACCTAGAGGGATAACTTATTCACCACTTTGTCTCAGTAGTAAATATAGACCCAGTGTGGAAAAAGCATTCATTTTTCCCCCCAAAAAAACCCTCACATCTAGATTTTTATGTAAAGTTCCAAACTTTTCAATATTAAGAATGAACTCAATTTTTTAAAAGTTGCATGGGCCTAACACACCACTGGGCTGCCCATTTTAGAGCAATCAGCCTATCAACAGCATCTTTTAAGGTCCATCCTTATAACTGTATACACAATTGTAAACTCAGATTACACAGAACAGTGAAGAATCACTCATCCTAAATTTTTATGACCTAACCTATTCCAGAGGAGAATTTTCTGGAGTTTAGGTATCTTAAAATGCATAATGAAAGACTTCTCTTATTTTATCTATTATATGCATACAGTAAGTAATATTTATATATTGTAAATATCCATGTAACATATATGTACAGACATAAAATTGCAATTTAACACTTTTAAATAGTTGTTACTCAGAAAAATTGTCATCATTTGCATTCTAAGCAGATCATATTGTCACTTCTAAACACTACTACAGCAAATAATTCTTACATTACTTCAATGGGTTGGTTTTTTAAATGGTTGATCATTAAAATAATCCTTTTAGGAAACTTGTGCTGTCTGGATGTCACTAGTGTCTTGCTTCTCAGATAAACAATGTTATAGTCCATTGAAGAAATGTAAACAGATGGATAATTTTAATAGATCATAATATTTGTCAAATTTACCCTATATAATTCAGATGACTATTTTGTCCAAAAAAAGAGAGAAAAGCCTTGGGCATTAATTAATAGTAGGAAATTGGAACAGAGCAGCTGGTCTTAAATAATTTTTGTCAATGACAGCTTTAGGTAAGAGAGAAAACTCTAGAAAAATCACACCCTATATTTGCTTTCCTATCTACTCATTCTTATTTTCCAATGGAAAAAAAGAGTTGGATATAACAGTGAAGTGTCACTCTATAGGAAAATTTGTAGAGATTATGTATGCATCTATTTTTACAATTCTAATATGGTTTATTTATTGTTTGAACAATGTGTACATCTCCTAATATCTAAATATCAGAAACTTCCATGTTAAAATGCTATTGATACAAATATATACTACTGCATGTTGTAATTTAATCAAAAGCCTAGAGTGAACTAATAATGATAAAGCTTAAGTGAGCAGGGAATATAAAAATAGCAGCTCTTAAAAACCATAACCAATCTAAAACAATACTGATGAAGCACTGATAATAAAAGCATCTTTCCTGAAAATAATGGGATTTTCTACCAACCATATATGCACACGTGCTATATAGAGCAGCTTTGCATGCATCCTGTCTTCCTAGGAGAACACTAACTCAGTCCTCACTAAACTTCATAACTCAATAGATTTCAAGTAGGCCTTAGTTTTATGTGGAAATGAGTGTACTTGAAATTGGCCGAGATGTTTATATGAACCAGGGACCATTCTTTTAAGAATAACTTCAGAGAGGTCATGGCCTGCCTAGATTAGTACAACATACAAAGAGATCGTCTGCTTATCTCCCTCATAAACTGGAGCCCATCACAGAGGGGCCTCGATTAGCCTTTACACCAGGACTATTTTATGAGCTGCCACTAGTTACTTTCTACCATAGTAGTCTAGACCATCATCTCTTCACACCTAAAGGATCTAATACCCACTAGCAATAAAAGTTACCAGACCCTAAATTAGTAGCTAGCAATTTAAGGTCTCTCCACCTCTAATGGTGCTCAAAAGTAACCAAGGGAACCTGAGAGCTATTTTCAATATTTAAAAAACTTAACGGAAATTATGCTTTTACTTGTAGTACAGTTGCATTGGCCATATGTCTTACTTTCAGTCTGGAATTATACCAACTCAGTGAAGAAATACTGCTTATCTCCTAGAGATTTGAAATTTAGAATGACAGTTTTATGTCTTTGTTTTATAAAACATGCTAAAGTCTTCCCCATTTCCATGTTTTCACTCATTTTGATTCATTGAACCATAATTTTTACAATTCTTCCTGTTCAAATCTTTCAAATTTTTAAAGGATAGACTAAAGATCCCATTTACTACAGTTCTCAGAGATGTCCCATTACTCTTAAATTCCCCAGCACTTGTTAATTTTTTATTCTAATTTCTTAATACTAATACACTAATCCTAATCCCAAACACTGGATCCTTTTCTTCTTCATCACTTTTGATCAGCCTCCCACAAACAGAATGTTCTCAACTGGGTAGATATTCAACAAATGAATGAAACTCACTTTTTAATGAAACGGATTTGAATTTGTAGGACAGCTGATAGAACTTCATCTATTTATTTTAGATAATTTATAGTGTCCTTTAAAAAAAACCTGAAGTTAAGCGATGCTTACAGACTAAGATTTTATGTCTTGAAACTTTTTATGAACATATTCATACATGGAGAGAAACTGAACCAAAATTACAATAAATAGCTGTATACTCTCCACCTAGATCCAATAACTGTTATTATTTTACCATATTTATTTCATCACTCTCCAATGATCTATCTATACGTACTGTATATAATTTATGAATCATTTTTTAAAGCTTGCAGATAACCCTTAAATACTTGAGTATGCATCCCTAAGGAAGCTTCTTAACTATAATACCATTATAATACCCAATAAAATCAATAATTAATTCAGTAATGTCATCCAATATCCAGTTCTCATTCATTTTTTCCCTCATTTTCCCAAGAATATCTCTTATATCTTTTTCCTAACCAATATCCAATAGTTTTACACTTTGCATTTGGTTGTTATATTCTATAGGAAGAAAAAAGTTTTTTATATTTTGGGGTAGCATGTCTTTGACCCTAATCAATCTCTTTACATAGTTTTAATCTAAAATTCTCCCCCTTCTCTTCTTTATAACATTGACTTCTTAAAGAGGTAGGCAGTTGTAGAAGCAGTTTTAATAATGTTAAGTAACTCCAGAGGAAAGATATTTTTCAGTTTCCTTGTTTACAAAAAAGAAGTTCCTGTTCTGAGAGTCTGGGATTTTGAAATTTAACCTAATCACCAGTTGATATGGTTCCAAATAAGATAGCCACTAAAAGGAAGAGAGAAAAGTGTGAATTTACAAAATAATAAATAGGTTCCAGCAATCACTAGTGAGGACCTCTCGAGCAAGGTATTTAGCTGCTATGAGGTTCATTTTCTGCTACGTAAGAGAGAGATCATACCTACTTTGTAGAGTAAGGATTACTCTGAGATAATTGTGTGAATGCCTAGCATAGCCCAGAAGCTTAATAAATGCTATTTTATCCACTAAGTCCTTTTCTTGTGTAAAAATGGGGTATTTCCAGATTTGTAAACTTCCCAAGCATGATGCTTTCTTTGAGCATTTTGTTGCCAAGTCAACTACAAAACATAAAGTCCAAACTGAAGTTTTGCTCTACATTTTAGATTGCTTTGCTTTTGGGTTGTGTTTTGAAAGTAATATTTGTACACCTTGATTTTGAGTTTATTATGTAAAATGCAATCAAAAAAGTACTTCTAAATATAACTTAAGACAAGTCATTACTATGTTAAATTAACAGTTTATCTAAATATATTTTAAATTTTCTTTAGATTCTACTTTGGCCAATATTATGCCTTTAAAATATAACATTTAAAAAATAATAGCATACTATTTCAAATTATTTGTATGAGGTATGGACACAGTTCTAATAGAACTGCTTTTAAAATTAAAGAGATACATTTTATTTATTTATTTAACTTTTTAAAAATTAAGTTTATTGGCGTAACATTGATTAATACAATTATATAATTTCAGGTGTACATTATAAGTTAACATCTGTATATTCTATTGTATGTTTACTACCCAAGTCCAGTTTTCTCCAGCTACCATATATTTGATCCCCTTTACCCACTTCACCCTCCTTCTACCCCCCCTATATTTGATCCCCTTTACCACGTCTACCATCTCCCTCCTCCCCCACCTCCTAACCTCTGGCAACCACTAGTCTATAGTCAATGTCCATGAGTCTAAAGAGATAAATTTTAAACAAGCTTTACCATTTTACTGGTTCTCTTATTAATGAATTAATAAATCTTTAATATGTGTTCATTCAAAAAAATTAGATACAGTCTATGGCCATGCTGCCCTCAACATGCCTGATCTCATCTGATTTGGGAAGCCAAGTAGGGTTGGGCCTAGTTAGTACTTGGATGGGAGACCACCTAGGAATACCGGGTGCTGTAGGCTTAAAAAAAATTAGATACATAGTACATAAAATTGTAATTCTTTAAAACAATAATTAAAAGAAAAGCTAATTGACTTTGAAGTGGAAAGATCGAATAAGTCACTAAAGATTAAAAGAAAAATATCCTTTTCAGAGTACCATTTTAAAAAGATACAGAAAAGATACATTGTGAAAATTATCTACTTTGATTTCTCTTGTATTTATCAGTATAAGGTTAAGTTTGACATAAATGGCTATAGAAAAAGAAAAGAGCCATCTTTTAAAGTATTGTATTATTTTGGAACACAATTGGTCACCCATAATAAATTAAATACAATTTTCACACAATTCATAGTAGTCATCTACCCATATAGAGCAACTATTTTGCTGGTTTTGTTAGCACAAAATTCATGCAATCTATGACAACTTAACACCAAATGAAGGTCATTATTCTTTAATTATATAGGTCAATTCTAGAATTATAATAATTTCATGGTATAAGTCATATAGAATGTGTGTATATTGTGTATATTCTTGTTTCTTTCTCTTGGTTGTATTTTTTGTGTGTGTTTTAGAAGATTATATATAACTACCATAACAATTTTTTTTTTACTGTAACTTCCTAGCATTACTTCTTTTCAATTAGTGTACGGTGATTATATTATAAAGTAACGTATTTTGTGAATTTCAATTGCTATATGAATATACACGTGTTTGTTCATATTTAGACAACTGTTTTATGGTTTGTTTGCTATTAATCACCATCATGCTAGCCAATATACAATAACCAGCTTGAGGTTTTAGTCGTGATTGTTAAAAGTTTGTTGCGAAATACTTCACTGAGTAGGACAAATAGCTGATTGGCCCCAGGAAATCTAATCTTATATCAAACTGAAGTGAGTGAAAGCAGACTGCACTGAAAATGCTATAAGATTATAGAGCAGACAACTTCAATTAAAGCCGTGTGCTTTTATAATTTCCCAACATTGCAAGAGAACTCATCACTATCTAGAAGCTAGTAATCAGAAATAAGAGAACTATTTTTAAGCAAATTTCCCATCAATTCGAGATGTGAACCCTCTTCTCTAGTCCTGTTGGTTTGCTCACTATGGAACCCTTTCCCCTTCTCTTTCATCTCTGCCCATTGCAGAATCAAGGATCTTGCTCTCTCTCTTTCTTGTATGGTACTAACATTTCTGTGCCATGGAATCTAACACTTAATGATATGCTGTTTTGTGCTAGTCTCTAATTGTTTTAGGTATGCTATGTTTTCTCTTCTCAACTAGACTGTAGTCTCTGAGGCTAGGACTGTGTGTCATATTTCTTTGTTAATGCTTTTTATGCTACACATGGTAGGCACTAAGTGTCTTGTAGGAAAATCTAAATGTAGCTATTGGCTTTGTACAACTGTGGCCAGAGCTCAAAGCAAAAAAAACCTTCATGTCTGAGTGGGGCTGAAAGGACACTCACTGGTTACAATGGATATAAATCTCCTCGACTTGGCTTAGCTTAGTATCTGAGCAAACAGGATGATTTCAAGGAACCCAACTGCAGATCTGTAATTAAGACCACATAGGACTGAACCTGGGAACTGAAACGTCAGAAACCAGTCAATGTTTCTGTGTCTTTTCTAAAAGTCAGCATGGACTCAATTTTTTCCATTTCTCCATCCACCTGCTTGTATCTCACTATGTAGGTATAGGCATGGTTAGTCTAGCATCAACCTTCCATGGTCTTACAAGTCCAGCACCCATGAATAACTGACCCATCCTTCACATTCCATTTCCAAATTTCTATAAAAAAAAAATACAGTTGGGCTGTAATGGGTCAGATAACAATCCCTGGTCCAATTGGTCCAATAAGCTGTCATTAACCAAGGGTCATGTCGTTGGATATCCATTCTCAGCAGGGTTGTGGGAAAAATCCTCAAAGAAGAGGAAAGACAGAAGGCAGCCAACTTGATTGATGCAACAACCGTTAAAATCTATAGGAAATTGCAATAAAAGCTCTTATGGATGTCTTCTCAGCTCATAACCCCCTTCCTCTGAGGACTTTACCCCTGATCCAGTGGTGTGGACCTACAGCAAACAAATTTGTACTAAATGACGCTGTTCCTCTGGCCAGCTAACCAAATCAGGTGATCACTCTTCCCAAGCCAAGTCAAACTGGTTTTCTCCTGGAAAATCTGATTTGAAGCCAAGAAACTGCCCATAAGGATAGGCTGGTCCTTTGAGAGGAAAAGCTGTCTACGCAGAACTGTTTCAGTATTATCCCTCCCCCATTCTGTGCCCAGGGAAGGATAGAGAGCCAGACTGCTGTGAGAGAAGAATGAAGCAGACGTTCCTAAAGAAGCTGGGCAGAGACAAGGGAACAAGCTCTGCCTGGTTCTTTAAGGCTGAATAGTTTCTGATTCCAGAAGCCTAACTACTTCACTGCCCTTGAGTTCTGTGACACATCTCCACATTCTTTTTTGCTTAAATTAGCTTGAGTTGGTTTCAGTTATTTGCAACCAAAATAGTTGCAACTGAGACATCCAGATTAAAAGTAAGAAAGAGTCTTTCCTACACACTTGTCCATTGAGATAAATTAGTCTTGTTAAAAGGCCAATATTTTGTTGCCATGAAAAGCTTCTAAATTTATCTTGTAGACTCACATATCTGTGTAGCTATACAGTACATCTGTTGATGACTCATGAGGATTAAATAGTATGGGAGGCCTCTGTTACCTGATTCTCAGTTGGGCATTACATTATTTCTTGAAAGAGAACTATTTATTAGGAAAAATTGGCCTTGATATTTAATATATGTCTATTATCATAATTGATGCTTATTACCATTCAAAACACATTTACACACATTCTCTCATCTGAGATTCACAACAATCCTCTCAGGAAATATTATTCGATCAGTTTTGTTTCATAAATAAAGAAACCAAGGCTCAAAAAGATCAAGTGATTTGTTCAGTATCATTAACCTAGTGAGGATATAATACAGACTCAAAATCAGTGTTCTTTATATATTTCTGACCCACATTTGGTCTTTGTCTTATTATAGTTGGGCTTTTTAAAATTGTTTTTGTTTGTTTATTTTCCTTTTAAAAATTGCTTTTCTATTGAATTGTAAAGTGGACACAAAAAAGTACACGAATCATAAGTCTACAGCTCAATGGGTTGTTACAAAGAGAATACACCATGTAATCACCAACGAGGCACAAAACTGGATATGATCAGCACTCCAGAGTCCCTTGTCCCCTCTCCATTACTCTTCCCTCCCTCTTCCCAAACGGAAATCACTCTGTTGACTTCTAACACCATAGATTGGCCTGTTTTCAAACTATACATAAATGGAATCATGCAAAATGGATACTTTTGTGTTGAACTTTTTTTTTTTTTTTTTTTACCCATGTGAGATTTATCTACTTTGTTGTGTGGAACAGTAGTTCATTCATTTCTATTCCTGCATGTATTCCATTTTACAAATATACCACAATTTATGTATGTGTTCTATTATCTATAGATGTTGGGGTTGTTTTCAGTTTGAGGCTATAATGAATGATGCTGCACTCATGAGCATATCTCTTATTGCACCACATGTATGTTCTATTGAGTAAATACCTACAAATGAAATTTCTAGGTCAAATGTTCTGCTTTAATAGCTATTGCAAAGCAGCTTTCCAATGTGGGCGTATCATTTTATTCTCCCACACCACTGGTATAGGAAAATTTTGGCTTCTTCATATTCTCATCAACACTAGGTAACTTTTTAATTTAAACCATTCTAGTAAGTGCATAATGGATATTATTGTGGCTTTAATTGCTTTGCCCTTATAACTAATGAGTCTAAGTACATATTTATGGTTACTTGTCACTAAATATCCTCTTGTAAAAAGCTTGTTCAAGTTTTTTTTTCCATTTTTCTACTGACTTGTAAAAATTCCTTATGTATTCTGAATAATATGCATTATCCCTTTTAATATGCATTGCAAATATCTTCTCCCCCTTTGTGGTTTGTATTTTCAGCCTCGAATTTTTGACATCAAAGAAATCACAGCATTTTATTTGGATTTTTCCACTTACTAAAAAGTATAATGATTTCAATTATTTGAGACAAAATCTAATGAAACAAGATGCTCAAATGGCATTTCTCCCTCTATTTTGGCCAGGTCCCCAAAGCTGAAACCAACACAATGGCTGACCAGTACTCCCAAGTACTCTGGCTCTGTTAAGAGTGTATAAACATTTCTGGTTTTCATGAACCTACTATTGACCTTGAAAGCATAAGGAGGCTGAGGTAGAAAAGATGGGGGGATTGGGGTGAGGATTTCTTTGGGAAGTGCTTTCTCCTCCCTCTACCTTCACATGGAGTCAGGGAGGTATGTGTTCCCCCTCACCTCAAGCTAAATGAGAAATGCCTCAAGGAGATCTCCCAGAATTTGTCTCCTAGAGTTTTAGGAAGAAGGACATTGGTTTGATTCTTGCCAAGTATGAAGGCGGGAGAGTATGCCTGAAGCTTCACTTGCTTTCAGGGCTACACTGGGTGTAAAGCTGACTTTCACTTACAGGAGGCAAGGGGGAGTGTGTCCCAAGGAATAAAATATAATCTATAAAAAGCATTGGCCTGGCATCATCTGAAAAGGAATCTTGCCTCCTTGCCCCCCAATGGGTGAAGAAAACACCAGCAGCCCAGGTTTGAGGAGTTATCAAAACTTGACAGCCAGAGAAGTGTTGCCTGCATCAAGAAGCTACGGTCAGAGTATGTGGAGGGACAAGGGGTACTTCTGAGAAAAAAAATCTGGAGAGTCAACTTTGGACAGTCTCCATACCCAGAGAGCACTGACACCAAAGGACACAGTACCAGGCATACAAGACTGTTTCCCTTTCCCCCTGATCCTCTTTTCCCTTTGGCACAGGCGAAGATGTCAGAAACTGCCCTAAGAAGTGGGGGAGGCAGTGTGGGAGGAGAGAGAGAGCAGCTGACAAGGCGCCTCCCCCACCTTAGGCTCCCAGGCCTGAAGCAGGCCTGAGCTGGGAAAGCACTGAAGGTTTAGCTTTGAACACGTTTGGAATTTTGAAATTGTCCTCCATGAGACTGGAGTTATGTGATTACAAGCCTGGACTGGACTCTTCTACAAATTCTCCCCTCAGCTGTTTATATTCTGATGCTTATTTCTTCTACTCAGTTTTCAACTTCAATTTTTAAAATTGTCATCTCGAAAACTGTTTGGCCCTTTTTGTACCTGCTTAACCATTTTAATAGTCTTTTGTTCCTTGCTTATATTTTTAAGCCACTCTTTTATTTTTTAAATCTGTTAAACAGATAGTAGAACTGTTATGTTGGGTCTAACTACTGCAATTTCTGAAGTCTTTGCAGATCTGATTCTTCTGTTTTGCTTCCACTAGTTCTTGCTTCAAGTGCCTTATTTCATTGTGGTGTTAGATCTTTAACTGTGAGCTGAACCATTGGCCTTGGCATTTTATCTGTGGAATTTCTTTGAGATCCAAGCTGAAACTGAAATCTTCCTGTCTGTTGCCTGGGGGAACTACCAACCTAAGACCACTTCAAGTTCAGTGATCACTTGTGGTTTTCAAACCTCACAGGGAGCATGCTTTTGGACTGAAAATCCTCTTGGAGTCCAGCTTGTGTTATAAAATGCTCAGTGGAGATTTTTTTTATCTTGTTATCCCCACTCAGGGTCAAGTTCAAGACAGGCAAGTTTTCTTGCTATTCACTTCTGAGTGATAAGTGTATTTCTCTTTGGGATCTCTGATGTCCCAGTTTTATGGAGATCTTGTAGTAGACTCTCTGTTTGGATAGGCCCTAGGCATTATCTTCTTTCCCCAACAGGACATCAAAGTGGAAGCTCAAGGTCATCAGAGTTCTTCAGAAATCTTAGGGCTAAGCCAGCTTTGGTGCTCACTCTGTCTCTTAGAATTTCTGCTTTCACTTCATTTTAGGCCTTGTAGGTTTCCTTGTAACATACCAGTGAGCAACACATTTTAAGTATTTTTTCAAGAATTCATTCAAGGTAAAACCCCAAGTAGATGTTTATCAAACCTCTCACAGCCTTTTGTCTGCTTACAAACCTGTGTCACTTTCCTCCTGGGTGTACATACTTCTGAAAATCTGGACAAGACCCCTTAACATTTGAAAGAAACCAAAGGCCTTTTGTTATCTTGGAGTAACTGGACAGAATGCCTGAAATTTTCTCCCAGATAGGGACATTTACCTGAAACTGGTGATGATGAATAGGGTTACTTTCATACCTGCACATTGTTGAGCTCGGCTTCATCATAAAACTGATTATACACTCTTCACAATTAGGTGACTAGCTATAGATGTCTTTAACATTTCTAAAGAAAAATTAAGAAAGTAGTGATAGCAATCCTGCAGTGGAGTGTGCGTTTGAGGTTGCAATGAAATATAGTGCTCTTCAATATATATTTAATACAAGTAAAAGTTTGCAGAAGTGAGGCCCAACTAGTCCCCAAAACACATACCATCAGATGTATGTACAGTCCCTCTCAGTTTTGCAGGTAGCCCCAGGTTTGGGGGTCTACCAAGTCTCTTACGGCCTCTGTGAAAGAGACTGACTGGCTGCTCACCAGATCTATGCCACTGCACCTAAACATAATTCCTAGCCTCTGTTACAGAGAGGCACGGTCTGACTTTGGGCCAGTGGAATGTGGGCAAAAGTGATATGTAGCACTTTCAGCCTAGCCTTTAAAATCCTCCTGCATAGTTATTGGCCAGGCGTACGTTCCCCTGCTTCTCTCCAATGTGCATAATATGTGTAGATTCTATCTGCTGAGCCTCTTTGCTCAAACAGACCATCAGCAGAGCAAGTTGATGTGACAAAAGATATAGGACATATGAACATCGAATAACACAGAATTCAAGTGGTCTACCCATTCTTATCTTAACTCTGGTTACCTACCTCATTCTCTTTTCTCTTGCTTCTTCTTATGTGTTTAAAATCAATTCAATAAAACATGTAATTCAAAAAACAAAACCAAAAACCTGTATGAACTTTCTCTTCTGCCACTGGAAAACAGGACTCCGAAACTCCAGAAGATAGCAGACCATGGGATGAAAGAAACTCAAGGGCCTGAGTAACTATATGGAAGGCCATTCGCCAAACACCAGTTGAAATTTGACTGGGAGAGAAATTAAATTTCTATTGCCTTAAGCCATTAAGATTATAGAGTTTTCCTGTTACTACAGCTTATTAACAAATATAATCCACCCCACCTTGAAATTCCTGCAAAATTACCTAATGCGATTGTAAAATCTGCCTTTAGCAAACCAGATCATCTGGATTTAGCAAGTAGGATTTGGATATAGTGTTTTGCTCTGTTACTAGTTCCATCTTGCTACATTGTCTATAGGGTTATAATAATGACTAAGCATCACAATCAGCATATTCTCATTGCAACTAGGTAACAACGATTAGTCCATTGGTAGGTATATGAGCTAGGCAAGCTTGGCCAAGGCCCCCCAGTTACACATATTGATTATTATTTTTCTATATGTAACCTGAATAACTCTGGAGGTCCCATATAGATGGGCCTCTGTGCAGAGTATCATAGTCACATTAAAAAAACACTCTGATTTTAGAAACCCTGAAGATAATGTCTACCTTTGTTTTACTCTGGTGAGATAGAAATTTTACACAATGTTTTCTCATATTATGGGAGTTAGGGTACTTGGTGAAAAATAACAGAAGCCAAATCTGGCTAACTCAATTAAAAACAAAAAACAAAAACCCTAAATTATAAGTTTAGTTTCCACACTCAAAAAAAAAAAAAAAAATCTGGCGAACCATAGTCAATAAACTGGCAAGAACTCCAGAAGGCTAGGCCAGATAAGAACTCCAAGACCACAGAGGTTAGTTACCATGGCTTCAAAGTATCACCCCACAGATTATTTATTAACTAAAAAGAGGAAAGCTTTACAAAGGAGGAATCTGGCAGACACCACCTTAACTAAGTGATTTAACTTAATATCACTAATAATGGGACAAACTGATATTATGTGTCTCCTGAAGGACACGGCAGCATCTGCAGTATCTTGTGAAAGTATTTAACTCAAAACTAATCAGAGGGTAACAATGAGGCAATTCTAGATTGTGAGACATTCTACAAAACAACTTGCTTGTAATCTTCCAAATTATTAGTGTCATAAAAGACCAAAGAATGCAAAAAACTTTTCTAAATTAAAATGGACTAGAAAGACATGAACCTTAATTAAACCCTAGCTTGAAAAAAACACACAAACACACACAAAACTCTTTTAAAGGGCATTTGGGGGACAATTTAAAAATTTTTAAATGTATTAAATAATACACTGTATCGATGTTAAATTTCTGAACTGAAGTCATATCGTGGTTATATAGCAGAATGTCTTTGTTCTTCAGAGACAGATTTACTAAGCATTTGGAGGTAAGTTTCCATGATATCTACAACATACTTTCAACGAATTTAGCAAAAAATAAAGATAGGTAGGTAGACAGACACAAACAGATAGGGCAAACAAACATCACAAAAGGTAATCATAAGTGAATCTAGGTGAGGGTATATGGGTGTTCATTATACTATTTTTTCAACTCTGTAGGCTTCGCATTTTTCAAAATGAAAACTTTGGAAATTTTTTAAAAATCTATAATGCTTCTGAAACGTGCCTAGGAATTTACACTGGTAGTATAGGCAATAAATTATACTAGGATAGGTCTGTGAACAACAACCATATTAAATGTTTATGTTAGTCTTTGACAAAACTCATGTGGTTTTTGGTAGCTATGGTATAATTCAAGATAAGCTTTTTAAATTAGAGAGAGAAAGAAAATTTCCAAAGGTCACAAAATTTACAAGTGGCAGAGGTGGGATATAAACTCATGGAATATAAACTCATGCTCACACTTTTTTCTTATCCTATGGATAGCAAAAAAAGCCAGAGTCTTGCTATGTTCTGAAATCAAATAAAACACTTCTCAATTTTGTAGAAGGCCAATCTTGAAAGTCATTTCTAAATAATTCTTAAATGCTAAAGATAAAGAAAAAATGGGAAAAGAATACTTCAGAAATATTGTTCTATCAAGCCACACTTGTGAGTATGTTTGGGATTTAGAAGAGGATTTGAGGAATTTAATAAAATAGTTATTTAAAAACAAGAGAACAAGATGCTCTTTGATATGGATTTAATAAAGAGTTTAGAAACAGGAAAGACTCACTTCCAGGTACTCTAATTAATATGTTGGATTTGTCAGGGGAAACTAATTAAAACGGAGAAATATACTGAAAAATAACATGATTTTATTTCAAAAATAACATGATAAGTGTCACTAAGTCTTATAATAATAGACCTTTGCATCTTTCTGCCAGTCTTTCAAAACCCTGTTCTCAGACCTCTTCTCCTGTTTGCTCTTTTTCAGCAAACTTATCTGTTCCCCCTCCTTAACCAATAATTCAATACAAATGTCTCCTAAAATCTATATCTCTGGTATTAGCTTCTTGCTAGTCTCCACAAGTACATTTTCAACTGCCTCTAGAATTGTGCTGAGGTATCCAGTTAACATCCCATACTCAAAACCAACTTGTCATTTCCCCTTAAATTTTGGCCCTCCTTCTGAATTCTCTGTTCCTGTTGCTGATATCATCATCATCTTCCCAGTTTTCTGCTTTAAAGCTTGGAATATGTACTTTTAAATCCCTCCTTCTCCTCTTCCCTATGGATTTGGTCACTTTCAAAATTCTGTGTATTCCAATTCCACAGTGCCATTAATGTCTGTCCCATTCTTTTCCTTCTTGTTATCTATCTAAACACCTCTAACCCAGAGTTTCTCAAGCAGGATACTATTGATATTTTGGACAGAATAATGTTTTTGTTATGGGAACTGTCCTGTGCATTGTAGGATGTTTAGCAGTATCCCTGGCCTCTACCCACTAGATGCCAATAATACCACATCCGTTATGAAAATCAAGTATGTTTGTAGACACTGCCAAATGTCCCTGGAGGTGCAAAATCACCCCCAGTTGAGAACCACTTCTCTAATTTAAAGGATTGTCATAGCCTTCTATTAGAAACATCTTCCCTTCCACTAGGAGTTCCACCACCAATTTACTCTAGACATAGCTATTGGTTTACTCTTCTTAAGGTTTAACTCTGATCATATTATTTCCCTGCCCACTAACTTTTAGTGGTTCCCTATTGCCTACGGAGTAATGAACAACTTCTTCAGCTTAAAATTTAAGCCTCTCTACTATATGGCCCTAACTTACATCTCTGTTATATTTCCTACTGTTACTCTCTATATTCCATGTTTTAGCTTTGTGACCTCTGAAACTTTGCTTATGACATTTGTTCATTCATTCTTTATTCATCCAACATTTATTGAGTGACTATTAAGTATTAGGTACTGTGTTGGGCACTAAAGCCATCAAGTGAGACATAGCTCCATCTATCCCTCATCCAGCAGTAGATTAACAATGGTCTGGACATCAATTATTACAGCTTGCCTAACATCCCCTTCTACTTCTTCCAGCACCAGAGTCAGTCTTTGTTGTGGGGGTCTCTTTCCATAAGGTTCAGGTAGACCTGATTCATCATTCATAATTTCAGCGATGAGGAAGAAAACTTGATGAGGAAATTTAGACCACAGGAAAATTGAGTGTACTTGCAAATTGGCTGGCACAAGGTCACACTGCTGCTGAGTTACAGAGCCCAGATTTGAAGGCAAGCATTTTAAAACCAGAGTGTATGTATATCCTTGACCAGAATGCTGCACTGATTCTCCATTACTTATAGAAAACAGAGGATTAGTGTCATAATTGAAACCTACTAAGCATCAATATCTCAGCTGCCAGAAAACTCAGCCCATGCTTGTGCTGGGGAAATATAATTAAAAACAAAATCTCCTCTCAACCCAGAAAAGTTTTCCACAGCGGTAGAAAATTGGGAAATTTTAAATTTAAATAAGCATTAAACCAGAATTTAATGCTCAACAAATTGCAAAGACAGAATAGAATCTCCCTCCTAATACATGCACATGGATATACTCAATCGACCCTTAGGTAGGTTTTGCAATTTGGAGTTAGGAGACAAATTAGACAGACCCAGCTACTCCCAGGAAACTAGGAGATTGGGTTTTATCTTCCTTGGTGATTATACTTCAAAGAGCTTTTCCCAGGCCCTCGAGGAAACATTCCTGAGTTGTGACTGGCCAGAGGCTTATTTAGCCATTAAAAAGATTTACATACGTTTGAAAAGGTCAGAGGGAAGAAGAGGACAGTTTCTTGGCTCATTTTCAGCTAGGAGAAAATTTGTATTTGCCCTCACGTTTGTTCCAGCATTTAAGAAGATTGGTACATATTCTCATACTGATTTTATACACTATATTTACTCTATTCGTTTATACTTATTTTTATGTTGCTTAGTAAACTTTTTCAAATCCTTTTCTTAGACTGATATGAAGTCTATATAAACACAATTCCTTTCCCAAGAAGGATTCAGTAAATACTGTGAAATGATTGACAGCTTTCAGTTCCAAGAAGCTGGGAGCAACTGACTATTAAGTTCTTGAGGTTCAATACATTGACTACCAGACCAATGTCAGGCAGGAGCCATGTACTGGGGACCAAACGACAGCAGATGAATCTCTGCCTCTTGGCGGTTATGAGCATATGTTCCAAGGAAAATGTGAATAGAGGATATAATCAAGTCTACCTTAATACTAGCTCCCAAACAAACTAAATACATAAACCTTGAAATAATGCTTAGAAAATTATCAATCTACATTTTCTTTTTACAGTCAACCCTACTCTTAGAGGAAGTATAAATATTTTTTCAAATGCTTTGATTGGGATTAACAGTTGACAAAATAGCATTTATTCTGAACATATGAATGGAAAGTCATTTACATGGATAATAAACACACAATAAAATAAGGAAAATGATGAGGACTAGGACAAAGAACTGATATGCTGAGTAATATTAATCTTTGTTAAAAGATAAACAGGTGTATTAAAGTTTTTAAGAGTTTATTTGAAAAATAACCACTCTAAAGGAAACTAGACTGTATGCCAAAGACAAATTTCAGCTACCTCTGTTTCACTGAGGGCCCGATCTAAGAGAGGAATAGGCTAAACCAGGAAGTGTCTCTGAGATTACCTTTAGGTTAAATTTCTTTGAGAATCAAATTTGTATTCTGTACCTCTCAGAGCCTCTGCATTGATTTTTCCCTCCCTTCTAAGGCCCTAGATCCTTTAAGCTACTCCTTGTAGCTGGCCTGCTACCCTTACTGACTCTCCAGTGCAGGGCCGTGTAAGACCTGATTCTTCCACCTTCCTATTTTTCTTTTTTTCCACACCATGACTTTACCTGTTTATTTACTCAAGGATCTGATAAATCATGAGCTAAATGGAATCCTTAAAGTGTCAATCAAGACCTAGTGTTATTCATCTGTTTCTCTAGTACTTAATATATGTTGATTGTACGAGGATGGTTTTCAAGTGGGAGGATGCTGAATATATTAATATATGTTAATGGAAGATACTAGCTTAAATTGTTTCCCTATAGATAGCCAATAATTTGGAGATAGATATTCTGGGGAAGGAGGCCTTCTATTCCTCATGTCTCCTTTCAGGAGAACTACCAACTCCATTTGTAAGATGATCCCTGATTGTTCTGTGGCTGAAGGTTACTTGGCTGCTGACTGAAGGTGAGTAATAAAGGAGGGAAAGACAGTAAAGATCCCCTGAGGTTTCCCATATGGCAACGGGAGGGCAAGTCAGGTCGGAAGGCTCATGGCATAATGAAACAGGCATTGCTCTAGAAATCAGAGCACAGTAAAATATTCTCTATAACCTGATTCCATTGCATGCTTTCAATTTAGTCGAATTACTGTAAATTTATTAAAAGGAACTTAAATCTTCAAATACATGATTACTTACACTTAACCAGAATTTGACCCATAATATTCTCAGTAAAAGAAATTTAAATAATAATGTTAAATATGTGCTTACATATACTTAACCAGATTTTGACCCATAATACTCTTAGTGCCTGTATCTGACAGAATGTCCTAGATATACTGTGATCTTATTTCTAATAGCTGAATAAGCTAATCCCCATAAAGCCACACGAGTACTTCACTGTGATGTAGTACAAGGAAGAATTAGGATGTTCTCAGTAGGCAACTGCAATAAGCTACGTGCTGAGTCACTGAGCTGATCTATTTTTAATTCAATGAGCAAAACTTCTATTTGGTGTGACCTTATCTGAATGATACCTTCTGTAGAGCTTGTAAAAACTATCCTACTCCAAGACATTGAGGAAATGTTCATTTTCGATTACTCCTTGACCAAATTATTATACTGCTTATTCAGTTGGACATGAATCTTTTATTTTTAACTAGAAATTAAGTAGGTATTACCAAAATAAAGACAGGTGGCCAAGTTGTAAAAACAAAACAAAATGAAAAAGCTTAGTAAAACCAAATTTCTATTTTTGAGAATTCATCTTTATAGTAATTACTAGAAATGCATTAATTATGATGAAAATTACATTCTTATTTTATATATACTTCTCTACTGATACAGAAAAATAAAACTGGCAACATGTGATATTGCTTTTGATAGTCCCAAATTAGATAAACAACTGGTTTTGTTATTGACAGAAAGTGTCTCGTCAAAATTGTGAAACTTCTGCTGGTTTAACCAGAAAAAAGAACCGATAGTTTTTTAAGACCAGTACTAAGTAGAAAAAAAAATCTTGCAACATTTGTTAGTGATTTCTTTTTCAATTTGACAAGAAAAGAAATAAGTTAACGCTAAATGTTTGAAGAGGTGGTGAGAGGTGCTCATATCCAATCTTAGTTAATTGTCTCTTGGTAAGAAAATCACCCACATAATACACTTAGATTAGAGAGAAAACCTCATTGCAAAATTGTGTTGGATGAGAGGACTATCGTCTTTCTAATTCTCTTTCCCCGGCTCTTCCTGCCATGAACATAAATTTGATGCCTCAGTGTACAGCATCCATCTTGCAACTATGAGGACAAAAGCCACAAAGGATTAAAGGATAGAATGCTAGAAGGAGCTTGCCAACACATCCTTGAACAGCTGCACCAGCCCTGGACAGCCGGCTTCTATGATTGCAAAATAAAATACAGGTTGCCTAGTTTAATTTGTGCATGTGATGTACTTATAATATAAAATTGTTTAACTGACATTCAAATTTAATTGGATGTCCTGTATTTTTATTTGCCCAAACTGGCAACCCTACCTACTTCTAGATTCTTGCTATTTGAAAACATTAAAATCCTATCAGGGTAAGGTATTACTGCAGTTGAGTTTCTATTACATGCAGCTGAAATCAACCCCTAACTAATACACTTTTAAAGACAAAGTGTATTAAATTAAATTGAATTATTGATTACTGTATTTACTATGCATAAGAAAGACTGGAGCATAAAGAAATGGAAAATAGTGGGAAAAGTAGGAAAGTTACAATCTTTTGAAGGAGATAAAACTTATATGAGTCAAATATATAAGGATAAAACATGGAAGAATAACATAAAAAGACAAATTACAGTTAAAATGGAATATAAAAAAATACCAAAATATTCGATGCTTATAATGGACTTATAAGTTATTGAGGAAGATTTCACAGAGGAGGTGGGATTTGTGATGGGCCTTAGATTTGCCCCATTCATGTCTGTGATATCTACATAGCATCTCTGACTTACAGCCAAGAATCTGTTTTGTTAATTCCATTAACACCCACTACTCATAACTAATGCTATGAGAAACGATGTCACCTCCATGTGTGTGCCTTGGAACTGGGCAAGGAGGGAGCACCATCAATCATTCTATAGCATACCAGGGCTTGTAGGTCCAGGGTCAGATCTGTCTAAAAGCAGTGTGTGGAAGTGTAATAAATATAAAGGCAACAATAAATCTGTCATTTCCATGAGTATTCCAGCTGCACACTCTGTTCCCTTGTTCTCCAGTTTTAAATAGTTCTCAAAATTTCATGTACCAGCTACGAGTTTAAGTTCTCTCTTGCAGCTATTTATATCACACTGTTTGTGTAAAATAAGACTCCTCATTCATAAAATGAGGATGATAATACCTTGTCCTACTTACCTAAAAATAGTTTCCTAACTGCAAAACAGGGCTAATAATACCCTACCCTATTGCTTTCACCAGGTTGTTCTGAGCATCAGACGTGGACTATGTAAAAGCAGGTTAAAAAAAAAGGGAGGGGGGAAAGGGAGGAAGTAGATGGGGTAAAAGGGGTCAAATATGTGGTGACATTAAAGAATTTTTAAAAATTAAAAAAAAAATCAACAAGGATAAAAGGAGTGATTAAGAAAAAAAAAGCAGTTTGAAACTCAAAGCATTACACAAATCAGGGGTATCCGTATAGTTCTGCCTGGCACTGACTAGCACTGGAATAAATCATTTGTGAGAAAAGCACTAAGCTGTCCATTACAATATATTTGATCACAAAAAGGTATGATATTTGCTAGCCCATGGACCTACCAAAATGTTTGTGGTCCATTTTGCATTTACTATTTTTATGAACAGCTATTTTTAAAGGAGATGGCAAAAAGCCTATGCTATTGATATGACCGCCTATAAGCCTGCCCATAAATGGTTTAGTGTTTAAAAGCAAGAGGGTGAATTCTATTTCTCCTCTCTTATTCTGCTCAGTTTCCCATTTCTTTCCACAAAGGGTGATATTGTTCAGAGCAGAATTGTAGATAGAGTACTTTTCTTGCGGATACTTTCTTTTCACCTCTTAAGCTGACTCTAGTTTGAATGAATTTGGTATGATCATTGGAATTTTCTTCTCAGAAGTGAAAGGGGGTATTGTTATACTACTCTAGGGGTGAAATGCACTCTACTATAGAAACCAGAAACCTGAGTTCTTGTCCCAGCTTTAGTGTGACTTTGGGTCAATCACCTCTCTGTCTGGGGCTTCAGTCTCCCCTTCTATAAAATTATTTTTCTAAAATTTTTTTCTCATAGTTATTTTTTTTGGTAATGTAATTAATTTGGGGGGGAGGGAGGACAGCTTTATTGAGATATAATTCACATAACATACAATTCACTCATTTAAAGTGTACAATTCAATGGTTTTTAGTATATTCTCATATATGTGCAACCATTATCATAGTCATTTTAGAAGGTTTTCATTGTCTCAAGAAGAAACCCATTATCCTTCAGCTATCATCCCCCTTCACCCACATACTCCTCACTGACACCCACCCCCAACCACTAATCAACATTCTGTCTCTATAGATTTCCCTATTCTGGACCTTCATATGAGTGGAATTACATAATAAGTGTCTTTTATGACAGGCTTCTTTCAGTATACCTAATATTTTTAAGGTTCGTCCATATTGTTGAATGCCTCAGTACTTCATTTTTTTAATGGAAAAATAATATTCCATTGTATGACTATACTACATCTGTTTATCTATTGTCAGTCCGTTGGTGGACATTTGGGTTGTTTTCACCTTTTGGCTATTATGGATAATGCTACTATCAACATTCATATACAAGTTTCTATGTAGACATATGTTTCCATTTCTCTTGGGCATATACCTACATGTGGAATCGCGGCATCATACTTAAATTCTATATTTAATTGCTTGAGGAACTGCTAGACTGTTTTCCAAAGTAACTGGACCATTTTACATTCCTACCAGCAGTATATGAGGGTTCTGATTTCTCCCCATCCTCACCAATACTTGTTATTTTCTGACTTTTTGATTTCTAGCCATCATATTGAGTGTGAAGTGGTACCTCATTGTGGTTTTGATTTGCAAATCCCTGACAACTAATGACGTTGAGCACCTTTTCTAATTCTTATTGGCCATTTGTGTATGTTCTTTGCAGAATGTCTATTCAGATCCTTTACCATTAATGAAATTTTAGATCCTAAGTAAAAAGGAAGGAAAAGCTATCTCACTAATGGAATTTCTAATGCTTAAAAACAAAAATATAAATAACTAATCTAATTTTAAAGTCTCTAAACTTTTGACACTATTTGTTTTTAAGCACATGTATTAGAAAAGCTAAATAAATCATAAATCCTTTTGTTTTCTCATTTCGTGATTTTTATAGTAGTTGCCCTATTAATTGGGCATGTATTACAATCAGTGATTTACTTCAGCATTCTGTTTCAGATATCAAACAGTCTTTGTGAGGAAACACAGTTATTCACTGTCATGGTGGTTCTCAAAGTGTGTTCTTCCTCTCCCTGGGAGTCACCAAAACCCTTTCAGGAAGTTCATGAGGTCAAAACTATTTTCCTGATAATACTAAGAGATTATCTGCCTTTTTCATTATGTTGACATTTGTACTGATGGTATAGAAGCAATGATAAATGAAATGAAATAGTATAAATGAAATGAATAGTATAAATGAAAGTAGTTACTCCAAACTGTAATAATAGCCATTAATATTGTTCACTGCTAAGGACTAACAGTAAGTAAGCCTGTAAGAAAGCAATAAATAAAATAAATAAACAAACTAACAAATAAATAAATAAATAAATAAATAAATAAATAAATAAATAAAATTTTAAGATGCCAGTTTAACTTAAGAATGTTCTTGGTGAAACAATAAATTTCTTATTTTGCTCAGTCTTAAACCTTGAGTACATATCTTTTTAATAGTTGTATGATGAAGTGAGAAGTACACATAAAGTTCTTGTGCTATATACTGAAATAGGGGGCTATCTTGAGGCAACAGCACTTATTCCTTGAGTTGCAAGCTGAACTAGCTGCTTTTTTTTCATGGAACATCATTTTGACTTAAAATAATGACTGGTAGACAAATTATAGCTATTCAAACATGGATATTTGGGAAACATTTCCTCAAAGATGAACAAAGGGGTCTGTCACTTCAATGAAAACAATTGACAGTATTTGTTGCCAGTGATAAAATTTGGGTTTCCATGCGAAAATTAGAATTTTAAAAACCTTGTGTCTGCCACTGTAAACCTGACAGCTACTCAGTAAGTATGTAAAGACCCTTCCAATGGGATTGGTGATAATATTAATAAATGTGATTTTTTTTTGGCTTTGTATGATGACATGTGTCAACATTTGGAAGATGTGCATATCTCAATGAGCCAGTATATTCTAAATGACAATGCATCATGCATGAGTAAAATATTTGAGGGGAAGCAGAGTTAATTTTCCCTCAAAATATGCCTTTTGGGATATTGATTATTTGAAGCTGGTTATTTTTAACAAATGAAAGACTCAGGAAAACATTTGACCTTCCTCCTAACTGCCTAAAGAATTTAGATAGAGGATCTGCTCCAGAAAGGGAAGTATTATCATAGATAACTATAGGTTAACATGAAATTGGTATGATAGGGAAGAACACAGCAAGGCCCATTTGATCAAAGTCCTCTCTGTGTCCCATTGCTAAAGATGGCTCAGTAAACATTTATTTAAAAAACATTTGCTTTTCTATGTCCATGTGAATTGCCTTCCCGCCCTTTGAAGTCCCAAACTAAAACATTCCCCCCACCCACCAAACATTTCTCCTTAGCTCAAGATGGCAAATAAGTCTTAACTACCCATTTGTCTTCTGGTCTCCTATTCTTATGAATACTCTGTATGTACATAAGTAATAAATGTGGTCATTTTCTCTTGCTAATCTGCCTCATGTTAATTTAATTATTAGTACAGCCAGAAGAATTTAGAAGGGTAGGAGGAAAATTTATTTTTTCCTCCTCCACATATTCATTCAAAGTGAGAGATAGATACATTGATTTTAATTTAACAGAGTATGAAAAGGTCAGCTCTCAGATCTCAACTAACATTTAAGAAATTACAATTTGTCAAGTTTTGGTGAAATAGCAAAGAAGAATATCCATAATCATCTGAAAAGACTGTTAAAATCCCCCTCCTTTTCCAACTACCTGTGTGAAGCCAGATTTTCTTTGTTTCAAACTGAGCAACATATTGTCTATTGCAACAGACTGAATGCAAAAGCAAATATGAGAGTCTGTTTTCTATTAAGCATGACATTATCAAGATTAGCAAAAACTAAAAGTAAAAAATCAAGACAATGTCATTCTTTTCACCAAAATTTTTGTTTCTGAAATAATTTTTTTCATAAAATATATTATTTTTACTACATATGAGCTTATTATTTTAAATGAATGAATTGTTTTAAATTCTGTTTTAATTTCTAAGTTTTTTTTTTTTTTTTTGTAGCTCAATATAGAGGTAAACTACCATGGTTCTTAACCTCTTTTCTTTACTAATACACCTAAGGAAAATACTATAAACCCCTCTATAATCGTGGTTTGGTCCTACTAGGCAAGAAATAGCATCATCTTAGTCTCTACTATAGTTCCAGCACACAGCACAGAGCTGAGCACATAGTAATTACTCAACAAATTACCTTGCTGGATTGAACTGACTGGAATTATGGCATTGATCCTCAGCTCATACTATGTTTACTCATGTTTTTCAGAGCAAGAATTTTATTTTGTTCCAAACCAAAACAATCACTCTTCAAAAGCATCAAAGAAGAAATTGATTCAACCACTGCATTGTAGACATAAGGGGAAAAAAGCAAATCACAAAAATCAATCATAAAGTTCATTTATTAATATTTTCTCCTGCTTAAAGTTGGCAATGCCTATAGCGCTGCTTCATAAAGACTAGACTCAGGCTGCCTAGGTTCAGATCCTGACTCCATCATTTATCATCTTCATAACCTTGAGCAAGTCTTTAACTCATCTGTGCTTCAGTCTCCTCATTTGTAAAATGGGATTTTATAGGATTATTTTGAGATATAATGAGTTAAAATATATAACTCATTTAGAGTTTTGTGTATTAGAACAGTGAACTTAGAACAGTTGCTTGGTACTTGTAAAATTTATTAATTTTGCCTACATTCAATAAAATGGAGGAAATTCATAAAATATATATGTTGACATGGTATATAATTATTCATAGTGAATAAAAGTACTTTGGAATCTTTTTAAAACCATTGCATATGTCAAAGATAATATTTGTATGGTATACTGGGTGAACAGACGGGGCTGCTCATGACCTAAGTCTAGGAGCTCCCACCCCTCAGAACCTGCCCAGCTATCCCAAGTATGAGGGGAACAATATCTTGGTATCTTGTAACTCATTCACAGGTTGTAATGCTCTGCATCTCTCTCTCTCTCTCTCTCTCTCTCTCTCTCTCTCTCTTATATAAACATAAATCTATATGTTCAAAACATACACATCTTTATTCCTGTTCCCAGGAAAATTATATTGTTTAGGATAAAGCTATGCATGCTGTGGTCAGAAAATAAATCCCAAAATCTCAGTGACTGTCACAGGCCAGGTTACAGTCCCCTCAAATTCATATGTTGAAGTCCAAACCCCTTTAAAGAGATGATAAAGTTAAGAGGGGGTTAGTGTGGGGCTCTAATCCAATATGACTGGTGTCCACACCAAAAGAGGAAGAGACAGCTACATAAAGAAAAAGTCACGTGAGAACACAGCAAAAGGTGGTCATCTGCAAGCCAAGGAGAGAGGCCTCAGGAGAAATCAAAGCTGACAGATATCTTAACTTAGATTTCTAGTCTCCAGAAATAAATTTCTATAGTTTAAGCCACCCAGTCTGTGGCGTTTTATTATGGCAGCCCTAGCAAACTAATACATACAGTGACTTAACACAACAAAAGAAGTTATTGCTCACTCAAAGTCCAAAGAAGTTTGGCAAAGCTCTCTTTCATATGGCGACTCAGGAACCATTTCTTGCGACACCACCATCTCAACATGTGGTTGCATACCCACTACTCCTAATCTCAGATCATAGGGAAACACACATAGCACTTCTCAGAGTCTCCTGGGAAGAACTATTTGCAAGGCCCTAACCTGGCAAACAAAGGAAGCTGGGAAATAGGGAAGCACATGGAATATCGAGTGAACACTATTTGTCTCTGCCACAAAACTAATTTACTTGGGGATCTGGTTAAAACAAGTTAAGTGTAGTTCCCCAATGATCCAGATTGTCTCTTAATAAGGGAGGTAACAGATCTATTTATACCTCTGTGGAAAGCAGGGTTTTATTAGTCTTTAATTACAAACAAATGGGAATTCTTTCCATTGTTTAAAAAATACATGCTGATTTCTTTCCCTGTGTTACTTTTAGCCCTCCTGAGATTTCTTTTATGGTTTTTCTTTTATCATGGAGCACATATTATTTTACACTTCTGTTAAAATATAATTTCCAATAAAAATAAATTCTTGACCAATCTTAGGGGAACATTAGGGAAAACTGAAAAACTTACTGCTTGAATTCATATTTATTCCAAATACTTTTTGTATGAAATGCCAACTTTTCAGATTTTCTCTCAAGACTCTCCTTCAATAATGATCCCCCCTTCCATCACACACACACACACACACACACACACACTCACACACTCACACACTCACGCACATGCACATGCACCTAGCCTATTGTTTCCTCTGAAAATGTTTTTTTTTTTTTTTGCTCTCACCAAAACTTTTTTTTTTTTATTTAAAACAAAATTAATAACCATTATTGGGACGTTATGCCATGTGTTTTCAGCTTCTTGAGACAGTGTTAGAAATGATAACATCCCAGATTTTCTGAAACAGTCCTCATTTTAAATGCTCTAGTTTTCTCAATTTTTGATTCTGTAGACTTCAGACAGGATCAGAAATCTGTAATTTTAATATAAGTGGTGATTTTCTAAAAGACAGTTAAAGGACTACACTTTGAGAAATACTGAAGAAGTCAAGGAAATGGGTGAAGGCAGGAAATAAGGTTGGAGAAATAGGCAAAAGTTCGACCTGTCTGGTTGGGGAGTTGGAAGTATACTCTGATGGTACTAGGACAGAGGACTTTAAGCAAAACAATGAGTGACATAACTAAATCGATCTTTTAGAAAAAATCATTCCAGGTCTAGTTTGCAGGAGAGAAGCTGCGAGACTGAGGAACATAGCCTCGTCAGTGAGGACAATGACAGAGAAATGAGAGTGGTTTTGAAAGATATTTTGGAGGTTGAACATCCTGGACTTGAACTTGAATGTGGTGTATGTGGGGTGGTGTTGGGGGTGGGTTGAGGCTGAGTAAGAGGAGTTCAGAATATTTTCTGAATTACTGCAAAACCAGAAAACGGGTAGATAGGTCGGTCTGAAAAGACAAGGACAACTGAAGCATAAGTGAGACCAAAGAAATTCAGTAAAAATGTTGCTAGTAAATCTTAAAATCTTTTTTTTATCTGAAAATAAAAAAGAAGAAAGAAAGCTGCATTTGATTTAGTTTCTGAAACCTCAAACTTGTCAAATAAAATCACCATTGGGTGTCATGAGAGTTTCCTAAAAGCAGGTTTTTTGACTGTGGGTTAAACATTAGTCTCAAGCGAAACCATTCTATTTCAGGGCTTGTCTGATCATCCTCTGGCACCACAAGGCTTCCTTTGCTACCCATAAAAAAAGGAAGGAGAAATGAATTCGCAGCCCTGGAGCAAGTTTTCAGACGCCTTCTTCCATCTCTGTGTGAGCACATTGCCAACACATTACAGAATCAGTTTGCAGATGTATAAAATGTAATGGGCACTTTTAAATTTTAAGTTATTTGAATTAGTGGGTCATGCATAAAGATAAAAAGGTAAAATTCACTCATATGAGTAATACATATATACCAAGAAACTTCTTAGAAATAAAGGATATTGCATCTGGAGGCTGGTAAGACCGCTTTCACAGGATTACCTAAGAAAAGAACGTTGTAATTTGTAAACCAGGCCTTAACGCCCTGCCATAGTCACAGCCTCAGCAGCAAACAGGGCTAGGATGAAGCCACGGTTATGGAGTAATAACTGGCACTAAGAATAAAACAGACTCATAACTAGAAGGGTCTCAATTATCCCTTATGAGTCAGGCTAGTCATTCTGGTTTGCCAGTTATGTAGCGATAGTACCCTGGTCAGGCTGGCACTCACAGGAGATCTGTAGCTTTGATCTTAGTAACTGAATATTGTCCTGGTTCTTATTTATTGAGAGAAAATGATAGCTACTTGTTCTTGCTCACAATACTTTATTGGCTTTTGCTGATAGAAAACTCTTGAAAGTCATCAGGCTTGCCCTCCATCTCCTCTTACACTACCATACCCTTAAAGTAGAAACTGTACACTTGATTCTTGCCATCAAGGAGCATACTATCTAGGGACAAAAGAAAGATCAACTACACAGGTGTAATATTATGTGATATCTAACTCCAGAATGATGAAACAAGTCTTAGAGGACTAGAGAGGAGAAAAGGATCACTCTGGGGTGATCCGAGAAGTTTTCACAGTTGATTAGAACTGAGCCTTAAAGTATATGACCCCTGCTTAAACTAAATTCAGGTATCATTTACATGTAACAAATCACCACAAACTTAGCTCAAAATAATATTCATTTAAAACACACACACACACACACACACACACACACACACACACACACACCATTCATTTATTTGCTCATAGCTTTGTAGGCCAGAAGTCTGAGCAAACTCAACTGGGCTCTCTGCTCAGTCTCAAAATCAAAGTGTTGGTCAGACTAAGTCCTTTTCCAGAGGCTCTCGGAGAGAATCTGCTTCCAAATTCATTCGGGTTGTTGGTAGAATCAAGTGTCTTGTGGCTGAGGTCCCCATTTCCTTATTGGTTGTTACCCTAGGACCACTGTCTTCTCCTAGAGTCTACCGACATTTCTTCTCACATGGTCTTCTCCATCTTTAAAGTCAGCAGTGGCACATGGGACACTCACGCTTCTAATCTCTCTGACTTCTGCTACTTGCCAGAGGAAAAGCTGTGTTTTTAAAGGACTCTCTGTATTTTAAGGTCAACTGACTTGAGACTAATTATATCTGTAAAATCTCCTCACAGGATTACCTAGAGTAGCTTTGATAGAATACCCAGGGGACGGGAACCTTGGGGGCTATCCTTACAATTCTGCCTGCCACATGGTTGTTCTGTGAATCCACTTTAAGGTGTTTATCAGTCAGTTGATCAATTCAATAATCTACTAGCCACTTATTAAGTGCATCGTACCATGATCATGCTGAATGGAATCTTAATTTTAGTCTGAAAGATTTTTCAGGTTCTTGAAAACTTGATGTCTACTACAGGCTTAAAAAAAAAGTCAAATATTTTCAATAAACAATTAAATATAACTTATTAAAATAGTATTTCAAAAAGTTTCAGTGAAGACATGTAACATGTAAACAGCATTACTTAGGGAGCTTTTTAGGTTACATACACTATTTTCCACCTTATTCCCACCTAGGGAGCCAAAGGTTAACTCCCCATTTGTCCTACCCTCCTTTATCCCATAATCATACGGAATCACCACTATGATGAGTCAGTGTTACCCATTCCCTTAGCCATGATGATGTCCCCTCTGTCCCTCACACATGCTTTGCTGTCTTTTGTTTCTGGAACTTTCACACTTGTAGTGCCTTCCCATTCATTACACCTATCAACATTTCACTCACACTTCAATCCTTTCTCCATGCCTCCAGATCACACCTACATTTTTTCCTGCGCCAGTCATTTGGCAATCAATAGTGTCATTGGGCTGTATCACTTCTATTTCAATCTTAATTGTCTACAAACATATATATATATTCAAATATTTTTTTAATAACAATGTCTTTTTTATATTATCTCAAAGTGTTTAGCATAGGAAAGGCATTGAAAAATATCTGTAGCTGTGATTAAATTGCTATAATTGGGAAAATCTAACAGTTTCCCATGATTTACTGCTGTTAATATTATCTATCTAGTTGTTAGATTCCTTAAATATTTCAAAAACTAATCAGGGTTTTAACAAACAAATATACAATCACCCAGTTGTGGTCTCCATTTATGAATAGGATTCTGTTTTCCATTTATGAACAGGATTCTATCTGAAGCTTTGAAGAAGTGGTCATGTATTAATATTACCAAGCAAATAACTATAAAATGCTCTAGAGCTGAGAAGCATTTTTTATTCTTTCCTAGCTTTATTGAGATATAATTGACATACAACATTGTGTAAGTTTAAGGTGTGCAACTTGTTGATTTGTAAGAGGCATTCTTATAACTCTAACTTAGATTTTCTGTGACTATCCATTTTCTTTCTCTCAGTTTACAAGATGAAAACAGTAGCTGCCCAACAAAATCTTCCTTGTCCATAGCAATAGAGTTGTGGCTAGAAGCAGCTGCTCAGCCTGGAACTACATTTCCCAGCAGTCTTGCAGCCATATGTGGCCATGTGACTAATTTTTGCCAATAAATTATGAGGGGAAATAATATGGGTCAGTGCTGGGTGTAGCTCTTTAAGAAAGTGTTCACAGGTCCCTTCTCGTTCCTCTAACTGAATGCAGAGAGACATTAAGCCTGTAGGGGTGCAGACTTTTTGATGGAAGAGCATGGGGTCATGATTCTCTAGGTGGAAGAAAGCTGCTGATGACTTAGAATATTCACCCCATTTTATGAGTGATAAACTTCTGTTGGATTTCAGCCACTGTATTTTAGGATCCATTTGTTAAGCAATTTAGCTTTCTATAACTAATACTGTTCATTTTCATATTTTTTTCAAGTATCCAATAGATATGTAGTATGGCTCGCATATTTAGAAATCAAACTAAGGAGGTAAGAGCCAAGTGATCATGAGAAAAATGTCACCCAGCTCTGATTCTGAGGAATAGTTGTTTTCATCTTGGTAGGAAGAAATAATCTTAGAGAACTATTTATAGTCATTGAAAGCAGAACTTCTAGTTAGCAATAGCCCTGAGGCAATGCGGTTTGGGTTTTGATCGGCTTGTGGTTTAGGTCAAGTTGCCTTGCTGGATGGCCCATCTATGCCTCACTAGAAAAAGTAGAAAGAAACTAAATTCCCTTCTACCTAAGGTCAGAACAATGTCATCCTATGTCAATTTCCTCTAATTTGAATTCTTCCCAGGTACATCTTTACATTCTACATACACCATCCTCTCTCTACCAATGCCAGGGTGAGATGTCCCTTCTTGAAGTATCCCCAGAACACTGTAAATCTCTATCGTTGTTCTCTAATGCCTCTGCCTCCTCACCTCCCACACCAGTCACTCATCCCCACCCTCCACCACCCACCCCCACCAAGTGCAGGGATGTTGTGTTATTCATCTCTGTGGTCCCTCTGCCTAATACAGTGCCTGGTATACTATAGACATTTCATAAATGACAGTTGAATGACTAAGTGAATTTGAGGGCCTCAGAGGCTGAAATTTCTCTGCTTATTCCCATAGGAGACAGCTTCATAGTAGTTACCACTGACATCATTTCCAAGTCCCTCTCAAAATCTTTTTGTTCTTATTTTTGTTACCAAGCCTTATTACTTTCTGTTGGTCGAGTCCTCTGCTTCCTTTGCTTAAATCATCCAAACCTATATGCTTTCTTAAAATGTTTCTTTGAAAAAGTCTCTCTTGATTATTAATTTTTAATATTTTAAATTCTTTACTACATTGGACACATCATGTTAAGAGCTAGGATGAAGGAATAAAGAGAGACCTGGACCAGAAGTCAGAAAACCTTGAGTCTCTTATCTCTTAAGGCTTTAGTAAAGTGCTTCCCAAAAAAGCCACTATAAAATGATTGTGAGTGAATTAGGAAAGAGTATGCCTTAGAACTATTAAGAAAAAAAATGCTATTAGAAATAATCATAAATTTAAAAACATATCAAAGCAGAGCTTGGTGTGGGGCCTCTGAAAACCACAAGCCTAGATCATCTCAAAGGTCCCTTTCACCTGTAAAAGTCTGTGGCTCTACTAAATTAATTGCCTTGCATTCGTTACATGTAAATGATGTGATCACTTTGGTACCTTCAAATCTGTCTAACAGCGAATGGTACTGGGTAGCTGTATCTAATAAAATTATCTTCTTTTGACATAGCATTTTACAGGGGCATTTATAGAGGCAGTGGAGTGGTGTGGTTGCTAGCATCATGGACTTTGGAGTAAGACAACTGAATTTAAATCTTGACACCTCCACAAACTAGTAGTGTGACTTGGTCAAATCACCTAATCTCTCTAAGCCTCAGTTTCCTCACCTGTAAGTGGGAATGAGAATGCCTGCATGACTGGCTGTTGGAAGAATGAAATGGAATATTGTACACAGAACATTCAGCACAGTGCCTGGCATGTGCTATATTCTCGATAAAAATTAGCTGTAGTTAAACACACATTCGTTATTTCATTTAATCCTCACAATACAAGTGTTATTACTATTCTTATTTACAGAAAGAGTTGAGACTCAACGAAGTGAAATGACATGCCACAATTCACCTAGCAAGGGCAGAACCTGTAACACTCTTTCCACCATCCCACCCCTTTTCAGTGAGAAAAGGAACTAAGACTGATAACCTGGGGGAGAGGAAATTAAATAGAAGGGTCCAAGTTGGGTGCCACGGGAGCAAAACCTAACGACCACACAGGGACGACTCCCAGGCAAGGTAGGGGTGAGAGGAGGATTCCAGAGACCAATTTTACTAACTTACAATAGTGCTAGAGAGTGAGACATTGTCTAAGCAGGGCACAAGCTAGGAGGTCCTGGTGACCTCTCCACCTACACAAATCCCCAGTCCACGGCAGGGGGCAGGGGTGGGGCTTCTCTCTCAGTCCAGTTCAGGCTGCTCAGTGAACATTTGCTAAGTGGCTTGGGTAATAAGGTTTCTCTTTTTATCCCTCCACCCCCGCCCACCATAATTTGGAAGACTTTCCTTGTCCTTAAAATCCCAAAGATAAAGGATTTTGCTTCTTCCTTCCTCAAAATAAAGGGAAGACTCCTCCCGGGCAATTCAGTTTTGTATAAAGTAATTAATTGATCGCTCCTGACAATCATTCCATTAACTGCACTTTAAACAGCAACTCTGGCCTCCTTTCCTCCCTCCTCCTCTTTCTCCCTGCACTGAAGTCATGGTATCTAATTTAGTCCACCATCATAATTTCTACCCACAGCAAGCTGATATCATCACAGGCAAGCACAGCCTTAGACTACTCTGAGACAAAGAGGCAGAGATCCAAGCAGGAAAATTAAGGTGCACATTCATCTCTCCCTCCATGCCCTGCCCAGTCACTTGCCTCTTGTCCTAATGCATGATGGGGTCTGCGTTTTTACAAGAGTATCTGTGGTTAATAAGTACACTGCAGGTACACATACTGAAATGCCCTTATTTGTACAGTGTATTTCAGTACATGTATTTAAAGTACAAGAAGGAATGCAAATGTCGGTCTTGTTTCCTCTAATTCATGTATTTGAGTTTTTCTCATTTTAGAAAAATTTACAAAAACAAAGGACCAGAGGGTTAAATCACCACAGAAAGGCCTGTCCTCATTACTTGTGTGAAGTTCCCGCTGCATCACAGGGACAGCATGTTAAATCAATAGAGACTTGAGCTGTTAATTTCCAAAAGGGAGAGATGATTGAACTAAAAATAGCCTCTGTCAAGTCACTGCCCATTGGGAACGGAAGTCCTTTTAGTTTCAAGTCTTTCTACAATTAGGTAAGTTCCAAGAAGATCACGAATCACTTACAAGATTGCCTGAATTTTTTGGGGGAGGGGGGGACATTTTGCTGACACAAAAGTTTTAGTTTTGTATAGCACTGATTTTACGATAAGGTGATAAGAGGTGTAGGTGTAGATATAGGTGTATGTAGATGAAGGGTGATGAGGGTGGGTGGGGCTGTGGAGATGGGACACATTGAGGTCAATAACAGGTAAGCTTCTTGCCCTGTGTCATTATTTTATTTCATCTGCTCTCCTTCCCTGGGCTATGCATCTGTACTGAAAGTGGAAGAGAGGAGATGCCACTTTTATATCTTACTGATCCATGGTCATCTTTTTTTATTCCCTTCCAGGCAGACACTGAGAAAGAGACTGCTTGCATTGCATAGGCTCATGATCAATGACTTTTGATCAGGTTTGCATGACTAAATATTTGCAGAGTCTAATGAGGACCAGTGTGATAAAGGGCAGCTTTTACTAGAAGTCACTTTATGATGTTACTTCTTGATGGGTTTATTCCTTGTGAACTGTAATGGCTGACATCATCCTGATTACCTTTTACATATACAGACTAAAAATTCACAAAGTAGACGACTTGGCGTTTTTCAAATAAATGTCAGCTGATGCTAATGTTTTGATAAGAGTTCCTCTTTTCCTTTTTTCTCATTCTTGTTCATGACTTCTTCAAACTAAGAGTCCATTGCAGCTGGCTGGGGATTCATTTTTTTACCTAAAAAAATTATTTTTATTCTTAGAATGGCCGTGAGCTCTAAGCTCATCTCTGAGCTGGTCCCCAGGAGAAGTGAATGGCAGCTCCCTACTGGCCTTGCCCCTCTGAGGCTGAAGTGGCTATGAAGGAAGAGAACGTGTTCCTGTACCCCATCACCTCCCAAAGAGCAGCTGGTATCCTCTGGGAAGGAGTGGAGAGACAGGCTGGATTTTGAGATCAGGAACAGTGTGTTCATCAGCATCATTTTTTTCTATCCTTTTCTCTTGGGCACTGTGTCTTGAGTAGACCAAGCTTCCTTGTGGGGCCTGCCTCTGGAATCAGGATAGTTCCTTTTAGCCCAAATCTTATACCCTAAGTAGGAAGAACTCTCCCTGTTTGCTCTCTTTCTCTTTTGGCCCAACATTGTGACCTGATCCAGCATGCCTTACTTCACAGGCCATGGAACAGGAATGCAAGCCCCTGAAGATGCTAAGGCTGAGGCTGAATCTGAAGAAGCCTGAGCTGAAGATGAGAGTTCCTTGGTCTATCCAGCTCCCTGGATAAGGGAAAGAGGAAACACAGCAGAGTCTAACAGAATGGAAAAGTGGAATGCCAGAATTTGCTCCCAAAGGAGACTGGCTGTGGAATACCTTAAATTAGAAATCTAAAAAAATGTGTTAGGGATCCCTGTTGCTCTGGCTGGCTTTGGGTGTGGTACTTTTCAGCAGAGGATGATTGGTGGAGTCTTTCCAGCCCTATAATTCTGCTTGTGATGAGGTAGAATTAAAGCTGAAATGTGAGTTCATAAATTGCCTAGTTGGTGAATAAGTTTAAATCTTCTCGAAAAAGGTTAAATACAAAATCATATTAAAATTCATAGCCATCTGACTACAATGATCTAATTTGAAAATTGGGTGCAATTAAATTTTGATCCTAGGTCAGCTCTCCCACTGCCACCTGTCCCTCTCCTCACCACCTCTCCCTTCGGACAGTCAGTGTGTGCTCAGAGAACTCAAGATCATTTTAAGTATTAACTGGAGCCACACCTACCTAGGAAGATGAACACACACACACACACACACACACACACACACACACACACACGCACACACACGCCTTCTCTTCTTCCGCCTATTATTACTAGTATAGTTGCTCATATATTTCTAAATGTAGTTCTGGTTAAAAATAAATTCTGTAAACTAGGAATGTGGGGTGTGTCTGCCTCCACAAAAAATCTCTTTGTTCTCTCTTGAGACGTGAGCAGAGATACAGAAGTAGAAAGCCAGGGCTGTCTTTAAGGAAAAGACACTAAGCCAGAGTTTCAATATCTGTGTGTGTGTCTTTCTGCTACAAGTAGGAGTCATTGAATTTTGGAGAGAGATCTGGATACGTCAAGATTTTATAGCACAGACTGCTTGATTTCCCTCTATAACTGCTCAGTTTTGGATGGGAAGAAATTCCATAAGAAAGGGTACAGGAATAGACACAGGCATGGCAGGCTAAGGCCAGTTATCTCCAGGAAGCTGACATGTTCAAGCATCCTCCAAGAGCAGGCAGACCAGGGCTGAGTCAGCTAAGTCAGGAAGCTGCTATCAGCATCTTGAGAAGCCAGCATACTTCGGAGAGGTGCTCTCCTGATGGGGACCCTCTGCTGAGTGAGGTCTTTTCTCTGGATGAATTGAACCGTGCATATTTTTAATGAGGTTTCTTCTCCTCAACATTGGAGTTCTTATCTTCTGCGACAGACCCCCTTACTCTTGGGGACAGTATTACCAGGGTTTCATGTACTGGCAACAACACAGGCCCTCACAGAGAGGACTGAAAACAGGGCAGTGAATCCCAAGGATATAATAGACCATGCTCAGTGAAAGCAGAAGACAGGGGGTTGCCGCTTGTTCAATGCCATTCTCAACAAACCCTGGATTGTTCAAGCTGAAGATTATTTGAGTTAGGCAACCTAAAGGTCCTGAATCCAAAGGGCAGCCAGCAACAGTATAAAACCAAAAGGAGAAAACGATCCTGGCCGCAGCCAGGTGTGAACGCTGCCCACCAATAGTTTCTTTTTTCTTTTTGTTTGTTCGTTTGTTTCTTTTTTTTTTTTAATGCTTGCAGCACATGGTATGCCTAGGTGGTCTCCCATCCAAGTACTAACGAGACCCAACCCTGCTTAGCTTCCAAGATAAGACGAGATCTGGCATGTTCAGGGTGGCATGGCTACAGCAGGAGTTTCTAAAAGCTACCCAACTTGTAGCTTTTAGAGACCCTCTGAAGAAGCCAATGTTAGTGCTTTCATGACTGATCTAAGATGTGTGACTAGAGACACTCTAGTGTTGAGAGTTCAAATATTTATTTATATGTGGCCCCTAACAAATGCCACAGAAGAGTAGCTGAAGTTGGGCTCTTAAATGGAGACAAAAACTTTTGACTGAAAAATGACTCATTTTGAGAAAATGATGGGAAACGAGCTAGGCCTGTAGGTTAGTCTCTTTTTGGTGAGTTATGGGGTGGAGGGCATGCAGGAGCTGAAAACTCAGAATGTCAGCTAAACTTGGCCTGTGCAAAGAGAAACCAGATCACAACTACAATACTTTTAACCAAAGGTACTACAAAGAAAAAAATTTTAAGTAGTCACTAGTGAAAAAATAAGGCAATTATTAACATCAGGAAAAACAAAACGTAACAAAGAAAAGTAATACTGCACTACAAGGCTCCGTTTTCCTTGTATGTGTATAATGATGTAAACACCAAATATTAATTTAACCAAAAGTTATAATGTCATTATGTAGGGAAGGCTAGGGAGATAAAACAGAGGGGGACAGCTGAAAAGAGTGCTAAATCCCTATTTACCATAAAAGGAAGATAATAAATCTAAATTGTAGAACCAAAAGAGAACAGCATATGCATATTATTTGAAATATGACAATGTGTAAATGCCAGGAGAAACGAGAAGACTGAGGGGAGTGGAAAGGAATGAGAAAGAAAACTGCCGAATATCATTCAACTTTGAATGCTATTTCACTTTTTAAATTATGAGCATCATTAAAACAATTTTTAAGTGGTCTTTCTCTGAAAGGACAAGACAGAACAGTACATCTTCACAGTCAGAAGTGTGCTGAAAAGGCTAATTAACTTTAAGCTCCAAATACTCGAGATAATATAGGAAACAGGAAGCAAGAGGAAGGCCTAAGGCTCCCTTAGTTGATTAGGTACAGTTCAACAGCAGTTAAGTTTAATAACAAGAACACAATTTGTACCTAGATCTTGCCTGATTTTAAATCTTGTTATTGCTTCTGTAACATTTATAGTAGAGTTAATTAAAACTTTCTTTGAAAAAGAGGTAGTTTGGGGACAGAAACACACTGAGTAGATCATGATCTGAACACTACTTCTCTTAACTGCCCACACAAGAGGAACGTCTGACCAGTGGGCCTGTGCATCCATAAACTTCATTGTTTTTCATCAAGTGCCAGCTACCTGAAGAGTAAGCATGTTGGCTAGGAGGAATTAATCATCTTCTATAAGACTTGAGACTGTAATTGTCATGGATTAAATCCATTTCTTTATTCCTAGTCCTCTTTCAGAAATGCTAAGTATAAAGGAGTCTGCCCAAATATGTATGTTGGTGGCAGGTAGCACTGTTTAAGCAAATATGCTCACCTCGAATGGATGACTAATGTCGAGTGGACCTTTACCCTTGAATACAAGATTCCTTAACCTCAGCACTGTTAACCTTTAGGGTCATATAATTCTCTGTCATGGGGGTCTGAACTGTGCACTGCAGGATGTTTAGCAGTACCCCTGGCCTCACACATCAGATACCAGTAACATCTATCCTCCCCAGTTGTGACAACCAAAAAATGTCTTCAGTAGTTCCTCAAAGATTTAGGCTTAGTCTATATTATTAACTCTGCAGCAAAGAACATCTAAACAGTGATTAAAATTTATTATACCACTCTGCATCTGATAACTGAGACATGTTAAGAGAGAAGGTTCTCCCTGAAGTATAATTAGGCTATGTAAATTACCTAAGTATTTTAAAACCTGGAATAAAATTGAAAATGAAAAGAATCCCATTATGACATCCTGACACACTGGTTAAATCTTCCTCCAGGGAGGGGAACCTTGCTTCCAACATCTTCGTAATCTCCGCCTCAACTGAGCTTGCTCCAGCTTTCAAGAAACCTGAGGTAGAACTCACAAGGGGTTTGAGCAGGCAAAGGCACTCTGGTGAGGACTCCTGGCCAGAGGGAGAAGGAATGGATTAGGACGCACATAGCTGCTTCATCATCAAAGCCTCCTGTCCAACAGAAAACTTTCATGGGAACTCAGGCTCACTGTATGAAAATTCAGATGACTGAACTATAATTAGCTTGATTAGTCAACGTTTTAATTCATAGGATTCTGACTTTGATGTGCTCCTTTCTCACAGAATCAAAGCTAATAATTCTGGAATCATAATTGGGAGCTGAATGCCAGCTTGAAGCTTGGGGAGCTCCTTCACCTCTGTGGCAAGCCCTGCTTCCAAGACAGCCACTTCCTGGCCATGAATGAGCCTGGCCCAGGTACCTTCACTTTGCCCTTTAGCTCCATGCTTCAGAGGACATTTCCCCAACACCTTCTATCTGTTAGTTGAGATCTCCAGTATTTAGGTTCTAAATTTGTGGTGGTTGACATTAAACTACGGTGTCAATACCTGCAAAGCCTAAGCACATACATAATAGATGCACAATAAACTTTTTTTTGTATGTTGCTAAACAAACAGTGGAGCAGAACACGTTGGTTGTCTATCCAATAACCATCCTTCCTGTTTCAGGAATAAAACCTGATTGAAACAACCAGTTTTAGTGACTGTCTTCCTCTTGCTCAAACATAAGCACATGAGATAATTCTGGCCAATGAAATATGATGAGAAGTCTACTGGAGAGATTCTCAGAAAAATTTCCTTGCTTAAAAAGGCATACATACAAAGAAACAGTCCTCTTCTGCTACTGAATGTGGTTGTGTTTCCACGTGACACCATGTGTCCACTATCTTGAAACCATGAGAAGACTATGGGGACGACAAAGCAGACAATCTGAGGACACATCAAGAGAAGGAAGAATGGGTAACTCTGACATTGTTAAGCTGTAGATTAGCCATCTCCAAAGCTACTTCTAGATTTCTTGTTAAATAGATGATACGTCACCCTTATTGTTAACCTATTCTTATTTAATTTCCTGTTGCTTATAGATGAAAGCATCCTAATTGATCTAAATGATTCACCAGATCTTTTTGTATGAAAGGATTTAAGTGAAAGGATAGCCTATTAGGAACTTTATTTTAACAGGTACTGCTTACTAAGCACTGACCACACACATGTGCCAGAACCACTGACTAAATCTCACACACAAAAAAGGTGATGTTTATTATTTGCATTTTATAGATGAGGATACTGAGGCTTTGAGAGCATAAGTCAACTTATGCATATCTCCTGGTTACTCTATGGAGCAACTCAAATTCAAACCCAGATCTGGTCAGACTCTGTTTTGCCCTACATTCCACCTCTCATTAGCTTTCCAAAGACACGGTGGAAGAGATGAGGATGAATGTGCACAAGAAGGCTACTTGGTTTGTTGGAATAAGGTAGAAGGAAGAAAGGAATAGACATCACATCTCCTGAAACTGCCTATATGGGTAATGAAACCACTGTCCTCAAAACATCCCTTACCCAGAGACCCTGGACACTGCTTCCAAAGAAGAAGGAGTGGGAAACCTACGGACATTTTGACACTGGGGCTCCAGCTTGGCCCTGTGCACCTGGCCTTGGCACTTAGACTTGTAACGGTTAAAGGCCAACACAGCTCCTCTCAAACATTTCTCACTGAGGAAAACATCCTGCCTCTCACATTAATGACACGGTCTCTGCAGACAGGCTTTAAAAGACTTTAATCCTAAACAGAAAAAGATCTGTTTCCTGGGTTTGCATCTCCCTTCCTTATTCCCTCCTTGCCCCAAACACTTTGCCATTCCCTGACTCAACACACAAGATCAAGACACCCAGTAAAGACAAAAAAGAATACTGTAGCGATGCTAAGCTCTTGGAACTAAGCTCTTGTCTCAGGTCTGCCCCTGGATTGCTCAAGAGAGGACTGATCCTGGTAAAGGCTTGGAAAGTGCCATAGACTGAGTTTTATTTTGGGGGAACCCTGCATGACATGGGTGGGGAAGCATGGGGGTTTCTTCTACACAGAGCCTTATTGGGGCACTGCCTCTCCTTATATGATGACCCTGACTGAGAATATTAGTAAATCCCATACCCTCCCTGCTTCCATTTTCTTTCCTTGTAAAACAAGAATAATAAAGGCCAGCAGATCATGAAAATCTAGAGGTGAATGTCAGCATTTGACTGCTGTGAGCTCTCAGGGCTGCGTGAGACAGACTAGAGATCATCCCTGCACCATCTCCAGTTTTTCTCCTTGGCTACTCCTCTCTTATCCAGCTCTCATCAGCTTCATGCATCAAATAGTCACTAAAGATGGAAGTCCCTTCACAGTTTCTGAGGCGCTGTGAAGAATCAATAAATGAGCTAATCTCTGCACACCCGCACCCCAAGAGCTCAAGTGTAGCTGGCTTGCTGGCATAGCACATTGACAAACCTGAAGAGGTAGGAGGAGATCTACAGATCCATGGAAGCCTAGCCTAGGCGGGAAGACATGTCAACACTAAGAGTGTCGTCCCACTGGGCCAAATGCAGCTACGAGGCTGAGAAATGTAGAAGGTTGACCATTAGATGAAGCAGTGTGGAGCTTATTGGTGACCATGTGAAGAGCAGTTTGGGGGAGCGGTTTGGGACTGAAATGCTAACGGATTGTGTTAAGGAAAGAACAGGAGGGAAAGCAATGTCTACAGATAGCTCTGAAGAAATTTTGCTATGAATGAGATTACAGAAATGGAAGAAGATCAAAGCAGAGTTAAGATAAGAGATATTAGGGCATGTTTATAGGCTGATGAGAATATTCTTTTCAAAAGGGAGAAATTGACAATGCAGGAGAGAGATGTGATATTTGCAGAAAGGAAGCCTTTAGGAAGGGGAGAAGTGGGGGTACTTCATTCTCTCAGTGTGAGATCTTTCTGGTAACTTTTTGCTCTGGTCTTCCGACGGATGTCTGCTCTGCGTGCCCTCAAGTGACTAATCCAGGACAGGGCCAAGAGGTATTGGAAGGATTCCATGCTCTGAGCCTCTCTTAACGTTTCATGCTGGTCCCAGGATCCAAGCTGTGGCAATCTGCTTCATGGTTTGCGTTCTGATTTCCCCATGCATCATCAACAAGGGTAGATTCATCTGCCCTGTGTTTTTCAAAAGTTCCACATTTTATGTCTGAGCTACCTCAGTACTATAACTCTTAATATGAGCCAGATACTGCATTTATTGACGCATTTACTGTTATTATCTCATCTTATGGATAGGGAAACTGAGACACGAAAATACTAAATGACCTGGAGATGCTGGGACTTGGACCCAGGCACAGTGGCTCTGGAAGCCCATCTCCTTAACCTCCCTCATATTATTTCTTCCCTTTAGCTCTCTCAGAAGGCCTAGGATCCTCTAAACCTATAAAACCACTTGTAGCCTTTCTTGATCAGGAGACCCTAAGCCTGGGACACAACACACACACACACATACACGACAGTCCTGAAGCCCTTCTAGTGAAAGGTCATCTTGATTCACCTGTGATTGGTCCTGTACCCATGAGGAATGCTGCCCACGTAGGGAGGGAGGCCTCTGAGCTGCTGCTTTCCTGACTTCCTATTTATATCAGGTCAGACTCAGGCAGGAAACAGATGCACACTCAAATTGGGTAATTTGAGGAGAGTTGAATAAAGGGGCTATTTACAAAGGTGTGGACAGGATGTAGGGAAACCACAGAAGCCAGTGCAATAAGTAACAGCTACTTGACCACCCCTAAGCTTGAAGGGGTGAGGGGAGGTGTAAATATCAGAACCTGCAGGGTGGGCCCTGTGTGGTTGGCCACCTGACAAGAGCTGTGACCATGAGTCAAGGGGTGTAGCCAGCCTGAAGGTAACCCCACCTCACCCCAGGTTTCTCTCATGCTTTCTCTTCCTCTGATCTGCCTAGGATACTCACTCGCTAAACCCAACCAAAAGTCAAACGGTAAGGGAGCCCACCGATAAAGTTTGCAACATTGAGTGGGTGGAAAAGGGTAGAGGGTGGATCTAGAAGGGCAAACAGAAGTATCTAGCATACTAACCGACTTACTTTTTAGGGTGGTGGTGAAGAATGGGGCTCTGGAGCTAAGCTGCCTGGGTTCAAGTACCAACTGCCTCTTGCCACCCAACTCTGGGCAAGTTACTTAACCTCTCTATGCATCAGTTTTCTCATCTGTAAAGTGGACTACCTGACAAGAGCTGTGACCATAATAACACCAACCTCACAGAATTACAGTGTTAATCTTTATTTATCTCATTTAGAGATAACATAGGTAAAGCACTTAGCATATAGTAGGCACTCAATAAATGCTGGTTCTTTTCCTCTCTCCCTTCAGGCAAATATATGGGGATGAGGTCCTCTAATTTGTATGTGACTCTATTATATGTATTCAGTAAATATTGCTTTATTGATGATTGAAGGGACCATTTTTCTTTGGAGGCCTCAGAATATCCTGTAAGTAACCTGTGCAGTCTGACCTAGGTGGCCGCAGCAGTTACTGTGGCTTTCAGAGTTCCTGTTGAGATTGTTCCTTTCATGAGTGACTTCATGGTCACTAGAATGTTGGCCTTAAAATTTATTAAGTTGTAAATTTGTATATGCTGTTGTCTACATTTGTTTTATATTTAACAATTTAAAAGTTTTTAAGATATTTTTTTTTAAATTTCATGTAACCATAAAAAATAAAAATATTTCATTGTTTGCTTTTTCTCCACTTGCTTTTCCCTATGATTAGATGGATCTGAATTATCACCAGGTTCTTGACAAAAGGGATTTGAAAGGTAATTTTACTGGTGGTAAGTGAACCTGGGACCATTTCTTTCTTTCTATTCACACATTTCTCCTGAAGCTGGGTCTAATGCTTGTTCTGGACGTATGTCAGATGGTAGCCATAGGGAATGCTTTGTACTCTGGAACTTTCTTTGCAGAACTCCATGGTTCTTGTTGACTGGCTCCAAATTCGTGCCCTTTGATGAGCTATTCGATCCAGAGCAAGCACTGTCCTCTTTGCTCTTTCTGCCTCTCTCAGCCGCCTTAGAGCCAGCGCGTGCTTGGAGCATGATGCTCCTATTCTCCACTGAGCACCTCTGCCAGTTACCAGCCCTTGTCTCCAGTCCACTCTTAAGTAGATACCAAAATGGAGGAATGCTTTTCCAAGGCATTTACCTGGGACTCTCCCTTTCTATTGTAACATCTCCTTCAACTCTTCTTTCATTATGTGCTTTCCAAAAGGGACATGAAACTCCCTATGACTATAAATTTCACTAGACTCAAAGCTCCACAGTGGCAGGAACTGTGTATTTTCTTGTTTTTACAACCTATTACTGACTGGGTGGCTGACACACATTAGGAGCTCAAGGGATGGTGGCTATATTGAACTGAACTGAATTTTCCTTTCCCTCTGGCCTGCCTGAAAACCATCCACTTCTCCAGGCCGGCATGACCACTTCGGTGGGTTGCACACTACTTGAGGGAGAGAGACTTTGCTGGGAGTTGGTTTTTACATGGGAGTGCATATGAGGATGAGATAGGAGGTGGACAGGGAGGAGTGGGCACTTAAGAAACTTGGAGGCTCATTTATTTTTAACATTCACAGATGATTTTCTATCTTTCTTCTCCTTAGCATAAGATGCTTCTACCCTCTTCTTGTATAGGACTGTACTGCTGAAGATCTACTTGTTTATCATGCCTCTAGAACAGTCATAGACACACTCCCAGTCCCTTCCATCCCCTGCCCACCAAACATGGCACGGAAAGGGCACAAAGCCCAGTGCTTTTGATGTTTTTACCTTTGCAGAAATGACACAGGGTCTGGAAATGAGATAGTGTGCTAGCCCATTTAGCTCCTCTGTGCCTCACCTTTTCTCATCTGTAGCTGGGCAGTGTGGGAGTAATATATAAGTGGTGCTTGTCGTTCTTGGGACAAAAAGTTCCAGCCTGTAAAACGTGTAATTTATGGCAATGAGACATTCAGAACCAATTTCTGGGTGAGGGCATCTGAGGCGGGGGCCTCAGAGTCCCTGAGCTTCAAGGTGTCTCCCCGCAGTGAATCAGGGCACAGGTTGATCAAATCAGCTGTTTTCCTTATTCCTCCAAGTTCCAAAGTCCAAATGCTTTCTTGCTGAGTAGTTGTTTTAGAAGGGGAAAGGGGAAGTAAAAAACAGACTCCTTCAGCATGCTCTCAGCTGGCGCAGGCAGTGCCTCCCAGGCACCGCGGTAATATCTAGCCTCTCTCCCCCTAGTTAATTTAACACTACCCTTGTTCGGGCTCCAAAACCAAAGTGACCCAAAAACAAGCCTACAGCTCAGACCGAAGCGCAGTTTCTCATTTCCTAAAGATGAAATTCCAAGAGTTTACAAATAAGTACTGCCCACAGCAAAATTTCATTGTCAAGAAGGACATCATGTTTGCCCGGACGCCCACAGAAGGGCCTTTTGCCAAAACGAATGAGAAATCATTGGCCCAATTAACATCCTGTGATTTTAGATCTAAAAATGACCCGGAGTCGGGTAAACAAGGTGACGTAACCAGCTGGGCAGGGAGCAGCTCTCTACTGCCACCTCGAGGACAGCGTCCGCAATGGCGCAGAGGCACCGGGTTGCGAGGAAGCGGCCCTTACTGGGCTGGAACTCACGGGAAACAACCGGCGCGAGCTGGGAAGACGCAAGGAGGGGAGGAAAAACACAGAGGAGGCTTAACCAATTGGAGAGAAGCTCCTCCGCTACCTCAGCTAGAGGAAAATGAGGTCTGGGTAATCCAGGCCATTGGACATTGTGGCATTAACTCTACCGGCTTTCTCCTGGGAACATTCCTTTTCATAAAAGGACTCAGGCACCATGAACTCTCACTAGAAAAAATTATGACCAAAACTGCGTGGGGACAAGATCGCTAATGCTGCAGGCCTTTGATAAAAAACAACTGTTTCTGAAAAAAAGGAAGCAGTGTCATGGATGTGCTGATAACAAAGGGCCACTTGATATTCTGCTGTATTTTGGGCTTCAGGAGGGAGTGCAGGAGTGTAACAGTCCTAATTTACTTTCTCGTCAGGCTGATGTGAGAAAGAGGTTTTGGAGCTTTCTGCATTATGCAACCGGCATGCTGGGAGATGCCCCAGAAATGTGCTGGGGGCTAGAAAGTCAACTGCGTGTTATTACTCCCTCCGCCCCCCAAGGATAATCCACATAAGGAAAACTGAAGTTGATTTTTAACTCAATAAAAACAAAACAAAAGCCCAGTTTACTTCTGGATTAGTCAGTTTTTGCTGTTGCAAACTACCTCAAAATCTCAGTGGCTAGGGACAACAAACATTTTTCTTGCTAATGAGCTTGCCTGTCAGTCTTGGTCTGCTCTCAGCTGGGCTCACCTGGGCTGGCTGAGCTAGGCTGGACTCCAGGCTTAGGGTCAGGTACAAGTCTGTTCCACGCGGTTCCATTTCTGGACCCAGATGAAAGGAAAATGGCTACCTGAAGCATACTCCTTTGGCAGAGAGTGAAGCCACTCAAGAGGCCAAGTCTAAACAGGCAAACACATTTGAAGCCTCTGTGTCATGTTAGCTAATGTTCCATTGACTAAGGCAAGTCCAACATCAATGGGAGTTAGGGGCCGGGAGTGGTACATACTCTGCTAACTGTAGTAAGCTGATTCAGACTGGAATTTAACCAATGTGTTATTGTCTGCTCACATCTAGGCCATCCTCACTTTGCAGTTCTCCCACATCTGCTTCATGTGGGAGAACTGCAAAGTGAGGATGGCCTAGATAATCCTTATGCAGTATTGGCAGTCGACAACATGAATTTCATACTACCTAACAGACACTTTTAATGTCCTTTTTATTCACTTCTATCACTAGCTATACCCTTCACTTATGACATTATGTGTTCAGGAACACAATACCCTTGACCATGCGTAGTCTACTTTATGATATTCTGTCTCATGACAGTGTTTACTCAAAACTTCCTGTGTAAGAAAGGTAGGTATTACCTAGGCACATATCCCCTGTGGAATGAAAACAAGGAGGATTCTTTGAGGTGGTAGCATAGTATGTTGAGAAAAGGACTAAACTTGAGAATCAAGAAACCTGGATTTCTAGTGCTGGTTCTGCCAGTGTTGGTTGGAATTTGGAAGGGTCGGCAGAGACCAACACCAGGCGCCTTTAAAGGCTTGCTGAGTAGCTTGGACTTTATCCTGTTCACTGGAGCACAGCAGGGTCAGATCAGAGTTTTTGAATAACCTTTTTGGCAACAGTGTGGAAGGTGGATTGAAGGAGAAAAATTGGATTGGAGGCGAGGAGAGGGTTAGGATATAGTCCAGGTGAAAGGTAATGAGGACATAGACCAGGAAAGAAGCATTAAAGATGGAAAAAGGAATGGATAAAGAGCCTTTAGAAGCAGAACTGAAAGAAGGACTCTTAGACAATAAAATATGAGAAGGAGAAATAAAGGGAAAAGGGAAGTCAAAAGTGAATCTAGGCTCCAGAGCACATTGCACAAATAGTAAATACTGTTTCTCAAACTCTGTTATAGCTGCATAAATGTATGTATGTACGGATTGGCAGGCATTGTAAAATGTCTTTCTTTCCAGGACTTGTCAAAAAAAATTATACAAAATAGACTATATCAGTGTTTCTCAAACTTTAGTCATTTCCATGCCTCAGCCACAATTTTTTTCATATTCAAATAACACCTGCACCATTAATACTTAGTATTGTTCTTTAAATGAAGTCTTTTCTTTTTCACCTAAACACTTAATGTAGGCTCATCCTAAAAAACTATATATTTGAAATCATAACATTTATGTGCCAGTTATGTGTTTATATATTAAAACATATGCAAGGCCATTGAAATTAAAATGCATCTATTACCTAAAAGTATTATTTCCCATGCCCTTGGTTGTGTGCAGGCCAGATTTAGGGAACTCCTGACCTGAGCGATAGCTAAAGCCACTAGGATTATACAAATTTTGCTTTCTTTTCCCTTCTCTTGGTTTCCATTCAGATTGTATCAGTGTCCTGCCCTGGTTGGCAGGTCTGATCTTTGCATCCATCCTTGGCAAGGCCTTGCCCTGCAGGCAGTGACCTTTAGTGGAGCTGGGCTGGAGGTTGTCTTCCAAACAAATGGGGGCTGACTTGGAATGTCTTTTTAACTCAATGTCTCACATCCCGAGCCTTGGAAAGCTGCTGCAAGAGCAGCCAAGCCAAATGAGCTGGGTCTCTTGTATTCTGCAGCCAAGAGTGTATATCAGGCCTTGAGATCTCCCAGGGCACATATATACAGGTCTGAGGGTGGAAGCCTGCAACTCAAACTTCTTTGGTTCACATTTGGTGTATAAAGATCTCTACAGACTGTTTTCCAGGTAAAGTTGAATTAATTTGGAACAAACAAATTCATTTATTTTATGTAAAAATTTAGGCTTTTAAAAATATTTTTTATATAAGGAGTGAGACAGACACCTTTATTTTCTTTTTCAAATAGGTGTTTCATTTATTAATAGACTCTCTCTTTCACATAGATTTGAAATATATCATCTGTAAGAAATTTTTAAAATCATTGTTATATACTTATAATAGTAAAAGCTATTGTCAATTCTATTATGGCATATTTTGACTGTTGTAACAATGGGATTATTATTTTTATGTATTTACATTTTAAAATTATAGCAACAATATTTACTTCCAACCTCACTCCAAAGCAATTAAAAATTTACCATAAATGGTCATTACAACGACTGTCAACACATAAAAGCTCTCAAAAGGAGCAGATTTCCCTTTTCTATCATTGTAATTAGTAGTGTTAATCATAGCAATTAGTAGAAGTAAAATATGAATTGCAATTGTAAAGAACTCAGTTTCTATGATTTTGAGGAAAATAGGATGAGGACCTAGGAAGGTTATTTCAAAGATCAGGGTTCCTGTGCAAAACTAGAAAGTGAGAGACATTTTCTCCCCAGGGTGCACCCTCCCTACTCCAAGTACCCACTGTTCTCTCCTCTCTACCTCACTTCATATTTTAGAATTTACTCTCAGATCTTCACTCACACTGAGGTGTTGATGACTGGTTACTGTCCAACACAGCTATTCTCATTAGAGTGTGAGGTATGTGGAAATTAACTTGTTACTAATAATAGAGTACTAAAGTTTGAGATACTTTACTTTTTAATAAATCTGAGTTGACTCAATGTTTCTCCTGAATTAAATTCACCTGAATTTATTTACATACTTCTTTTGTGTGAGAGAAAATGTCACAGCCCACAGGGATATAACAATATGCCATTAATAGCCAAGGCCACTACGAATTGCCATGTGAGTTGAGTTTATATGGTTGCTTTCATTTTCTTCATAATGTTGTCCAAAGATAAATTTTTGATAATCTTACCAAATCTATATTAAATGAGGAAGAATGATGCTGTAAACACATTTGTTAGTAAAACTACAAGAATTATGATTACTTAATGAAAACTAAAGTTATGACACAAATGAAATGTACACTATTATTATTTACAAAAGGATACTCAATGAATATTTGTTGGATGAATAAATGAATATTTAAAACATTAAAAATAGAGTTTATGCTTTTCTGAAATGTTTACTTTTAATATAAAAACATAAAAACAATAATTTCCAAAGATTTTTTTCTAAATCGAGTATAATATTCTTTTAAATGTTATTTTTATATATTTTTTCATCATAAAAATGTCAATTTTTAGGAGCAGAACAAAGTCTTAAATGATGAAATGAGACATAGAGAACAAGAAAATGGTAATGTCTGAGGTAGAAAGAAGTGGCAACTAGTCTCTAAATTTTGTATAGACTCCCTGGCCTCTGGAATATAATATCCTTCTGTGAATACCTTATCTACTTTAGAAATATTTTCACTCGTGTCTGTCTTGTTTCTTTCCCTGCTCCCCTGAAGTTATTTTGTTAAATAAAACAAAACTGGGTTCTTAATAAAAGTAAACCTTTGTCATCCAAAGTGAAGATAAAGTTTGAGCAACAAAAATTTGAGAATCAAGACCTTAAGCAAATATTCCCAATGACACACACACATTCTTTCTCCCACTCTCCCTCCCTCCCTCCCTGTATGTCTCTTGTGTCTTTCCATGTCTCTCTGTCTCTCTGTCTCTCTGTCTCCCTGTCTGTCTCTCTCTGTCTCTGTCTCTGTCTCTGGGTCTCTGTCTCTGTCTCTGTCTCTCTCTCCCCCCCACCCTTGGCCTTAAACTAGAGGAAGGAGGCTTAAAGAGTAAGTCTACCATGCCACATTGCTCTGTTTTGCATCCTGTATCATTTCTGATTGCTAGAAAAAAAAATGGAATTGGGACCGTTATTGGGAGCCACAGACCAGAAGTGCTGCTTTTACCAGTCGAGTGGAGTATATACTCTTCCTGCCTCCCCAGCCTGCTCACCCTAGTCCTCCCCCATCCATCAAAGAAAAGGATAATTGAGGTCTCCCTGGCTTGCAAGAGACATCAAATATTTACCTCAGGGTTCCTTCCAGGGGACTCACTGACTTGGGATTTGAGTTCCTACTCCCCGAGCAATTTTCCCAGCAACAAAAGGTTTTCAGTTCTTTTAAATTCATCTAAAGACGCAAACTATGCAGAATAGTCAGGATATAAGCTATGTGAGCAACAAATAACAAAGCACTAATTGCATCTAGTGGGCATAGAGTTTCAGTGACTTCATGTTAGCTAAATATAGGCGAACACTTGGTGTGTTGTGCGTGCCAGGGAGAACCATGATGCAATTCTCCCCTCCCTTGGATGGAAGTGGGAGGACAAGGGTCAGAAGGCAAGAACGGGGTTGCCTAATAAATGGCCACTTGTAATGGTCTCAAACTCGACTGTGTCTATGGTTTGTATACACTCATGTACACACACACATATACTACATGACAAAACAAATATTATCGTGCAGCTTTAAAACAACATAAATACTCAGCTTCTGATCACGGTTAAAAATAATTGCTTTTGCTTTTTAATTTAATTGTTTCAATTTTCTTTTTAACCTTTACAAGAAATTCACATCTGCTTTAAAAAGTTAGGAATAAGCAACTGCTAGTTTTTACTGAGCAGTTAACAGATGCCAGGCAATGCCTGCTATAAAGGCTTTACATTATTAACTCATTTAATTCTCATAATAATTTTCTGAGCTAGGTATAATCATTAATCCTGTTTTATAATAGAAAAAGAACAAGGGATGGTTTGGGTTCAGTAATTTGTTCAAGGTAATCTATTGGAAAAGTGAACACTGGAGTTAAACTCAAGTTTGCTTGATATCGAATGTCATGCTCTTGAACGCTAGACCAGTGCTGTTCAATAGAAATATACCATGAGCCATACATATAATTTAAAATGTTCTATTAGTCACATTGAAAACATAAAAAGAAGCAAGTGAGACTAATTTTGATCATTTTCTAGTTAACCCAATATATCCAAAATATTACCAACATTTAATCAATATAAAAAATAACAGAGATATTTCACATTCTCCTTTTCATACTGAGTCTTAAAAATCCAGTATGCATTTTCCACTTACAAGACAGTAGGTCTAGCCACATTTCGAATGCTCAATATGCCCCTGTGCCTAGTGGCTCCCATACTGGATAGTGCAGGTAGAGAACACTTCCATCATGGCAGACAGTTCCACTGGACAGTGCTGCTCTAGATTCTACTGACGGCAAAAAAGAAAAAAGTCGTTTATAAACTCTATCTAATTTCAGTGTATTGCTCCTGTTTTCTGTGCATGTATATATATATACATTTTTATATAGATATATTTTTATGTATATATATGTTTTCCTTAATGAAATTTTTTTTCTATAATGAAGGTGTACAATCCTCCAGTGGTTCTGCCTCCCTGTAAGTTGTGAGACAGCTTTGATATGCTGAAAATAGCATGAGTCTTGGAGTCAGAGCGTTCCACTACTTACCATCTGTGTGACATTGGACCAGCTATTTCCTATTTCCCAACCTTTGGTTATCTCATATGAGAATGGAACAAAATAATACATGTGAAAAATGCCTTATAAATGGAGCCTTTTTAAGAAGTACAACTTATTCTCTTTATAATATCGATAATATATTCTTATATATGTACTGTGTGTGTGTGTGTGTGTGTGTGTGTGTGCATGTGTGCATGTGTGCATGTGTGTATGTACTAAGAGATCCGACTACAGAGATTTCAGTCAATGGTAAATCTAAAGGGACTAGTTTAGCATTCTTAACCCAGGTAGAGCTTTGGTTGATCAGTGATAACTGTGGCATTTTCTCAATATAAGTGGACTTTCTCTTGCTCACTCTTTCCCTTTTGCAAATTAATTTTGTGGTCTTCTTTTCTCTTGGGCCTGGCAGGAGTTGCTACATGAGGAAAAAGTCTGAATTCAGGAACAATTTATCTATTGTCCTCCCTTGTTTGATATGTTTTACTTCCCTAAAGGAAGAAAGCCCCACAGCTCACCAGGAGAAGCACAGTGCAGGCCCAGAGTCTTTAGGAACAACTTGAAGCCAGCATGGTTCCTTGCCCTTCCTCAGCTGGGAATATCTTTTAAATATGAGGGTAGAAAACAATTATGATTCTCTCTCTACAAATGGAAATCAGTACACATTCTCTAATTAACAAGAATTCTATGAAAATCTAAATTTTCACTGGGTCCAGTGAAATGAGTTTGCCAGGGTTCAGGACACACTACCCCAAAATATGGCACCTTGGTATACTGAATATTTTAAGCTGAAGGAGTCTGAGAAAATAGCAAAAGAAGGAAGATCTTTCTAACTTTCTTTTGCTCTTCTGCCCTGAAGGAGGTCTTAGGATCTTCCTGTGAGTTACCTTCCCCATACCTGGAGGAAAGGGGCATCTTTACATCCAAAGACAGAGGGACACTGAAAGGAATCCAAACACATGGGCTTTGCTAAGTTTCCCCCAGTTTACTACACTTAGCTCATACCCTTTGTCCCCTATGATGTTCTCCCACAACTTTCCTCTTTTTATCAAACCTGGTATAAAAATGCTCAGGTTTAACTGCTTTTTAGGGGTCTTCATTTTCTTATGAAGGCTCTCATGTCATGTAAAACATATTAAATAAATGTGTATGCTTTTAGCTTGTTAATATGTCTTTTGTTTTAAAGTCCCAGATGAGAACTTAGAAAAGATAGAAGGAAAAAATTTTCCTCCCTTAGAGCAAAAGGCACTGCTGATTTTATTTAGATGCACAAGTGGACAAACCACTGTGGTTTCCAATGTAATTTCTCAGCAAAATTACCCAAAAGAAGATGAATATAAGCTTCTAGAAAATAAGAAAAACCTCAGGTAATGGGTTGGCATCACCAGGTGTAGGAATACAAAAATAATTCAGCCACCAACAAAGTAAAATTCACAATGTCTGGAATCCAATCAAAGATTTCTAGGCACACAAAGAAGCAGAAGAATACAGCCCATAAAGAGAAGAAAAATCAATCAAAAATGACCCAGACTGACACAAGTGCTAGAATTAACAGAGGATGTCAAAAACACTTACTATAAATATATTCTGCATGTTCAAAAATTTAACTGAAGAAATAGAAGATAAAAAAAGACCCAAAGCAAACTTCTAAAAATGAAAACTATACTATCTGAGATGAAAAAATACACTGAATGGGAATAACAACAGATTAATAGACATTGCAGAAGAAAATATTAATGAACTTGAAGATATAGCAAAATAAAACTATCCAAAAAGAAACACATAGAGAAAAAGAATATAAACAAGCAAACAAACAAACATAAATAAATAAAAAGAACCGGTGAGCTTTGGGACAGCTTTGAGCAGCCTCATATCTGATAATTGCAGTTCCCGAAAGTGGGGGGTGGGGTCACAAAAAACTTGTTTGAAGGAATAATGGCTGAAAATCTTCCAATCTGATGATAGCTATACAAGCCCGGATTTAGGAAACTCAATAAACCCCGAGTACAAGAAACATGAATAAGCTATACCTGGAAACTTTTGAGTTGAGTATGCATTTATTTACTCTTATGTATGTAAGGCTGGACATGAATTTAAAATAAAATCTGTCTTCTGCTAGCAGAGAAAGCCTTAGAGGCCCCCGGCTGTCTTCATGTGTCTTCAGAAGTCAAGAAGAATAGGCAAGTCTGTTGATGGTCATCTCCACCACTTCCTGCAGAGTCGCCCACTGTCTATGTGAATGGCTCTCCTCAAACTATGCGGTGCACGGCCTGTATATCTGTACCCAGTCATACTAGAGTCTGTCTCCTTTTGCTAACCTACCATGGCAGGTACCCGACTCCAAGAAGAAAAGGAAAGGAGAAAAAAAAAATCCTTCCCACTGCATCTATTCCCTATCTTAGCTTTTAACCTCTCCAGTTAGACTAAAAATTCCTTTAGGGTACCCAATGTGTCTTCTTCATCTTCACAGAAATGTCTAGCATACAGATGTGTATACAGTAGGCATGCAGCCAAGATCTGTGGGTAAATCATTGATTAAAACATTCAACCCAGGGTTTGTCACTGAGAGTGGTGTTACCAATACCCCTAGATCCCTCTGGGTGTTCTCTCTGTATTGACCATTTGTCTGTCCTCTGGTGATGGACTCAGGACAGAGAGAGGCAGTGGGTGTTGGCACTGCACTTCGGAATGTTCATTTTGGCCTCTCCTCTAAACAATTATTGCACTATGTTCATTCCACCACCAAAACAATTATCACTTGTAGTAAATGTTACCAGTACATGTCTGCCTTCTCCCAGAGTGTGAAAACTTGATACAACACAAGCACACTGGAAGGCACTCAACTATTTCAGTTAACAAACAAACATAAACAAATATGTTCATGAAAGAGATCATTTTCAGGTAGGATGTAGAAACTGCAACTTGAGTAATAAAGGCAGCTGGAATGGGGATACTTCAGAGCAGTGCAGAGCAGGGGGAGGCAGAGGCAGAGGCAGGGGCCTGGGCCCTGGTTGCCAAGTGTTCCATTTCCTGTGCGACTGACCCCCTCTAACCTAGCGAGACCTGATGCATCCTCCTCCTTCTCCACCCCAAAGGTGAAAAGAACATGTTTCTGCTTTTAAATTTTCTTGTTATAATCTTTGCCTCAGTAGGCAAAACAAAATTATAGCTAAGCCTACACATCAGTGAGCTGGCTTGTAATGGAAAACATCAAACAATCCTTTTGCACTTTGGATTTTGATCCACAATAAAACTTTCCACTAGAAACCAATATTAACTTCTCACTACCTCCAGGTCAATTGAGCTTAATGAAACTTGTGACCTCCTCTTTCTCTATTTTTACTCAACACTGCCAGCCACACCCATGCATATGCATTCACATTCAGCCCCTTTCCAGCTGATTTATCAGAGCATTTTCCTTCTGTTCTTTGAAACATAGATGGTGGCACTCAGATGTCAATCTGGGGGCCTATTTTTCTTAGGGTAATGGTTAACAGTCTGCTTTTGGCAGCTCTAGGGGCACTTGGCAGAAGCTCCTATGTTGCTTCAGTTCCAGACAGATTGTGTGTGCTTTGCTTAAGGCAGTGCCTGGCCGCTAGGTAATAGGGATGGGAGTTAGTCTCTAGGCTTGGGCCCTCCAGCCCAGAGAGTGACTAGAGAAGTTGTACTGCCCTGATTTCAAACTCACCTCCTCCTCCTCCAGATGCATCCCTCCCACCTTATTACCTAGTAATCGGTATCCAATCATGCTAGAAGTGCCAAGCATTTTGTCCTTTACCTGCATTATCTCCTTTGTTCATCTTGCCACATTTATAACCCATTACTGCTACAACAATCCCCATTACCTATAAGAAATTGAACCTTGGAGAGGTTAATTAATTTTCCCAAATCCACACGAATGATAGTTTGCTAAATATAACCTGAAACCGGTTCTATCTGACCCCTAAATCCTTGTTCTTAATCTCTGTGGCCTTGAGTCTATGAAATGTTGCTCCTCAAGTTAGTTGGGTTCTTATTAATCTTAGTTTAAAGGTGAAGAATACTGAGATCAGAAAAGGTAAATAATTTATCCAGGTTCATCTAGCTTATAGGAAGTGATACTAGGGTTCAAACTCCAGTCCAGCTGACTGCAAAACTGAGCCATAGTTGGCTGGGATTGCATTTTCTGTCCACACCTCTGCTGAAACTGGTCCTACTCCCACTCCCACCTGCCCCCTAGTCTTCTCAGCTCTTAGCAAAACATGTCCCTCCATCCCATCTTTGACTCCCATCTTCTCTGCCTAGGTAAATACTCTCCTTCTGGCCCTCCTCAAGTCCAATCTCCTCTAAGAAACTCTCTAGAAGAGAGCACCCAAAGCTCTACTTGTCTCAACCATCCATTTGTCAAGCCTCGGTACCTCTGGGTGCCGCCATATGCATTTATGCTGTGTATCATGAGCATCAACAGTGGAGATGTCTGAATTCCTGAGTTGGACCACGAGCTCCGAGGTCCTAGACTTCTTTGCATCACTCACCATACACTGTGCCTGATACTCAGGAAAGGTGAGCATCTGAAGATGGTTAATTGAAATGGCATCAGTAAGTTCAGTGGATATTTAACATGTACTATGTGCTGTCCGCTGTGCTAGGCCCTTTCACATACATCACCGCACTTAACCCTATTTAACTCACTCCTCTGCATGCTCATTGGCTTCTCTGTTGTCACAGTGCACAAGATTATGGCTTCTGTATCCTTATGGGGCAAAAATCGGTCTACTTGAGTCTTATGATAAACGAAAGCAAAAGAATGTGTTTCTTGAGTTTCAGAAGCAGGTAGCTACTTCCAAGTAACTGCTTGAAGAGAATTTAGGCAGGATTCCTCACTTTCAAAATGTCCACCCCACGGACCATCATTATACCACTACAGATTTATTCTTTTGGACAAAATATTTTATTACTCCTCTGAGGTCTCCTCTAAAAGGCACACCCTCTCTACCTTCCCCATGAGCATTAAGCCTTATCAGCTGATGTAATAAATGAGAATCAGGAGGAATGGGACACAGGACAAGTACCCGGGGGTAGGGAATATAGTCCAACTACTTAACACAGCTTAGAATACCTATTATGATCTGGCCTCTGCCAATCTCCCCAGCTCTATCTCATCACTTTTATATATAGCTTTTGCAATGCCATCATCCTGTAACCCTCATCATCTTTCATATCCTTCATTATTCCCTACTCGTTTGCTTTATGGCCATTAGATGCTCTGTTCCCACTCCTTTGGCTGTCTAACTCCTATTCATCCTTTAAATTTCAGTTCAGACATCATTTCCTCTAGGAAGCTTTCCCTACTTATTTCAGTCTGGGTTTGATGCCCTTGCCATGTATCCCCATAATTCCTTGTGCTTTCCTCATCATAGCATGTAATGCACCGTATCGCACGACTGTTTATTACCTTTATCCCTGGTTGACTGTGAGCTCCAAGGGCACATGTTCCATGTGGGACTTTCTACTGCTCCAGCACTGGACAATGCCTGAAACATAGTAGTCACTCAAGGAATATTCATTGAATGAATCAATAATCTGGGCCTAAATGGACAGATGGGAATGCTGGGGACAGACTTCACCTCCTTCACAAGCTGTCAAGGACATGGTCCAGGTCTCTGGGAAGAGAAAGAAAGGAACTCAAAAGAGCTGAGCACCTTTTAAAGAGTCAAATGAGATATAGTCACCAGAAGCCAAGCCTCCCAAGGTTGGCTGAAAGACTCAAAGAACACTTCTTTCTATTTGAGGTAAAAATTATGGTGATAGTCACAGCTGGCTATTTTTCAGAGCTTACAGTGTGCCCACTCCTATTCTCGGTGCTTTAAAAATATTAACTAAATAATCCTCACCATATCTTAGGATGACGTAGGTCCTATTTTTATTTTCATTTCACAAATGAGGACACTGAGGCACAGATCTGTTAGGTGACTAATCCAGAACCACACTAGAAAGTAGAAGAGAAGAGATTTGAACCCAAACACTCTGACTTCAGAGCCCACAGGCTTAATCGAGATCCTTGGCAGGAGCGGAGAAGGGTCATTAGTGCAGTTGGCTGAATGACGGTCCAGTGGGATCAAGTCTGGTCAGCAGTGGTGAGCACACTGTTCTCCTACGCGATGCTCTTTAAGTGTTTTCTGTGTTGTGCATCTGACCCTGGGTCAGGTATTAGGCATGTGAAGGTAGGTAGAGTCCAGTCCCTGGCCTTGAGAAGCTTTCAGTCTCAAGTGCAGAAAGTTTTATATAAGGCTGAGACATGGGAGTCAAGATGGAGAAGCATCCCTGCCTGGGGAAAATTTATGGAGAGAAGAGGCAGTGACCTGGCTCTAGAAGAGTGAAACTTGATTCTGTGTTCAATAAATGTATACTATATGGAAGAAATAATTGAAGAACAAAATTGATTGTAAAGAACTCTAATTTGAGAGCAGAAGCAGGCAAAACTTAGGTAGCAATAAGAACCAGAGTAGGTGATGCAGAATAGGAAAAAACTCTACAAATAACTCTTTGCTGACACTGAGCAAGTCTGCCGAAGTCTCTGCTCTTTCCTGTCCCTCTCTACTGTCTGGGCAGAGAGTAGTTGTTCCCTGTAACCATCCTGGATGATGTGGTTATTGTGTCTGGAACCTGAGCAGGAAGGTTGCTTCCTAGAGAAAGTCAGCAGTGCCTGTGATCAAATAACCTACATCACTCCATAAAGCCCTCCAAACACCACAGATTTCATGGTGACTGGCCGCTTTCTGCAACTTCAGCTTCCAACCAGCAGAGTGAGACGGGCATGATTTTATCATTGATCTTCAGGTTATTCTCAAGATGGGGAGGTAAGTGATGAAACTCCAGGGTCAGGCTCTCTGCTTTTAATGTCACCTTTGCCACCAGCACCACCTAAGGCACTATGAGAGACCTTTTTTAAAAAACAAAACAAAACAAAACAAAACAAAACTCACTGATTATCATGATCTCAATTATTTTTTTAACAAAGAAATTACCATCTCTTTATTTTTGACCTGGCCCACTTATAAATAAGCAGAATAACATTCGAAGTTCATTTTGACTGAGAACTGGGAAAACACAGAAGCTATATTTTCTCAATGTCATTACCACTGCCAAGAAGAAAATCAGGTCATAACAGGTTTTTCCTAGATTGTATTAAGAGATTAGTGTAGCTTAATCACGTGCAATTTACTCTCTAGGCTAAGTAATAAAAGTGATAATTTTTCTTTAAAAGTTACAAGTACAATCTGCACATACATAATTTTGAGAATAATTTAATACATTACTTCAACATGCAACTATATTTTATGTCATTATCTCAAAATTTTAAATCCAGACCAAGAACAAAAAAAGGGAAGGAAATCCTAAATATATAACAAATGAAGATTGATTAAACAAATTATGGTATGCTCAAACAATGAGATATTTAGCAGACGGTATATATTTAAAATGATGGTACAGATCTTTATTGACATGAGAAGATATTTAAGACATATTAATAAGTGAAAAATTTGTTATAAAAGGCTTATAGGTATGTATATATACACATATGGATAGCTACATACACAGGAAAAAAAGGCTCAGGAAGATATACACCAAAAGGTTAAATGTTGGTAATCCCAAATTGCATCTTCATGGATAATTTTTATTTTGTTTTCTATCTCTATTCTTAATTTTCATACAATGAGTGATCAATGAATAATCATAAAACGTCTGAGTCTATCGGATGACTTTAAAAGCAGATAGACTGACCCTGAGGTTTCATCAACTCCTCCCTATCTTGAGAATAATCTGAGAGGTCTAAAGGTGATCTGGAATAGGTGATAAGATCATGCCAGGTCACACACTGCTGACTGGAAGCTGGAGTGGCAGGAAGCTGGATATTGCAGTAAAATCTGCTCTGTGTGGAAGGTTTTTTTGGATAAAAACATATAGCTCTGATTGCAGGCAGTGCAGATTTTCTCCTTCCTGCCCTAGTTTCCAGAGTCAATGGCAGCACCATCTGGTGGCTGTACCTGCGACAGAGAGGTGAGAGCTCTTTCAGACAGTCCAGTCAGCTCTGATAACACTGCCCCCCACCAGTTTAATATCCTCTTCTTCTCCAGTCTAGTCCCAATCAGGGGTGAGCCTGGGCTGAGGGTAGATCACTTTATTCATGTTGTTTCTTGGGCTGCATTTATCTCCTGCCCCAAAGGCCAGCTCACTTTTCCTTTGTAAATTATTTACATAAAAAGCTGAGAAAAGATCATTGATCTTCTACTCCCAATTCCCCCAGGGTCTTGCCTCCAGCATTTTAACTCTCTCCCTCTGTTGTCTTCCTGGGTATCTTCCCTAGCTCTGGATCTGTCTTTCAAGTACTTTTAGGGCTGGAGTTTGGGGAAAGTGGGGAACTAAGTCAAAGTATCATTTCTGGAAGAACCAGATCCTTGGACTATTTAGCAATATCAAGGCTTTTTTCTCTGCCTAGGATTGGAGTGGCCTCTACAGTCATACTGAGTTGCTCCATCAAAAAGAGGGATAGGAGAGCTCTTTCTCACTCAGCTCTTTTCTCATACGTGACAATGAGTACCCTCAAACGTGTATACAGACAGAGAAATATACCACATCCGGAAATGACATGCACATGGTCATGTATACATGTACGCTCCAACATGTCTTCTTCTCCTTAGCACCCATACTTATAAGTATATGCACATGAATAACACACGAGCATTCATCCAGACATCTGAACATATACACAAGATGCAGACACGCACAGGCACAACTGTGCATTCTCACACATGCAGACATCGATACTTGCACACATATTTAATCTCATGACACAGACATGAGCACACATAAATCTATTACAGGCACAAAAGATGGCTGACAGATCATCTATCCCTAAGCAGAGACTGTTACTACCCACCCCGACACTGGGATTGCTTTGTTTGGTAGGAAGTTTTTACAGAAAGTTGGCTGTGACTTTGATGATGACTTCAGCCCTCTTCTGCCTCCTGCCCCCTGAGCCAGCTTTCTCCTCCTTTTTGCCTTGCAGCCCTCTTTTTCATCAGTAGCTGTGCCTGGCCAAGAGGAATGTTAATCGCCATGACAGGAACTGTTTCCACCTGTTTACACCCCTGCTCACCTCCCTCTAAAGCCATTTTAGACTCTGCCAAGCAGCAGAGGAGGCCTGCTGTGAGGGCCGTGGTGAGAGGGGGAGAGGAATGAGCTAGAGGATAGTTGGAGTGTGAAAAGGACCCATTGCTAAGTGACTCCTCATTCCAACAGCCACACACAAGATGCACATAATTGCTTTTAGCACAGTGGGATGGATAGAGATACAAAGGGTCAAATCAAGGATTTGTCCCATAATATCTTTGCTAAACAGCAGCGTCAGATGTTGGAAAAGCATATTCATGAACTGAGTTGCCAGAGTGTGGGGCAGGCTTTTCAGAGGCGGCTGTGTGTTCCCTCTTTGAGGTATGCCTGCCGTGGTGATTGGATTCACATGGAGCAAGTGACTTCTCAATGCTCAACAAAGCTCTCCCTGTGAATTGGACTAAATAGACTACTTGGCAGGCAGCTGAGATAACAATACTAAGTGAATTTCATAGTTGCTCCCACCCCCTTATGCCCAAATCTACTGGAAAATGCAGGATAGAGGCCAAACTTCTGAGTGTGGCATTCAAGGTCTTTCATCATCTGACTCAAATCTATCTCTCTAGGCACTCCCCAATGTGAACATCTAATGTTCACCCCACTGGGCCCTTCACTGGTCTTGAGCCCATCAGGAGACTCACTGTTTTGGGGACCCTGTCCATGGTATTCCCGAGTGCACTGTCCTCCCTTACCCATTCAAATGCTACTTATTATTCAAGCTCGACTCAAGTCCTAATTCTGCCAGTCCTTCCCTTGTCTCCTTACCTGGAAGTGACCATGTCCTTTTTTGAAAAAGGAGGGCAGCAGAATATTGGAGAAAGAATGCAAGCCTGGACCCTGTGATCCAACTTAAATATTAATGAGCTCACTCAGGCTGGTGTGTTGAAAAAAGTCTGCATGGCGGGGAGGGGGCAGAAGCAGAAGACAATTCAGAGGCTATTTCCATCATCCAGGGGAGGGAAATGGATGACCTGAGCCGGGAGATAGCAGTGGAGGTGGTGAGCAAACGTAGATTCAGTTATATTTTAAAGGTAAATCTGAAAAGAATTATGCAAGGACTGCTTGTGGAGACTAAAAAAAGTTATAGATGACCACAAGACGTTTGGCCTAAGCATTTACCAATAGGCAGAACAAATGTGGATGGTCGACATTAACGGTCTAATTTTGGACATATTTTAGGTTCCTTTAGACATCCAAGTAGAGATGTCAAAACTGAGAAGGACAAGTAGTAAGATACCAGGAGAGGTGGTATCCCAAAGAAAGTGTTTTAAGGAGGAAAGCACGATCGGGCATGGCAAATACAGCTGACAGGCCTGGTAAGATGAAGACTGAGAATCGACCATTACATTTAGCTACTGGGAGGCATTAGATGACTGTGGCAAGTGTGGTTTTATGTAGTGGAGGTAAAAGTCTGAACTGGAGTGGTTTCAAGAGGGAATGGTGAACTTTTGAGAAGTTCTGCACTAAAGAGAAGCAGATCAGTGAGGTAGAGTAGTGGAATCAAATTAGGATCTTTTTATGGGGAAAAAAATACTGTCTTCAAAACACATCCCTTCTATTTCTCTCACCCAGAGACAGGAACTCCTTTAGGGTTTAACAAAATGAAGTGCCATGTTGAGCCCTCAGTGATTAAAAGAATCCCCTTCCAGGTCTCCCTGAAAACCAGGATGACTCTTTCTTATTTTAAGCCCAGTGCTGTGGCTCTGGCCACATCAGGCTTCCTCCTGCCCAATATCATGGCCAGTTTATCACTCTTCCTTCCAAATTTCTCTTCTAAATCCATGGAGGGAAGGGGGCTTTTTTTCAGAAGAGTCATATATTCTCCAGTAAGTAATACTGGCAAATCACAGAATTTTCCCTAGCAACTTAAAAAAGATTTAACAAATAATTAAAAATTTAATGCTCTTCTCCATTGGGCAAAAAATATCTGGCTTATCAACTGCAGAGATGTTAAGTGCATTTTCAGTTTTCAGAAAATACACTGTGTGTCAGGTACATAATTTTATTAGCCTACTGTGTGGAGTGAGCGATTGTGAGGGGTCTGTCATGTCTCCATTATTTACTAGCCCCCACTGGGGTCTAATCATATTCAGGGCTATTTGCAACTATGGTTTCCCATTTCAAATCACATTAGGCTAAAATTAAGCCTATAACTTACACTTTGAGATGTAACACACAACATTTTCTTCAGCATATTACAATGGTTAAGTTGCTTCTGTTCAACGTAAAGGAAAAAAAAATTAAAAATTCAACTTAGTGTGAGAACTTGAGAACCTCTGGCTTTGTAATTTTCTTGAAGGTCATCTCCAGTAGGGAAACACCTGGGAGGGCCATTCATCTTTCATTGGCTGTATGGTTGGAATCCTGTCAATCTCATACCAATGTTTGTGAAAAGGTCAGTTGCCCCTCTCAAGGCAACGAGTCTTTTTGAAATGACAATTTGGGGTTGGCTCCTGGATTCCCTGTGGTCTCTGACTTCACAAAGAGCTGCCAGTTAGAGTTGCACAATGGTTGTGAATGGTGCCTCCTGGCGTTATGTAGTGCACAACCTACACAACCATGTGAGGCAGCTTCAGGGAGCTTACAATGGGTGGAAGAAGAGAATGGTAGGGTGCAAATACTTGGACTTTCTTCCCCAACAGTGGCCCTGCCTTTATGGCCACTGAGCCCCTCTCTGCTCCATTCCAATGGAGAAGACTGAGGGCACTCAATGTGCCACTACCATCATGCTGCTCAAAATGTGATACTGACTGCTGGGCTTGCAACCATGATACCCAAAGGAACCTACTACACAAATGTGGGCTCACTCTACTGCTATTTGCTCAGAAGAATGGCTTCCAGTTCCCCACACAGGAAGTACCAGAATCTCGGATTGCCAGAGAACCCCCTTCCTGCACATACCCAGCTGAGGCTGAACCACCAACTCTCACTGCTAAAGAACTACCACAACATCCAGGCACTTAGGAGACCCTTCTCTCTTCTCCACTCTTCCCCTCTGCAGTCTCCTTGGGTTTTTCCCATACTTCTCTGCCTTCTCTGCAGAGTGCTGGCCCCGTCGTGGACAGCACTCAGTTCCTTGAGGTCCGTGAGGAGGTTTTGGGTCTCTCAGAGAGAAACATTTAAAAGGTAATAATAGCCTTTCTTTTGTTAATATCAGTTCCATCTTACCAAAAACCCTAGTTATGGACTGAATATGTGTGTCTCCCCCAAATCCCTATGTTGCAACTCTAATCCCCAATGTGATGGTATTTGAGAGGGGCAGTTGTCCGTCGAACAATGTGGGGGTTAGGGGCACCGAACCCCCAGCCCTAAGTCAAAATTTGTGTGTCACTTTTGATTCCCACAAAACTTAACTACAGTCATCCGTGAGTCTCAGTTTTAGCTTCCTCCATCCACCCTGGCCCCGGCATCCCCAGTGTGACCCAGAATTTCCACATTATAGAGAATGAATTACCTTCAGTTAGTTCTCACGAGAACTAACTGCCTTGTTTTTCACAGCTTCCCCATCAATGGTCTCTGACCCTGAGGTGTTCTGTGTTCACTGAGCTGATTCTTGCTTCAGCGTTTTGGCTTCTTTTGACACTTCCTCAGCCAGCGCTGTGCCTTCCCTCCTTTCCTCCCATGTCCCCAATCCCCAGGTTGTGGAACCTTTATGAAATCTTCTCAGGTCTAATCTAATCTCCAACAAGCAGCCTCTTTTGCTGTTTCCTCTCTGACAAGCCTCATTTATCTTGATGTGTCCACTTTTGGGACGTTGAGGCCGTGCTGATCTCTTTGGGCAGCTTAGCTTTTGTGGTACTTGGGAGCCCCCTCTCCTGAGGGCTGTATCAGCCTATTCTTCATCACATTTGCACCTGCTTTTCTAAAAAGGACCTGGGAGAGCAGCCCATCCATGACTAAGGCTGTGAATATCTGCCCTTTCTTAGGAGGTCTTTGTCTCTCCCTAACTGTTTACTGGGCAAGAGCCAAGGGCCAGAGGTGGGGGTGGAGACTCAATCACACAACAACAGTTAGATTCCAGTCCTTTAGACACTGGACATGCTGATGAAAGGGCAAAACATTATGTATCATATCATGGTTATTACATGGTAATCATGTCATTTTGTGTTAGTTCGCTAAAACTGCTGTAACAAAATACCACAGACTGGGTGGCATAACCAACAGAAATGTATTTTCTCACAATTTTGGTGAGTGGAAGTCCAAGATCAAGGCGCCTACAGAGTAGCTTTCCTCTGAGGCCTCTCTCCTTGGCTTGCAGATGGCTACCCTCTTGCTGTCTCTTCACACGGTCTTCCCTCTGCATGCACCTTCGGTGTCTGTGTGACCAAGTATCCTCTTCTTATGAGGACACCAGTCAGACTGGATGAAGGCCCGTTCTATCAGCCTCATTTTACCTTACTCACCTCTTTAAAAGCCATATCTCCAAATATAGCCACATTCTGAGGTACTGGGGGTTAGATCTTCAATATATAGATTTGGGGAGGAACATGATTCAGTCCATAATGATTTTGTTCCTGAATCCATCATCAACTTGCATGGAAGTCACAGAAAAAAGAACTATCTCAAATTGCTGTGCGAGAGATTTCAGCTAGATGTAAGAAAGATTCAGGCATATCCCAAACTGAGATCCTGGGGTAGAATCCACTGGGGATGAGGAAGAAGGAATAAAGATGAAGACATGCACCCTAGAAAACACACATTCCATCCACCTGGGGCCATTTCTAGAATGAAGAGGTTAAACTAAATGATTTTTTGTTCTCAACCTGAATTCATGCAATCGTTCATTTAGCAGATATTCACTGAGCCCTCACTACATGCCAGACACTAGGAATCTAGAAGTAAACCAGTGAAGGTTCTTGCTCCCAAGGAGGACTCACGCATATTGATATCTAAACTCTGGGTGGGATGGGAGGAGGGCAGGAGCATCCAAAAGAAGTGTTGAAAGTTCTGAGGCTTGAATGTGAATGAAACAACAGACGACGGTACAGGCTGTGCGTTTCCTTGCTGGCACTCAGCCATCCCATACTCAGGGTAGGACCCTCTATTCGACAGAAACTTGCATAAAGCATAACCTCCCCATGTTTGGGACATCTAAAAGACCTTGCACCTTGAGTCGGTCTAAGGAAGGTGGGATATTTCTGAGCCCCACACCTGGGGTAGGCATTTGGGAGGAGGGTGTGGTTGGCACCGCAGTGGAGTCATCATAGCCACAAGCCATGAGGTTTGGGACCCAGTAGCCCTGGCCTGATGCCACCACAGCTGCAGTTAGACAGGCAGGCATTCCCTAACCAAACGACTCGTCCCTTTGTTCCCTCTGCCCCCCGCCCCCTCCAACCCTAGGCTCCGTCACACACCCGTCCTGGGGTGCCTACCAGATGCCCTGGGATCCACTTGAGAGTGTGTGGCAGCTAGAAGTAGGGAAGGGCTGCCAGAGCCAGATGCTTCCGTCTAGGTGCCAGACACCTCCATCTGGTAGGTAAGTCTGCCATCTAGTGTCCATATATGGGAGGTGCAGGGAGCTTTCCTTGCACCGTTGTTGGGCAGAGCTCAGCCTAAGGCATATTTTTCAGACACCCTCCCTGAGGGCAAACCACTCTGCTTTCAGAGTGGATTTGATTTTTTAGAAACAGCTAAAAGTCATTCTAAGCTAAAAGGTTACTGATGGGAATACAAAGAAATAACGCAGATTTTCTTCTGTGGTTTGTAACCAGGTGACTATATATATATGTTTGAAGAATATATATGTTTTCAACGAGGGTCTTAAGAGAATTAAAAGTCTCATTTAGAAGCTGACAATGTATACCATGGAATCCTACTAAAGTACATTTTTATAAAAATTTAAAATACATCTCCGCCCAGAAATGAGTGTTGGTACCACTTTTTCCACGCAGTCTTATCTTTTATAAGAAAGAAAAATGGTCTGTTTGCTTTATTCCACTGCTGAGCAGGAAGGTATGCAGACAGCCTGATGGAGCGCAGTCTCCCCTCAAGTCCTGGTCCCTCAGAGCTGAGTATTAAAACGAGAAATTGAGCCCTGCTTGTAGGACTATTTGTCATGGGGCTTTCATAAGACCTCAGATTTAAGTGGGACACCAGGCAGGAGATCAGCTCTGTTCTTGTTTCTCAAAGAATCTGTGGAGACCAGTGCCCAAGCTAGGGTGGCAAAGGGCCCGGAGTCCATCTGAGGACATAGAGGTAGGTGCCAGAAAGTCAAAGCATCAGAAACTCAGATATTTGGTCCCTGGGTTCAGTGGTTGAATGGCCACTGCTTCCCTGAAGAGGAACAGGAGAGCCAGAGCCTCAGACTGAGCCTGGCTGAGGCTAAAAAGAGTCACCCCCAAACCAGCAGAGCCATTTCCTGGAGGTCAGGCCTTAGGTCCTGAGCAGCCCCAAGCTTCCAGTGTCTTGGGAAAAGGCCCCCCCTGCAACTCCTAGAGACCATTTTCCCAAAGCTAAAGGTAGATCCCTCTCCTAGGATACTTGCTGAATTCAATTATCTGAGCATAAAGGGTCATTCCAGTTGGAGCAAGCCTGAACTAATCTTTTTAAATATGGAACAAGACCTGGCCAACCCCCACTTGGCCCAGAGTACTTGGCAACTTCATTATTCCCTCGATCAGCAGTATTCTGGAGCTGGAAGAATACATAGAGAAGAAATAAAAGAACCTTTAAAAGCCCCTAATACTCCAAATGAAATAGTGGATCTAGGTAACAATCATCCACAAACGCTAAAATCATCAGGTGAAAAGTTAACAAGAAACTTTGCGGGCTAACACTATTGAAATCCACTTATCAATCTTAGAATCCACTTATCAATCTTGGAAGTGAAACAACTAGATAGTATGTGCTGCATAGTAACAGAACCATTATGAAGTATCAGTACATAAATATATTGACCTTGAATCTAATCAAGGCCCTAACTATAACTACCAGTTTACAGGAAAGGCAGACAATAGAGGAACATGTTACCTAATTCTACAGGAAAGCAATCAGACAAATACAGAGCACAAGACATTAATCACAACAAATGACCTGGTTCCTCTTCAAATCAACGGCAAGCGTGGTCTGCTTCAGAATAAAGAGACCAAGAGACACAGCCATATGTAATATGTAAATTTTGAAAAAACCAACTATAAAATATATGTCTGAGATAATCAAGAAATTTAAATAGGGATTGGGTTTAGATAATATTGAAGAATTACCATTAATTTTGTTAGGTAAATGATGTTGTACAATGCAAAAAAGTCTTATCAATTAGAGATACAAATACTTCAGGTAAAATGATAAAGTGTCTAATATTTGCTTTAAAATATATGAGCAGGAAAAAAAGGGAAGAGTAGATGAAACAAGATTGGCAAAATGTTGGTAATTACTGAAGCTGGATGATGGATATTTGGAAGTTCCTTTTGTTCCAATTTTGAGTATATTTAGAAATTTTCTTAATAAAAAAAAATACATACACACACTGTGGTGCCCGTGATTCCTATAATGTTCTGCATTCATTTCATATTATATAAAATTCAGGCCCAGTTGGATATGGGGTCTGGGGTCTGAATGGACATATAGAAGAGGTAAGGAATGCCCCTGGAGAAGTTTGGGAGGCTCTTCCTTCAAACATTTTGGATTCGAAAAGACAATTGAAAACCACAATGAGATATCACTACACACCTATCGGAATGACCAAAATCCACAACACTGACAACACCAAATGCTGACAAGGATGTGGAGCAACAGGAACTCTCAATCATTACTATTGGAAAAGAAAAATGGTACAGCCTTTGTATTATAAATGATGGATACATGTCATTATATATTTTCCCAAACCCACAGAATATACAAAACAAAGAATGAACCCTAATGTAAACTATAAACTTTGAGTGATAATGATGTGTCAATATAGCCTCCTCAGTTGTAACAAATGCACCACTTTGTTAGGGAATATTGATATGCATGTGTGGGGCAGGGGTTATACAGGAAATCTCTGTACTTTCAATTAATTTTGTTGTGAACCTAAAAGTGATCTAAAAAATAAAGTCTATTTTAAAAAAGAGAGATGAGTCTATGGCCATGCCACCCTGAACAAGCCCGATCCCATCTGATCTCAGAAGCTAAGCAGGGTCGGGCCTGGTTAGTACTTGGATGGGAGACCACCTAGGAAGACCAGGTGCTGTAGGTATAAAAAATAAGGGCTTGTAAGCTGACAAGTTCCTTTCACTCTGTGAGATCAACCAATGGTAGCCTTGCCTAAAAAAAATAAAATAAAATAAAATAAAAAGAAAGATGACTGAATTGATCTACAGTCTCCAAAATGGACAGAAGACTTCTATGTGAGAAGAATCCAAAAGGTCACTTTTTGTCAGTGCTGGGGATTGGCTACTAAACTGAGCCAAAATGACCAGCATCTCCCACAGACACATGCAAAGACACCTTCAGGGCACATATCAACAAGCCAGAACATGGAGGAACAAATGAAAATGTGTGCTGTCACACCCACAGAGGCATATAGTCTACACACATGTATACTGACCCTAGCACAGACACTAGCACAGCCAGTCATGTATGCACAGGATGTGCACAAATGTCCAAATAGCCACAGAGCATGTGAACCGCCACTTCCCAGACAGGGCTGAAAAAGAAATACAAATACAAACAAATGAATTTAATAGCACTGAACATTGACTCATGGATATGTAGAGGGGAAAGGCTTTCGAAATGAAAACAAAACTTTCAAACATCCATCCTAATACTCCTGGAACACCTCTATTAACTTGAGGGTAAATTTAAGGCTGTGTCTCCAGAAAAAAGTGTCAAAAGAAAAAGACAGTATTTGACTTTCTTGTGCTTAACTCTTCTCACACTAGCATTCCCTCCAGGAGACCTTATTTAAACTAAAGCCTCATTCAGTGCCTATACGCTAAGTACTCCCAATTCTTACTTGCTAGCTCACGCCTCTCTCCTAAGCTGCAGACTTGTATATCCAACTGCTTATTGACCATTTCCACTTGGATATTGAATTGTAGTTAAGATACAAGTTAAGCTTATTTCTCTTTCAATTCAAAAGTAGGTGGACTGGAGAAAGACAGATGACATTGCCAACTACAACATGTGCTTTTCGTCTCTGAGCCCAAGGCGGCTGCTTCGGTTCTGATTATCATTTTTCAGTCAATGGAAAGGAGAAAAGAGTCAGAAGACTTAGTGTCCAGTCCTCCCAAGAGGCCTCTCCTATTCCATTGGTCAGAGTTTGGTGACACGGCCACTTTCTGCAATAGGGCTGAGTAGTCTTCAGCTGAGTGGCCATATGCCAGCTTAAATTATCCTTATAGAAGAGCGGAAAGGCATTAGGGGATAATCAGAAGTCAACTATAGCCCTCGGATATCTCAAACTCACTATAAATGAAAGTAAATTTATCATCTTCTTTGCCCCCTCTTCCACAACTGTGCCTCTTCCAATCCCTCGCGTGATAAATGACACACCATTTACCCAACCACCCAAGTAGATTTGTCAGATTAAGTATAGAATTCCTAGTTAAAGTTGAATTTCAATTAAGGAATCATTTTTTGATCAACATGTCCCAAATACTGAATGTATTTTTATTTGCAAAATCTGGCAACTCTATACCCAAGCCAGAAGCCTTGTAGCTATCCTGAATTCCTCCTTCTTTTCCCATTTTCAATTGCCTTTCATGTCCTGCTGATTCTTTTCTATATTTCTCATTCTGTCCTTTCCTCTCCATCTTCACTGAGACTTCCCTGGTTCAGGCCATCACCTTCTTTCTCAAAAGCTCCTCTAATTGCCTCCTGCTTGGCCTTCCTATTTCTAGCCTTGCCACTTCTAATTCATGTCATACACAACAGGTAAACTGGTCTTTCTAAAAGGCAAACATGACTACATCACTCCCTTGCTTAAAATCCTCCCCTGGGTCCCCGTGGCTTCCAGGATAAACTTCAGACTGATTAGTCAAACTGATAAAGCCCTTGTTTATGTGCTTTCTCTCTCTCACCCACTCTAGTCTCATTTCTTTCAGGCTCTATCCCATTACCCATGCCCCAGCCACATCAAGCCTCTGGGAGCACTATAAGGGTACCACAGTATCCCTTTTGATGGTATATCTCTATTTGGCAAGAGCTTCTCATTCTTGCCACCTTCCCTATACTCACCCTACTCTTCTCCTTTGCCTGGTTAAATCCTACTCATTCAAAAACAAACAAACAAACAAAAACAAAACAAAACTATTTAAATGTCACTTTATTCAAGAAGCCTTCCTAACTTATTGTTTTAAGCACACATCTTTGCTCCCATAGGCCTTGAGACACTATATTGTAATAGTTGACTTATCTGTGTGTTTCCCCAACTACATTTTAAGTTCCTTCAGGGCAAGGATTATGTCTTATCTATCTTTGCACAGTTAGCAACTGATACAGTAATTAGCACTACTAAACAATTAATAAATGTTTATTGGATAAATGTTTTCTTGGCTTAAAATGTTACTACTCCCACCCCTGGCTGGTCCCTCCATTTCTAGACATGGACCTTCCTGCATCATTCTTAAGCCTGTTGAATCTTTATCCTCACTGAAACTCTGGGCTTTGATTTCCAAGGTTCAACCATGATGAAAAAGCTTCTTGTCCACTCCATTACGCTCCTACCTAACAGACGTTTGAATAAAGAAATGACACCTTACCAAGTGAGGCCCTAGCCAGTTGCCCTCCCAAACTGAGTTTCAGATCATGATTCCAGCTGACACCTGGCAGCTGTTAGATGAGAGTTTTTCGCCTGCTCTCCCAACCCCCATGAATTGCCCCCAGCCCTCCCTCATCCCCTGGGGAACGACTTCTCTTTTTTTGTTTTGGGCCACAGCAGTGTTTAGCAGGAGCGGGCAGCCATGCCTCGTTTGAGCCGTGATCTAACACCAGCTGACAGGTGGGTTTCAGGGGTGTCTCTGGGGCCATGGCCTATGTAGTGGATTTACCACTCTAAACTCAATTACAGGAGACTTTCACGCTCCATAGGCAATTCCGGTCCTTTTTTGATAAAAACTCTGAGAGTAAATAAGTCATGATGGTGATAGGGGCCTGCCATTTAATATTCATTGAAGTACACATGTTTGGAAATTGGAAGCAGAGTTTAATTCATTTTCATATTTATATCAACATGCAGCTTTAAAAAGAATCCCTCCTTTTCTCCAGAAATCTTGCCAATTTCTCATTTGGAAAAATAAAGACAAACTGGACATAAATTTTATTTTTTTAAATTAGAAATATCTGAAGTTATAATTATTAAAGTGTGAGTTTGAGATCTGCTAATTTTCAAATCAGAACCAATTCTTGCCTTTCATTTGAACTCCTGGGAGGGGTAGGTAACAGAGAAATCAAAGGCAGTGCTATTTCTGGCAGCTAGATTTTTGGATTTAACTTTGCTATGGGAGCTCCGTAAAAAGGAGAAGTTGGGAACATGGTGCTCTCAGCTCCAAGGTCTTACAGTTTAGGGGAACGTTTCATAACCATCCCAAGTAATGCAAAAGCATCCCTTTTTAAATTAAGGTAAGATTCACACAATAACATGCTCACCAGTAAGTTATAGGACTATTCATTGAGGGAGACTTGAAACCTGGAGAGAAAGAGTTAACACAGTGAAGGGTATGGGGCACTGTGTTGTCCCCTCCACTCCATTTTTTTTTAAATGTGGATGAATGTTTAAGTATGGTGCTGTGGTTGAAGGCATCTCTTTTAATAATGCAACACACAGCTTCCTGAGGGGACAGCAGTTGATTTGGAAACTGAATATGGTGCACTCTAAATTCTCCTCCCCGAGGAAGGCTGACTAACTGATAAGTGCCATGAGCTAGCATGGGGACTCATTCTGTCAAATCAACTTGCCAGAAAGGCCCCATGCGGAATCTTCTCCAATCTCTGGGAGCTAATGTGAGCAGACACTTGTGACATTAGACAGTGCAGCTGGCCTGACATGAAGGAAAAGTTCACCATCCACCGACAAGGTGGTCTTTAGATGACAAGGATAAAGAAATCAGTGCAAATTTGTTAATGTAACAACTTGGAAAAGTATGTTTAAAAAAAAAAAGTCACTCTATGGGGAGAGAGGATCAAAAGAAAAAGAAGGCAGCAACAGTACTTGGAAGCTTTCTTCGAGCTTTCTGTACCTTTGGGCATTGCCCTTTTTCCTGGTCCTTATTCTAATCTGCGGTATCTTCAGTTAAGTGAGTGAGTCCCAAATTTTGTCATTCCACAAGCTACTGCTTCACCTAAAACTAAATAAAGTAAAAGAAAAGTAAGGAAAGGAAAATCAATGGAGAGGGTTAAAAAAGGTTCTGCACCTTTGTCTTACTGGTAAGAGTAAGTAACATCTTTTTTATTTTAGATGAGTGATCACCTGTTTCTAAGTGAGAATTTTTATCTGTCTGATATTGGTACATTAGTCCTAGAGGAAAACTGAAGTGATTACTACCTGGGAAGAGATATGGTGATAAGATGGTTTTCCCTCTGCGTCTGATACAAAATGTAATTTGGCATCTATCATTGGATCGAGTATTTTAAGAATTAAACAGCACTACTATAGGGGAAAATACAGTTGTTAATATCAGGTAGACAAATTTGATTGTGTTGAATGTCTGATTCAGAAAGGTGGTTTTGCCAGGTTTTTTCCCTTCAGTGGGGTCAATTTAATCAAAATGGCAATTTGGTATAGCCTGCTTATTCCAGTTAGCAGCCACCAGGTAAATGGATATTAGAAAATAATATAACATATACTTAAGTATAATGTGCTGAACCAGCTCTTCAATGGCAGCTCTGAAAGCACAGGTTCTGGGAAGAGACACTGAGTTTAGGCCCAGATTCTGCCACTTACTAGTTTGTGATCTTGGGAAAGTTAAGAAAAATATTTACCTCATAAGATTCTTCTAAAAACACCTGCCTCATAGGAGTATTATAACATGAGTTAATACACATAAAATTATGAGGTCAGTGTCTGGGATATACTAAGTGCTCCATAAATTTGGCCACAATTATTATTTAATTGAACTTAAATGGGATCTCATAGGTTCTTAATGATTGTAACTAAAAAGGATTCTGTGGTCAAATAAGCTTAGGAATCACATTTAACATAATCAAAAAAATTTTTTAACCACAGTATTTCTCAGAGCCTTTGATATGCAAATGTACATTATGACTATCCAAGGAAGAATTTACTTTCCAATATTTGACCATATAAACCTTTTTCACAGCTGATGTTGTTCCCCAAGTGAAGGAATGGCAGTATTCCCAATCTCTGATTCAGAAATTAAAAGAAATTTTAAAATCATGGGACCTGAACCACTAGGACAGTAATTTAAAGCATAGTAATTGGTTACTGTACCAACTTCATAGGTTTCACAACACTCCATTTTTAGAACAGCATTTATAAAGTGGGATGGCAAGAGGCAGACTTTTATACAGTTAAAACACAGACAGAGGTATTGGAAAGATCTGGGTCTGAATCTGTCAAGCAAGCTTTTCAATATTTCTAAGGCTTAGTGTCCTCAACTTTAAAAGTAGAGAAATGGTAATATTTACCTCCGAGGCTTGCTATAGGAATTAAATCAGGTGATGCCTGGCTCTGTTAGCTATTATTGATGTATATATCCCAACAGAGGGGCTAATATTTTTCAACAAATAATGAATTAGTTATTCTGTTCTCAAGCACTCTACTCATTCAGAGCCCTTGGTTCCTCAAAGGTTGTAGTTTTGAAAAAAAAAAAGCATGGAATAGGAATAAGCATCTGTGGGGTTTAGAAGCATCCTCTCTTCTTGATTAAGTAGTGAGTTGATGAGCATATATAACATATTTAGCAAGATTACCACATTCTTCTGTGCTGTTTTCTCTTCTGTGAGAAACAACAGCAACGCACCTTTCCTGCTTGGTCAGTGTGTGTTGTTGTGGGAATCAGAAACGCTCATGTCTATATGATTTTCTTTATAATGCCCCATAACTTTTTAAGAAATAATTTATTATATGTTTACTGTAGTCCAGGCAGAGTACTAGGTCTTACATGTAATACCGCATTTTAATCCTCACTATGAGGTGGGTATTACTATATTTAGTTTAGAGAGGAGGAGATCGAGGCTCAGGCAGGCTAAGTACCGCTAATTTCCCTCCAAAGTCTCATAGTTAATAAATGCTGAGAATCAACTCCAGATCTGGCTGACTCCAAAACTCTTAGAATAATTGTGCTTAAAAAATAATAACATTAAAATATATTCTCAGTTTGAAATTAGAATTGGCCACAATTTATCTCTCTACCAGGTTCTACAGACACTTTTTCAATTTTGTAAAATTCTTTAACCTGGATAGCATCCACTAGTTAAATCAATAAATGATGATGAAACACTGGGTAGAAAATAGAATGATCAACATAGGATCCAGTCTCTTAACAGGATGGTAATTTATGGACACTGGCTAATTGATTAACTTTCCCTGTGACCTAAGTATATTTGCCATGATTATTACTATGACTAGCATATGTCTGAGGGCACCAACTCGAGAAAGTCCAGTTACTTGTGTTAATTGATATCAACCTTCCGATAGTTCCTGGATGGCAAGATGACATTCACGGCAAGTAGCTTCATGAACTGAAGTAAAGCAAGGTCTATAAGAGAAGGAAAATCCATATTAGTGATATGCTATAAAACACTTTTTGTTAGTTACACATATTCTTTTACTTCCATTTCCCAAAAATAGCTCAGCTGTCAAAGCATTTCCAAGATTTCCATAGATTCGGCAAATACTGTGCGATCGAATTATTGCTCTGAGAGAAGCTACAATTAAAACACATTAATCATTATAACAAAGGATCCTTATTGGGGCTGACAAAGATGGTGAAATCTGATGAATAATTAGTCTGGTTAATCTTTTAAAAGTGAATTAAACTGCTAACAAGTTAAATCACTGTGATTTTCAAAATAAGCCTCCAGGGTGAGCAGAGTATGGGAATATTATCATCATTATAAAAAGATATTTCTTCTTCTTTCTCATCTCTGGGCTAGCACTGGAGGCCCTGGGTTGGACCAGGGGAGAGAATGAGGTTGATCAAAGTATGAGGTCATGTCCTTCACTTTTTCCCCCAATGATCTCTCAATATTCCTAAGATAGTCATATAGTGGATGGAAGAGGAACCATACATGACCTTTAAATCTGATTCACAACTAATATGGCATCCACTTACCAGCTACTTGCAATGACCTCATGTGGATCCATCGTGAGGTTCTGATGTCATCCCCACTGTAAGCCAACAAATTATGATGGTGAGGTCACTCTAGTGTAATTTCCCTTTATGCCTTTTTCTTCAGTCACCTAGAAAAATGGCTTATCCTCCCAGATGCCTCTCTTCTTTTGCATTTCAATTGCCGTGGAATATCTGCCGCATTCTGAAATAAACTAAGAAGGGCAAAGATGTACCGATAAACCATGGTGAACAGACAGAGATGATATTTGGAGCTAAAGTCTTGGCTTTGACTGAGTCTCCACAACTTTTGGGAGTTTTAGTAGATGCTGGAATGAATGGTCCAGATCTCCTTCAGGAGGGAAGGACTTATTCCCTCAGCTGCTGGGAGGGCTGAGAGATTTGGCCCTAAGCTGTTGGCCTTGCATGAAGAAAATTGAACCCCACCCCCAACCAAGGTCACACTTCCTTCCAGGAGTAGCTGGCATTCAATTACTGATCAATGTGGGGGCATAAAGACTGGTCCAACTTGATACAACTGAAGGCTCATTCTGTTGCCAGTGTTCTCTGTGAGGTTGGCTGAGGCCTTTTTTGGGTTGGCATCACGGCCCAATTTCTCCCTTGGGGTCTTAACAAAGAAACTGCTAAGACAATAGGAAATATCCATAAAAATTATCATGTTTTGGCATCTCCCTGATCACTCTGTGGCAAATTCCAAGCCATTTTAAACTTTAATCTCTTGGGGATGCTGTTGCCTCAGGCCATAAGAGAAAAAGCCAAATTTACAATGCTTTTGGCATGAATCAGATTCCTATATTTGTCTGAGGCTGGAACCTAGAAAATCTTAACAAAATAAAACCATAAAGTATCAAGAGAAAGTTTTGGAAACAGGCTAAAATTGGGCCTCAGAGAAAAGTGAATCGAGGTCATTTGGTCCAGGATAAAGGATGTTCTGTTAACTTGCTTCCAATGCAAAAAGTGTATTGTGAGGAAACTGTTCAACTCTTCTTTGACTTCCCATTGGAACAAACAAGACTGAAGCAGGAAGGGCTTTGGATAGGATTACTAGAGATTATTAAAACTTTAGAGAGGTTAAGCAAGACTACTATGTGTTTGTGAGTGTGTAGTTTTGGAGCTGATGCTCTGGATTCCATCCCTCATTACTCCTCCAGGATCTTGCCCCACCAACTGCTGTCTCTTCTCTTTTTCTATACTTTTAACCTCTCCCTCTCTACTGGATCTTCTTATTCAGCCTATAAACATGTTTCTATGTATCCGAGAACACAGTCCCCCTTCTTCACACTGAGACACGCAGGCTTCTGGGGACTCTGGAGGCTGCCCCTCACCCCAGGATCCCTGTATATTTTTAGGAGGCAGGCTGGGTTCTTGCAACCCATGCCCCCCCCCTCCTTCAGTGAGTCAGGCTGTGGGTCTCCACCCTGTCTGGCTGTGTGAGCAAGGGATGACATCCTTAGTCTCCCTCTGGACAAACTTCATCTTCTCCCCTTATTATATCCCCTTTTAGCCACCTCCATCTGTAATTATTTTCTCGGCCAATATTTTGCAAGGTCTATCTCCATTCATTCATTTCCCATTCCCTTGACCACCCATGCCATCTAGCTGTGCCTGCATATCTCCACTGGAACACTCTAGTTAAGGTCCCCACTGACTTCCTTATTGCTAAATCCAATGAATATTTTCAGTTTTTATCTATGTGACCTTTGTCTACTTTCACACACCACTCACCACTTCCTCTGTCTTGAAATGCTCTCCTTTCCTAGTTTTCCTTCTCTTGTTTCTCCTTCAGACAATCACATAAATGTGCTGTTTTGGGGGTTCCACCCTTGGCACTCATCTCTTCACAATTTGCCCACTCTCCCTGGATGATCCTATTTACTGCCTCAATTTCCATTATGATTAAAATGCTGACAATTTCCTATATACTTATTTACTTATACCCACCTTATTCAGAAATGAACTTTAGATATCTCACTAAAATATACACTGAAAAAATTAACTGAGACGATTTAGACAAAGTCAGTGTTGGGGATGTGCTACAAATAAGGTAGAACACAAATTTGACTTTAAGAGTTCTTTACCTTCAAATTTTCTTTAACAGCAGACTTCTTTGTTAAAAATGAAATCTCATGAAATCTCATGTGGCATCCCAACACTTAAAACCAATCCAGTTGGAAAAGTTCTGGTTGAAAGTGAAAGCAGAGCTCTGTTCTTCTATCACCTGCCTATCTTCACCTGTCCAGCAGCCTCCAAAGTTCAGCAGAACAATTTCTGGAAGCTACCATCCTAACTTAGATTCAAAGGTATATTCAGAGACTCAAGTCTTAAATGAAGCACTTTAGATAATTCTTCAAGATTATTTCCCTAAGCTGAACTTTGGGTCACTATTGACTATAAGAATATAGAGAAACAGTTATTCATCAATGCACCAAACAAATTAGTAGAACTATTTTTGAAAACCATTTGGCAACATCTATAAACATAAAAACTGGACTTGTGTTTCTCTTGCTTGCTCAATAAATATTGTTCAAGTGCATTACATAATGAATCTCCTCCCATGATACCTAAGGAAACAGAGCAAATAAATAATTGGCTTAAGCTACACATTAGGAATTTGGGTAGAATTACCAAAGCAAGAAGTTTCTAAATAGGAAGTTTTCTAGGAGAAATTCCCACAGTAAACTTGTGAGACTCAAAAGAAGCAACTTTAACTTTACCTTCCCTCTATTCTTCAGTCTCTGCCTTTCTCTATCCTTTAACATCACAGAAGTGTCCCAGGAAAATTCAATGTAAAGATAGGATGGTAAAAATCTACTAGAGATGTCTAAAAACAAATTGAATATCAAGAGGAATAGTGTTGAGGGGAAAAGACATCGGGTGTGGGAAATGCACTCCACCTTAGAAAAGACTTGTGAGGGGTAAGCACTTCCTTCCCTAACTCCTGACCCATCAGGTACAAAGTTCTCAGAATAAGAGGAGTGAATGGGGCAATAAATTTGGGTCTCCAAAGGCTGATGCTAATCCAGACAAAAGAAAATAAGACTGACTCCTGAGGAGGAATCAGAGAGCCTCCAGTTTTCTGAGGATTTACTGATAGCCCAGGTAGCAAGTAACAGGAGGCCAGACATCCTGGCTGGCAAACATTTTGAGTTGCCCTTATGAGTGAAAAACATTCACAAGTGACTAAGGTTCTCAAGAATCCTTGGGTCATTTGTATCCAGGTATAACACCAAATCCACGGGATAGCTCATAGGGGACCCAGAGCAGTGCCAGAGCCTGGACCATCTGAGTTGCCTCAGAAAGGTCAAATATGATATGATACAAATATCCAGTGTTAATACAAGTGTCCAGTGTGGAAAATTGAGTTTGCTTCCCCAGCAGAGAAACATAGTATTCCACATGCAGAATTGCTGTACTGATTAAAATGTATGTTTGAGGGTAGAAAAAGATTCCCTACATTACAGTCAGACTGAGAACTTGCATGTCAGACTAAAGCCTAATACAAATTAAACAAATGAGTAACAAACCCTTCTGGAGAGGAGCTTATAATGGAAATACTGATGGGATATAATTATGATCTGGATTTTGATCACTACATTCTATTGAAACTCCTCCAGTATACAGTAGTAGTTATGTAAAATACCTGTAGACTATTGTCAAATGGCATTTTAGAAATGCATTAGGGTAAAGTTAATTTTTAAGATCCTCAAAAAATCACAGTGATGATTAAATGAGGAAGCCAACACTGCATTCTCTTTGCTACAGAGGAATTCAAGAGAGGTGAGGGGAGTGGAGTGGCTGGTAGCAATCCACTCAAGTCCTGTCTGTTTCTCCTTCACTTCTAAGAGGCTGTATGCCTTCACAGTGTATGTTGAAAATTCAATTAAAGTGCTGGTTCACAAGTGAATTTTCCCACATAATTAAACTCAACAAATACTTATGGATTGCCCTGTGGCACATACAGCCTAAGTCATAATTATTGCTCTCAAGGAATTTAAAATCTAGTGGAAGAGAGACAATACAAATGCACAAAGTACCAATATGCAAAACTATGCATTGTAGATACTATTGGGCCTTAATGCTCCTGATTTAGTTGGAACATTAGAAAAAAAGTCTATGACAACAAAGGCTTAAAAGATGAGTAAAACATTCAGGAAGAGACATAGGTGATGAGTGTTTAGGAAATGTCAGGCAGAGGGAACAATGAGAGGCCTATAAGTTCTGATTGGGGCAAAGCATTAGACAAGAGAAGTACAATCTTCCAGTGGGTGATAGTCTTCAGTACGCAGTCAGCCTGGAGTGAAAAACTGGAAAAAGATCCCATGAATGCCATGCTAATGACTTTGAACAATAAGACTGCATTATCCACTAAAGTTTTGTAATTAGAAAGTAATCCCACCAGAGTTGTTAATGTCTCCAATAAGAGCAAAACTGATAATGCCCCTCAGTGACAGAATTGTCCCCTCCTTTAAAAAAAAAAAAAGCTGTCCTGCAGATTCTTTTTATAGATTCTAAATCCCTTTACACATCTCTTTCCATCCTTTTCTTTCTCCTGTAAGCAAAGAATACTGTTCTACCCTGGCTTCAGCCCTAAAATGTCATTTAGCCCAACTTCAAGCCAAACCTGATTGAGAGGTATGCAGATGAGAATTAAGAAGCCAGAAAAAAACTCAGAACACTCTCTTTCAATCAGGCCAAACAGATTCTGCATTTTTTTTGTCATTTTCTATCTTGCTCTCAGCAGGTGGCAAGCTGAGGGTCTCAGACTCTGAATAATTGGCTGGTTTTAAGGTGCTCAATATGATGGACAATTGAATCCCATGTCTTGGTATTCAGGGAAAGTTGACTTCAGAAGGGCATCAATGCCACTTTAAAATATCCCTATCTTCTTCTTCCAGGGTATTCAATATTTGTGGAAAGAATTAGTTTTAATTTTCTGAAAGCTTTGTGTTTTCTGTGTGTGTGTGTGTGTGTGTGTGTGTGTGTGCACGTTTGCACATATGCACAGAAGAGAGCACAAATAGAGCCCTCCTCTTCCTGGTAGGAGTCTCAAGAAAGGGAAGCTTGGTAGAAATGTTAGTCTTTGAAATTCACCGAAAGATTCCATTCCACTGGTTTGATGTGACAGATGTACTACATCAAGTCTAAATTCTTCCTGGAAATGCATGTTGCCATGGTGTCGCTGTCCATGGTGCTGACATATCCCTGTGAACTATGTAGACCTGGTTGTTTCTCATAACTGGAAGACACTGGTAAATTGAAGGTCCTTGTGAGAGTTTATGTCAAGATGACTATTGTTATATTCATTTTATTTTCTATTTGAAGAGTAACTTTAATTTCTACTATATTTCAGAAAATTATGATTTACATATCCCAATGTATGCAGAGAATTCACATACTCTAAGAGTTCTATCATGTTTCAGTTAGTTACAAAATTCCCCCCTCTGGAAGGCCTGTGGACTATCCACTCTTCCCCATATCTCTCTTATAACTCTACCTGGCTTTGAAAGCACTCTACAATCTGATCAAAATACCTGTATAACCCTATTGTCTAATTTCAACACATATTCTTAGCAACAATGAGAGCAAATGCCACTTCACCCCTCACATGCTACTGTCATTCCCCTCTATTAATTGACTCATTTTGGTTCCCATGCTGTAATTCCCCTCACCTACTATGACTTTCCTTCCTGCTCATAAAATCCTAACCAGATTTCAAAGGCCAACTCGTACCCTGCCTCCTCTATGAAACCATCTTTGAAAATCCAAGTAGTTTTAGGTCTCCCTCTTATCCACATTCCTTCAGAATTTATTATTTGGAAATTTTGGCATTTCATCCTGGACCATGATGCATTTGGAAAAGAATCTCAATTTTAATTCTGTGCCATGTTTTTTAGTATCAGACAATTCTCAATTTCAATTCTAGTTCCTCCATTCCCTAGCTTAAGTGAGGTACTTACCCTTTTGGAGCCTTACTTTTTCTCTAAACATATAGAATAATGTCCACCCTATATATTATTATATTACATATGCAGTATAAATTCTTTGGCACATAGTAGGCTCTCAGTAAAAAATAAGTTTTGCTTTCCTCTTCCCCACTATTGCTTTCATACCACCTAACATGATGTTGAACACATAGTAAATGTGGCTTTACTGAAATACATACAAAATTCAGCTTGTCTACTCAACCTTGCTGTGTGCTCTACCTGCAAGAACATGGTCATTTCTTATAAAGCACATTATGGGCAGAGAAGTGTTCACAAAGACTGAGAACAAACATAAGAGACCATTTAAAATTCTTGGCTCTTGAAATGATGGTTATTGTGATGGTTAATTTTACATGTCAACTTGACTGGGCTAAGGGATGCCCAGATAGCTGGGAAAATATTATTTTCCGGTGTGTCTGTGAGGGTGTTTCCTGAAGAGATTAGCATTTGAATCAATAGACTGAGGAAAGAAGATGCCCTCACCAGGATGAGTGTCATCTCATCCACTGAGGACCAGAATCAAACAAAAAGGTGGAGGAAAGGTGAATTTCCTCTCTATCTGAACTGGGACATCCATCTCCTCCTGCCTTTGGACATCGAAGAGCTCCTGCTTTTCAAGCCTTTGGACTCGGATGAGGACTTACACCATTAACTCCCCAATTCAGAGTAGTGTCGGTTCTCACAGTTCTCAGGCCTTCAGATTTGGACTGAATTACACCACCAGTCTTCATTATTCTCCAGGTTGCAGACAGCAGTTTGTGGGACTTCTTGGCCTCCATAATTCCGTGAACAAATTCCTATAATCAATCTCTCTCTATATATACAGATATAGACATAGATAATAGATATAGATATATAGATATAGATATAGATATATAGATACAGATCTATAGATCTATACATATCCCCATAGGTTCTGTTTCTCTGGAGAACCCCAACAAATACAGTCATGTTCTCAAAGTGTGATAAGTGAGTGCAAATATTCTGAAGCCATTCACACATATTGACTAAGAATACATGTAGATGTGGAAATTTGACTCCTGAACAACCTGTGCCCAAAACTCTTTAAAATTCAAAGCACGGTGTTGGGGGAAATTTCCACTCTCTATAGCATGCCAAATTTTGACATTTTTTCCCCCTGACATTTTTTTATTTTTTATTATCAGAAAGGGCAGAATTTCTTCTGAAAAAGAGAAGAAAAAGAAGATATACAGGATATCAGTTTTAAGTGTTATTTTTGTTCTTGAAAAGGCTTCTCATAGACTTTAAAAGAAAGCTTTTTTTTCCTTCAGAGATTTATTTTGATAGAATTATCTGAGCCTTGTCAGGAGAACAAAATTTTGTGAGCCTACCATACTAGTAAAATGCCAAATTATATGCTGTAAGTTTTTTGTTTTATTACCTCTGGGTCCAGTCAAAGAGAGAAAAGAGTTTGAATCCAGAACTATTAGCATTTGGAAACAAAAGAGCGTCTTCACCGAAGCCATTCCCCCAGGGCCTGTTCCCCCAGTCCTTCGGGCTCCGTCACTCAGGTGGGAAGATGCTGTACCCACCCTCCCCACAGCTGTAACCCCCATATCCTCTACTTCTCTTCTGGAGATCCAAGGAGTTTACAAACCATATCAACTTCCTCAGCTACCTCTTTCAAAACTTTTAAGCCAGTTTTATAATGAGCGCCAGGACATCAGCACATGTGTGCCCATACACACATACCTTTAAGAAAAAGTAACATTTTACTGAGAGCTTTATGTCCACACTGGTCTATCCAGTCACAAAGAAGTAGTAATAATGCAGTAGAAAGAGTTTAGACTTTAAAACCAGAAAACCTAGATGTGAATCCCGCTCTACCACTATTCAGCTCTGCTACTTTGGGCAAATTACCTAACCTCTCTGAGCTTCAGTTTATTTGTAAAGAGGAGATGATAATATCTATGTTGAGAGGTAATGGTTAGGATGAAAAATTATATATGTAAAATACCTAATGGACTAGCTTGCCTGCAATTAGAGCTCAATAAATGATATGCTGTTATAACTGAAACCTAGAACTATGGCATCTGAGACAAATTTTAGGTGTTGGAGATACAACAGAAAGGCTACTGAAGGTGGAAAGAGGTACAAGAGGGAGCAAGTGGGTGAGGCTGAAGACATGAGTGGGGGGCCACATCATACAGGATCTCATGCGAACATGATAAGGACTTTGGATTTTTGTTCTGAGTGTGATGGAAAAGCCATAAAAATTTTTGAATATGAGAATAAAGTGATTAGATTTATATTTTAGAAGTACGACTTTTGTTGCTCTGTGGAAAACAGACTGTAGTTGAGCAGTTAGGCTACTCCGGTAGTCCAGGTGAGACCTGATAGAGGTGAGATGTGAGGAAGCAGGGGCAAGAAGTGTGAAGTGCAGTACATCTTGATGGTGGAGTTGACAGTACTTGTCGATGGAGTGGATGCATTGTGTGAGGGAGAGGGGAGGAAAAAGTATGATCTTAAGGTTTTTGTTCTGAAGAAATCAGAGAATGGAATAGCCATGACTGAGAGGGAAGACTGTGGGAGAAGCGGTTTGGGTCAGAGATATCTATTAAACATCCAAGTAGGAACTAGAGACTGAACCTCAGAGCAGAAGTGAGACAGGAATTTGGGTGTTGTCATCATATATAAAGCCAAGAAAGTTTGCTAAGGTAGATAGAGAAGAAACCTAAGGACTGAGACCCGGGGCGCTGCAATGTTTAGAGGTTGGAAAAAAAAAAGGAAATTCAGTAAAACAGACTTAGGAGGAATAGTCACTTCTGAATTTGGCTATGTAAAGGTCCTGGTAAGTGGAACGGTGGGGACAAAGTCAATAAATTCAAGAATGAGCAAAAACTGATGAAGTATAGAGAAACCCAGTATAAATATTGCTTTTTAGGAATTTTATTGTAAAGGGAAAAGGGGGGAGGTGATTGATGGCAGGAAAAGTAGAGATTAGCATTTTTTAAAGATGGAATGTATGCTGGTGGGAATCATTTAGCAGAAAGGAGAACTTAATGGTGCAAGAGAAAGAACAATTTCAGGTGTGAAGTCCTTGAGCAGACACAAGGAGATAAGATCTGAACATAAGAGGGAGGATTAGCCTTAGATACAATGGGTTATAAAAGGAAAGGAGAACAGGTTTATAGGTACAGATGCAGGAGGCTGGTAGAATAACTACCTTGCATATTCCGGAACAGTGCCTGGGCCAGGGCACATACTGGAGAGTATTCTATATTGGGGAGGGTGGCATTCTATTAGTATGAGATTTTACAGCACAGTATAGGGGAAGTTAATTTTATTTATTCCCTATTTTCCTCCCATCAAAACTTCCTGCAGTCTCTGTGGATTTCTAACCAGACTCCAGCATGGACACTGCATGCTAATGAGACAACACTTGGTCCAATCCCAGACACTGGTTTCTGAATAATTAATCTGGCACTTTACCAGCATCTATGAGCCTTGGTTTTTCTGATGATTAAATCAAAGGCCAAGGCTCTTAACAACTGTCATCTAGCTCTCTTCGGTGTGGTTTGGCTTCATGTCACAGGGAAGTCTGAACTGATCTGATGAAAGGAGAAAACCCTCCTCCCTTTTGGCCCTCCACCACACAACAGCTCAGACAGCAGGGTGTTCAGCTTAGTCATTCCAGGAAGAAGGAGGAAAATAGGATGTCCTGAAGATCCAACCCCTCACACCTGTTTCAAGTATCACCTGGACCCTCTGGCTTTCCTGAGTCTCTTCCAATCATTGAAGTGCCTTGTTTTTGTTGCTTTCTGGCAATTCTCACTCTCCCTTCTCCCTCCCCTTACCCCTCAAGTCTCCTATCTCTCCTGAATGTGATCAACAGCAATTTAAGTCCCCCAGACTACATGAGGCAAGCACTAAATTTGAAATAGTCTCCTTCCTTCTGATAATTAAAAAACAAAACCAAAAACACAGGTTTCTCTTAGCTGAAATTTGAAAACGCCAAACAGAAGCCCCACTTTTCAAACGAGCTTTGAGACTTTCTTTAAAGGTGACTGAAAGAGGGATGAAAAAGAGGATCCGTTAGCAATTGGTTTTTGTGAAGTCCTGCTGGCGCTGCAGAGCTTCCTGAATTCACAAGGGGTACCAGAGGCACTGACGTGGCAGAGATTGTTGTGGCAGAAGCAACTGGAAAATGTCCTGAGACTGAAACACAGACAGATTAACATCACCCGGGTGGGCACTAATGACTTGCACTTTGAAATGCCAGAGGCTCATTCTGCCAGTTAAGACTAGGAAAAACACATTCCTAGTCTCCAAAGACCTTAGATCTTTCCAAACTCTGCAGGCAAATGCAGCCGTCATGAATTTCTGCAGCTGGGCAGCTACTTCGTGCCGCTAGGGGAATCATTGCCAGAGTTGCTGTGGGCAGTGTAGTCACTAAAGCTGAATAAAACAATCACTGAAAACCCCCAGAGGTTAAGTTAGTAATGATTTGATTTATAATGCAATACAATCAAGCATATAGCATTTCCGAAGACCAAACTTACTTCTGTGGTACTAGGTAAAACTCTCTTTCCTCTAATCGTTTACAAGCTCAACAAGTAGTTTCTCAAGTTTTATAATTTGCCATCAACAGATAATTAGAATGTCTTTTCAATCACTGGCATCTAGATAAAGTAATTTTGTCCCAGCATGGACATTTCTAGGAAATAAACAAAAATCAAAGAGGAAAGAGCTTGCTAGAAGCTTTCTCAAAAGGAAACTCTTTCAAGAACTGCTCTAGGCTGCAGGAAGGGAATGTTCTCACACCAATTTGATTAGCAAAATAAACATGGGCTTTGAGAAGAGCAGATCAATAAAAGTATATCTAATGTGACCGAAGGAAGGAAATATCTGGTTAAACATCTAAAACTGCAAATGGATAAGGACTGATAAAATGTAATGACAATCTCATGAATCTGGTCCTAAATGAATCTAAGGGTCACAAGTAACAAGTTTCTAAAGTCAATTTAGACTTCCAAATCTGGTCAACAAATAACTTCATGGTGTACTGCATCAAGTTCTGAAAGCAGAGGGAGACGTAAAAGTGAACCTGAGTTCTTAGTCAATTTCTGATACCATTGAGAAGGCAAGACTAACAGAATGAAAGAGGATGTAATGAAATGTCAAATTGTGCAATACTGATTTAAAGTTTAGTGCAAGAGATTAAGAAATGAGAGAAATCACTGTTGGCTGAGGTGGAAGAGTTCTTGGGAGACAGAGTAACTAAAGACCCCAAATGAACCCAAATATGTCTTCTACTGGCCTGTCTGTGTCACTTTTATTACTTTGTCTTTGCATTAAGGCCATTCATCTTAAAACCGTATGGGGTAGTGGTTAAATACACTGGCTCTGGAACCAGCCTGCCTGGGTTTCAAACCTGGCTTAACCACTTACTAGCTTTATGATCTTGAGCAACTTAACTTTTCTGTGCCTCAGTTTCCTCATTTATAAAATGTAGTTAATAATAGAATCCACCTTATAGAACCATTATGAAAGTTAAATGAATTAATTTATGTAGCTCGCTCAATAAATTTATAATTTTTTGTGCATCAGAATCACCTGAGTTTATGTAAAATGTATGTCATGGGATCTGCAGCCATGGGATCTGCAGAAGTTAAAGAAACTAAGCCCCCTAGAGCAGTTAATTATATTTAGGGAGATGATGGCAGTGTGTAGTGTAGAATTAAATGAGACTTTTTTCTTTGAAAGTGTTATTTCTAAGCCACTTGGTCAGCAGGCCATTTTACTTTTGCTCTAGGGTAGCAGTCTCCAACCTTTTTGGCACCAGGGCCAAGTGCTCCTATAAGAATCTAATGCCTGATGATCTGAGGTGGAGCTGAGGCAGTAATGCTACTGCTGGGGAGCGGCTGCAAATACAGATGAAGCTTCACTTGCTCGCCAACCACTTACTTCCCGCTGTGCAGCCCAGTTCCTAATAGGCCATGGATCTTATGGTCCTCGGCCCTGGGTGTTGAGGACTCCTGCTCTAGGGTGTCTCTTCTCAACTTCTTGTACTGTTTTGCTGTGGAATACTTTTGGTGTGTTACTTTAAATTTGGAGTATATCTGATATTTTAAAAATTTAGTTATCCTTGACTTGTTCCCTTTTGTTGAAACTTTGGAGTACAGCTTAGTATTTTAATCTTCCAGCATTTTCAGTGCCTTATTTTTTAAAAAACATAATGAAATTATGATCAAGAAAATGATAAAAAAAAGAAATATGAACACAGAGAATGATTTAAAACACACAATTATTAATAATAGTAATAAATCAACACTTTCTCATATGAGAAAGAAGCATGCTGTTAAAGAATTAAACCTAAAATTTGGGAGAATGAGTACTTTTTTCCAGTGCAACACAAAAACCTCTCTGAAACTAGCTTAAGTACAAAGGTGATTTATTGGCTCATGTAATTGGGAAGCCAGGGGTAAATCTGGCTTCAAGCACAAGTGGAAATAGAAACTCCAATGAATTCATCAGGTCTCTCTCTAGTCCTTGGCTCTGCTTCTCTATGTGACATTCTTATTCTCTCCTACTACATGCAGGTGCCTTTCGGTGGGCAGGGAGAATGGCCAAGCAGCGATTAAGGATTCACATTTTCATGGTAGATGACTTTAGGATAAGACATCTGTCCTAGTAGCTGGAGTTAGTAAAGCCAATGAATTATTCCAATTGCCTTTGGGTATCCAAAACAATTGCATGAGATTCACACTAGGCCTGGGTCACGTGCTGATCCCTATGTCCAGAAGCAGGGGTGATGTTGGCAATCAGAAGTATGTATGTATGTAGGGGAAACATTGTGGAACAACCAAAAAAAACCAAAACAAAACAAAAAAACGCTGACAGTCTACTCCTTCTAACATGCAGCAATAAACACATTCTTTCTTCCCATATATAATTTAAAAAGTGCTTTAATATAACATAACTCAATTGTCCCACACTCAACTGAAAACATACCACTCATTCTCCAGTGGAAGACAACCCAAAGACACACTTTGTTTCTATATCCTGCTCTGTGTACCACATTTCTAGATGATTTGCATTCCTCCCAATAAGGCCTGGAAAGCAAGATGAGTAGTCAAGAACAACCACCATACCAGTGTCTTTGCAACTTAATTCAACAGAAAATCTATATATTCTTTCCTAAGCTTAAGTAAACTCTAATAATCTCCTCCAAATTAAAATGAAATTATCAGAAGGGAAGTTACATAATAGTGTCCAACTTTTGAAAGGTAAATTATTTTCAATTTTTACAGAGACACAGTTGAAACAGAAATTTCACATTATCTATTGGTCATAGAAAACTGAATTTATTTTCGAGTTCCTTAAAAACAAAACAAACCAAAAAAAAGTCAGTTAACCAAGACATTTAAGGGATTCATGTTAAATTTTTAGGAATTAACCATGACTGTTAATAAGACTTCATAAAGTTTAGTTCAGCTATTACAAGGATTATAACTGTCTTCTGTCTCGAAGGGACTCAGTTGTATAGTACATTGAAATGCCAATTATGTTTGACTACTATTCTATATTGATTTATCCAGACACTATCTGCCCTGTGGGAAACACATAAACTTTCAGCCTTCACACATGGTAATACTGGGAAAATATCAGCAACAAGCCCTTGTTGCCAGTGTTCGTTACTTTCTTTAAAGTAAATGACCCTGCATCTGTCTTCCTGGTTTGTGTGCTTATGAAAGAATTATTGTTTGACAGAAGTGTTGCTAAAGGGTGTAACAATGACAAATTAGACCTTCACTTATAATGAGAATCTTGGGGCTGTGTGCAAATAAAGGTCTAAGCAGAATATTTTTTGAATAATTGGGAATTAACATACATGAATAAATTTGGATGCGAAAGATGTAGTCACAGATGGAAGAAGCCCTCGATTCATCAGACAAGTTGCCTTAAGAGAAATACAATCATAGCTAAACATTAAATCTGCTGCTTAAAATATGTCAAGGCTTTCAAGCAAGATAGGCTTTTAAACTCAAGGCAATCACTTGGTTCTTTACACTCACTACTTTGAATGTATTTGTGTGAAAATTGGAGGGGACTCCAAAAAGGCCAACAAACAATTATGAATGATCAGTTCTATTTTGATTCTTCATGATTCATCATAAATTGTTATGAGTCTCCCCACACTGACCCAAAGGTTAATTGACCAAAGTGAAACAAGACTAATGTCCATTGCCTCATAAATGTCCCATTCAGGATGTTGAGTACCACACTTTCAGCTCAGAATTTGAAGGTAAATGTTTCTTTCTTTTCTTCTTTTCTTTTTTTTTAAAGATTTTCATTAAAATACAGCTAACATACAATATTGTATTAGTTTCAGGTGTGTGTGTGTGTTTTTTTTAAAGTTTGGTCTTAAATGAAAATCTTTCTTAGACTGTAATGGCTATAATCTCAGATATTTCATACTTTATGTTAAATGGTTTAGCAAAATACCAAGTTTTGATGTTTGAGCAACTATTTGCTGGAGAAGTCAATCAACCATGCTGTTCCTGTAAACAGGTCTCCAGCTCTCATTGGTACAGCCTGGTGTATTTGTCTGCCTGGTGGACAAGACTGAGTACAGAGTTTTTCAAACTCTAAGTCATGCAGTATTGAGTAATGAAATCAAAATACAACCAGCTTTTAAAGATCTTTTTCTTTATAAACATTAAAAAATTTATATTAAGTGGAGGGACTAGTATAATCAACTCCCATACATCCATCACCTTGATTCAATGATTATCAAGATATTTTCACTTTTGCTTTCTATATCATTTTATTCTTTCTTTTATTCTTTGGGGAAGTATTTTAAAGAAAATTCCAGACAGCAAGTTAATTTACTTCTATATATGCCAGAATGTATCTCTAAAAAATGTATTTTCTTATAACCACAAATCCCATTACCATGCCTAAAAAAGTTAGCAATAACTGCGTATTGTGCAAAATACGTTAAGGGTCTAAAAAATGTCTCCTTAAAGCTGTTTTTTTAGAATTAGGATAAATCAGCATTAAAAAAATGAAATAGAAGAAAATAGATTAATAAATAACCTAGTGCATCACATGAGTAAGGCTCATTATTGTTTTATAAAATTTATTTTTGTATGTGTGTCATTTCTAAAATGTACTTTCTTACTTTTGGTCATAGTCACAGAAGCATGAAGGCCACTGGTTTAGTGATTCTCTCTGGGCAGACTCTGGAGTTTAAGGAGGGATGTATTTACAGGAAGAGGTGCTCTCTATCTTTGTTCTTGCTGTTGTTCCTTGTGCCTAGAATTCCCTTTGCCACCACGTTCACTATTTCATATATTCCCAAGCCTCCAAGGGCTGAAATGCCATTCCCACCATGGAATCTTCTGTTCTCCTGCCCAGTTGTCACTTGGTTTGCCTCTTTTTCATTGCACTCATCACATGGCTTTAATTAAGATTATCTGTATACAATAGTGTGTGTTTTATCCTCCCATAAATTAAGCTCACCAATTATAGTACGCATAACTTCTTTGCCCTGAAATGGAACTTACCCAGTGCTTTGCTTACACGAAGCACTTAACAGTTGAGTAAACTGAATTAGGAGTTTGACACACTAGTATAGGTTATTAGGAAGGGAAGAGATTGGTGTCAAATATCAGACCCCAATGAGGGACTGGAAAAGAACCCAAATTCATGGGGTTTAGACTTGATTATGAAAAGCAACAATAATAATAGTACTACGTTATTTTTCAGAGCTTCCTATGTGCCTTGTACTGCAAGTGCTTTTCTTATTTTAACTAATATTCCCCCAAAAATCCTGAGAGGAAGGGGTAGGTATCACCAGTTTTACACAATAAGGAAACCAAGCAGTACTTAAGTACTTTTGCAAAATCTAGCTTTTCAGCTGTCTGAGTAAGATTCTATTCGGAGGTTATATCATTCATTGGGACATGGATCATTGATTTTCTAAGCAACATTTGAATCTATTTCATAGTTCAAAATAAGCTAAGGGAAAAACCAAGGATGATCAACCTGGACTTCTCTTCTACTTGTCACAGCTTCTGGAATCTAAAGAAATCTGAGAAGAACTTGGGAAGTCTGAACTGAAAAACAAGTAAACACCATTCTTTCTCTCTTACAGACACATGTGAAACACACAGACATACATATGTGTGCACACACCTTGTATGTGTTAGCAACTATTTATCCTTCCAATCTCAATCTAAGGATTCTTTCCCTGGGAACCTTTCTGACTCCTAGGTGAGACATACGCTTTTACAGAAACATATTTCTTTCCTTCAGAACCCTTGTTTCAGTGTGTAATTAATTTGTGTAATTATTTAATTAATATCTGCTTTGCCCTCTGAAATGTAAGCTCCATAACTGTAAGGGCTGTTCCTGCTTAACTTGTGGCTTGGCAGATCTTAGGTGTTTAATAAACAATGAATACACTCATGAGTGAATAAATCAATGCCTAGACAAATTTCAACAGTTGCTTCATACTTCAAGAGGAAGCCTGGTATGGTAACAGAGAGAATACTGGTTGAAGATTAAGAGTTTCAGGGGTAGAAGCAATTAGTAGAGAACATCAATTCATTCTCACCACTACCTCTATTAGCCTTGTTCATCTGTAACTTGTCTTTTCTTCTATGACAATGGCTGGAACAGTCTTGATTCTTGTTTAAAGTCAACTCCTTTACTTTTGTATGGAATCCCATCTCCTCTTGCCTACTCAGTGTACTCTTTCTCTCTCTCGTGCATTATTAGTTTTTCACTTCCAGCTGCAGCACTGACCAATAGAATTTTCTACGCTGATGGAAATGTTCTCTGTCTGTGCTGTCCAATAAGGTAGCTACTAGCCATTGTGGATATTGAGTACCTGAAATGTGGTTAATCACTGAGGAACTAAATTTTAAAATTTAATTTAAAGTAACTTAAATAGTTAAATGTGGATAATTCCCATCAGCATCAAACACACTGTTATTTCTTCCATCTTAAAAATATTAACTTCCAGTCTACAGCCATGCCACCCTGAATGTGCCCGATCTCATCTGATCTTGGAAGCTAAGTAGGGTCGGGCCTGGTTAGTACTTAGAGGGGAGACCACCTAGGAATGCTAGGTGCTGCAGGCATTAAAAAAAAATTACCTTCCCTTGACTTCACACCCCCTTCTAGGTACCACCCCCTTTCTCTGCTCCCTTTTTCACAGTATAGTTTACAAAAGGTCTCCACTGTCCCTTCCTTCATGTACTGTTAAACTCACTTAAAGCAATCTTTTGACTCAATGTATCATCAAGATGGCTCTTCTCAGCATCACCAGGGACCACTGAGTTGCCAAATCCTATGGTCAATGTTGAGTGCTCATTTTACTAGAACTAAAAGCAGCATTTTACGTGGTTGATAATTCTCTCCTTGAAAGACTTCTTTCTGTTATTTGGGACCACATCACTTTCTCTTGGTTCTCCTCCTACCTCTCTGGCTATTCTTTCTTAGTTTCTAGTGCTGGATTTTCATCTTCACATTCTCTATATACTGAAATGTCACAAGCCTCAGTCCTTGGACCTCACCTTTTGTCTATCTATATTTTTTTCCTAGATGCAGTCATCCATTCCCATGGCTTCAAATATTAGGTATAGGCTGTAGATTCCCAAATGTATCTCTAACTCTGAACTCCAAACTTGTTTATCATATAGCCAACCCCCTATTCAAACTTGACATTTAGATGTCTAATAGGCACCTCAAGCTTAATATTACAGACCACTTTTGATTTCACCTTTTAAATCTGTTTTCCCTCAGTCCTCCTCATTTTAATCAGTGCCATCTTCACCTTTCAAATTGCTCAGGCCAGAAAATTTGTAGTCATTAACTTACACTTCACAGCCAATCTATCAGTAAATCCTCTGGGTTCTACAATTTAAATAGAGTGAACTTGACCCTTTCTCATGATCTCATTTGCCACTACCCTAGTGCAAGCCCCTATCATCTCTAGTCTGGATTGTTGTAAACTCTTCCTCACTGGTCTTCCAACTTTTATTTACCTTTATTCCCTTAAAATCATCACTCCAAACAGCAGCCAGAGTGATCCTTTAAAAATCCAAATGGATTAGTTTGTTCTTTTTGTTCCTTAGATTCCACATATAAGTGAAATCATAAACAGACTCACAAATATAGTGGACAATTTGGTGACTGACAAAGGGGAGAGGGGTTGGAGGGCTGGGAGAATGGGTGAAGGGTTAAAGTACAAATTAGTACTTGATAGTTGGTTATGGGGTTGAGGAGCACAGCAGAGAGAATGCAGTTAGCATTAATATGATGGCTAGCTGGAGGGCCAGGGGAGGAAGGGAGCAATTGGGGGGGATCGTTTTATAAACTATATAGATGTCAGACCAATGTACTGTATACTTGAAACTAATTTAAATAAATTAATTTAAATAAATACATGAAAATAGATTCATTTCATGGCAACACACCAAACATTCCAGCGGTTTCCCATCTCTTTTGGAATAAAAAAGTCCTTACAGTCCCTGCATGATCTGGCCTTCAACCACCTTAGACCTCCATGCCCACTCTCTATCCCCTGCCTTATTTTTTCCTCACATCCACACTGTCCTTCTTACTCCTCTTTGCAAGGGCCAAACATTCCACTCTCAATCCCTTTACCCGGATTTATTTTACATCACAATTCTTATCTATCTTCCCAAACAAAATTTGGAATGCTTAATCGGAATCCAGACTTGGTCTGTTTTATTCTCTGCTGTACCCCCATTTCAAATAGCGCCTGGCACTGAATATGTGTTCAATAAATCATTGTCGAAAGAGTGAATAAATTATATTCCTAATGCCTAATAGTATAACCTAGAGTAGATTACTTAACCTTTTTGCTCATCTCAAAATACACATTTATTCAGTAAATACTTAATACAACCTTCTGGATCCCCGGAACCGAGTATGTGCTTGGGCTACAAGAAAAGGTCATACAGTCCCTGCTCTCAAGGAGCTCAATGTTCAGTGGGATGAACAGCCAAACAAGAAATTACCGTGGAGGGCTTTCGAAGGCAGCTGAGTATTCTCTTGGGAATGGGTAGGATACAGCTAAGTGAAGAGAGAGGGGAAGACCGTTCCCGACTTTCCACGTGTACATTTTCCAGACTGTAAACCCTGTGAAGGCAATTATCTCGATTTACCTCCAGACTGTCATATCGTTTTTACCTCTGAGGCTGGCGCATTTACTGAAGGGGCAGAGCGGTAGGTGGGGAAGATAATGAGTTTAGTTCCAGCTTTAAAACTTATACCTTTGTTAGAACCCATCTACTTCATAAAGCCAGGCACTGCTTATGGACTTAGGTTTGGACTTACGTATTTCTTTACACTGTCCACTGGCCCCAGTAATGCAAATCGCACTTTGTTTAACCTTAGAGGCCCCTAGCACAGTGCAAAGGTCCTCAACGTTTTTTCTGTCCCACATTTCTGGGAGCGATGGAATGTTCTTATCAGCGCGGGAACGTGGGCGCTGAGAAAGAACTACTGAACGCCGGCGGCAACATCTGCCCTCGGAAGAGTCCTGCTCCACACTCTGGCATCTTCATAGTCGGCTCTTCCGGAGAGTGCTCGAGTGTTCTCGCTAGTTGGCCTCCCGCAAGGCCCTGCGCTAACTTGGGAGGAGTCGACCTCTTCCGACTCCACCAACTGAAAAGCGCAGGGGTGGAGCGACTTATCGTGCTGAGATGAAGGACAGAAGACGAAATGAGAAGCTTCTTTAAATAACAAATACAACCACATTGTAATTTAAACATGGCATAGGGTCATGTCTCCTCAGATAAATAGCTTTTTTCCTTCTTCCAAACTAAAACAGTCCTTGCCTCCCCCTACATCTGGGGCTCTCGGTCTTTGGTCTCGCCCGTGCCGGGCGACCTCGCAGTCACGTGCTCCCCCTGTCCTTCTCGCTGAACGTGGAGCCCGCAGTGGGGACAGCCGAGCCATGGCAGCCCTGCTGAGACCCGCCGGCTGGCTCCTGCGTGCTGCGGCGTCCCCGCGCCTCCCGCTCTCCTTGCGCCTCCTCGCTGGCACCGCAGGCCGGCCGCACGCCGCCCTGTGTCACCGCAGCGCACGCCGCGCTGGGCCCATCGCCGGGTGAGCGCCCAGGCACTTCCCTTAGCCCGCTTGCAGTGTGGGCATCCCCCGAATTCTTTGACGCTGCCAGGGGACGGGTCCCTCTTGGGTCCCTCTTGTGTCCCCTCTTCGCTGCGCCAGGGACAAGCATCCTGGGGCCTCGGACCGAGCTCCCTCCCGGGTTTTTTTGGCTAATTGGGTTGGTCGCCTTCAAAAGGTCATGGTCGCGGGCATTGCTTGCTTCCGGCCTGGATCCTTCCCTCAGGCTACCTACTGCCTATGAAGCTGAGGGGACTTTGAAGTCTTATGCTAGTGTCAGATTTTACTCTTCTTTAGGATTGACCCACTTGACTGCTGTCCCACGTGCAAGCATTATTGTTGATCAGTAACAAACTAGGTGCTAGGACTTAGATTTTGAGAGTTTGTTTTTTTGGGAGGAGGGGGGTAGATAGCTTGAGAATTTGGTGTGAGCTAAGTATAGATCAGAGAAGGACGTTTTATTATGTTAGTTTGAGTTTTTCCCTACATTTTCTTGGAGTTTGTCTCCCAGTATTTACTAGGGTATGGTATTGGTTGAAAATTGTCACAGTAGGCTCTGTATCAATGAATGAATAAGTGAGCACACGCAAAGCACTCCATGGGGATATGGAGAGGCAAAGGCAAGTTAAATTCTCAGTGGATGTCAAACGTGTAAATAAATGCCCTCATGGGTTGAGATTTATTAGGATATAAATTTAGTATAGACTTTGGTAGTAGAGGGGATAGAGAAGTTTGATGAAAGTGTTAATTTGAATAGTGTTCTGAGAAAGTCAGATGGGTGCCAAGATTTTAGAATCAGAGAAAAACTGATTTTGAAAGAATGGTGTTTAAAGGTACTTTGGGAGACAGTTAAGGATATGGAATAGGCCAGATCTCTATTTATTTGCAGAATGCCATTGGACAAGTTACTTAACATCTCCAGGCCTCAGTTTCCTTAGTTATAAAATGAGAGTAGTAATAGAGTTGGTAGTATTGTAATGTAAAGCACTTAACCTAAGGCCCGGTACCTAGTTAGTGCTTTATTAGTTACTATAATCATAACTGTGATTACATGGCTCTTTGTGGGCCAGCCTGAAAACCTCTGCATAAAATTATATAGAGGAAATGTTTTATGACTTCTTAACAACTTAGTTATAAATCCTTGCAATGTAGTCTGCTGGTAACCTAGAGCCTGCCTGGATTTTCTCATTAGGCCTCAATAGTTAACCTTCAGAAATCGTGCCTCTGGTTCTGTGCTATATCTCTTGGCTTTCAAAGAGTTTCTTTGAAAAAGGTGTGCTAATTATTCTCATTTTTCTAGTCCTTAACCCTGTGAGGCCAGAGGAGGGTCGATGTTATCGTTCATCTTCACTGTTGCATTTGAGGGGAACAACAGAGGGAACACGATGTAATAGAATGGGTATTATTAAAAAGTTCTGGGTGTTCATCAGACCTAGGTTCCATTTACTTGCCGCGTAATCTTACCTAACTTCTTTGATCCTCAGTTTTATTATCTATAAAGTAGAGGTAACAGGCCTTTCCCTTTTCTTTGTAAAGTTTATTTCTTGTCATTCAGGACTCCACTTAAATGCTGTCTTTTCAGAGAAGCCTTATCTCAATACTCAATCTAGAAAACCACCCTATTCTGGTTTTATCATGGCACCTCTCACTTGTCTGATATTTATCTTTTCTCTGTTTTCTTAGTAGAAAATGAATTGCATGAGAGCAGAACTTAGTTTTGTTCATCGCTGTATAGTCAGGTTATAGCAAGTAATAAGGAAGTTTTTTTTTTCCCTGGAATCCGAACACTTTTTCTATAGTCTTCTGTTCCTCAGCCTGTAAGCATACCAAGATCTTTCCTACCTGAAAGACAAAACCTTTCCAAGACTCTGGACTTATTCTAGATGCTTCCCAGTCTCTCTTCCCTGTCTGCACTCCCATCTCCTTCATTTCATTTTCTACTCACTCTTCTACTCACTGCAATCACTACCGCAGAAGCCATCATTGTCTTTTTTTATTGTATATTTTACAATTATAAAACTCATGTGCCTTAGGAACAATTGCAAAATATAAGGGAAAGCAATAAACTAAAAGTCACCCTTAATTCTATCACTCAAAGAGAGCCATTGATATATATATAACTCCTAGTCACTTATGTATGTATAAGAACTGTGAGATGATCTACTTTCACAACCTTGACCTCTGGGATATTACTTCCATTTCCCATTCACGAGACCCTTTTCTTGGCATCAGTGACACCACTCTTGTTTTTCTTTAGGATTTTTCTCACTGGCTTTATTGCATCCTTTTTCCTCTGTTCATCTCTTAAATGCTGATGTCCTGGGGGTTTTGTCCTTGGTCTTTTGTTTTCTCATTTTTTTCATTCTCTTTCTTTGACCTCTTTTGTTTTCAGGGCATCAGCCCTACCTGCCTATCTGATGATGGCCTCATTTTTTCTCCTGTATATAGACTGTCTAGTAGACACCTCCACTGGTTAAACTACAGGTACTTCAAACCCATCACATCTTATATTGGACTCGTTTTCCCTCTCAAATCTGTTCCTCCTTTGTTTCCCATTTTAGTGAATATTGCTATTTTTATCTGCTTCCTCAAGATTTCTCATTCATATTTTATTGACACTCTCTGCCCCTTCTGTTCCCTCTGCATTGATTGCATAAATGATTAAGACCTGTTAGATCTACTTCATCTGGAATGAATCTCCTCCACATCATTTTCTAGTCTCCCTGGTAGTTTGATTATGTCTTTTTCTTACTTACAAATAGACATTGTGGTGGCTCCCATTAGTTTCAAGATAAGATGCTTCATAATCTGGATATACCTCTGAAGCCTAGCTGCTTATGAGTTCTTTCTCATGGCATCCTGTAGCCATACCAAACTACTACTTCGAAGTCAGCAGGGCTTCTGAAACTATAATGAGCATAAAAATTCCTTGGGGATCTTGTTAAAAACGGAGCTTTTGATTTTGTAGATCTGGGCAGAGGACTGAGATTCTACATTTTTAACAAGCTTCCAGGTGATAAAGGTGCTGCTACTGAGCAGTAAGGCTCTTATGGTCCATGTTGCACATCTCCTTGCCTTTGAATATTATGTTCACTTTTGAGATGTGTCTTCCCTTCCTCCTAATCAAGTGTTCCCCTTCTCTGTTAAATCTTTCTTGACTGCTTCTCCCATTTGACCGCTCCTTTCTTGTGCTTTTTCTCATAACCCGAATCGCTAAAGCTTCCATTAACTTGATTACATGTGTACCCACCAGCACTCCAGACCTGGCTCTAAATACTTGTAAAGCAAGAACTTTGTTTTATTTTTTGTTTGCCTTGGGTTCAGTATATCAATGAAAATCTTAGACATTGAGGAAGGAATATTGTGAGATGCAGAGAAGTTTGAAGGGGTATTTAACCCATTCATATAATGCAGTTAATCTCCACAAGTTTACCCTGATTTGATTTCCAAAAATGACTTGTCTGAGGACAAATGAGTATTATTGAGTGAAATTATTAGAATTTATTAAATTGTTTTAAAAAATGAAGCACCAAAAAGTATATACTTTTATATTCTTTAGTCTTGCTTTTTATTTTCCTATTTTATTACTTTTTTTTTTTTTTTTTTTAAAACAAACGTTTTCTTAAAAACCAGCTCTTACCCTATCCTCTTTTGGGAAAGTGAAAGAACAGACACTTTTTGCTTTCTCACACTATTTTTTCCTCACACTTCTGGATCAGATGTTGCCTATATATTTCTTGTGAGAATTTTTAGAATATTTGTGTGCTTCAGAGGAAAGGTAAGCTTTGAGCTAAATTAGTTTGGAAGTAGATCTAGATCAATGATTGACTTAAAGGTGAAGATCACATATTGCCCTATGACAGAACACTATAACTTTCAATGTTGGAAGGAAGAAAAACTTTCCCTTGTTTACCTCTCAAAAAAAAAAAAATCTTAACAAATATTAAGGGCCTGTCCGGGTCCTTTGGGGTTGCAGTTCAGCCTCTGCTTCCTGTGTTTATAAGTTTATCAATTACAGAGGGCTGTGATAGGCACATGTATAACTATTACATATGTGCTATCCATAGGAAAATATACTGTGGTATTTCAGTACATTTGTTTTGTGATAGAGGATCACTTGAATTTAAGAAGATGGGAATGAGTAGTCAGAGTGTTCTAGGGGAAGAGAAGAGAATGAAGAGACTTGGAGGCTGTACTTTTATCCTGTATGGCTACATGGGGTAGGTGGGATGTTGTAGAAGTTGATAACTACAAAGGTCATTTGATTTCTTGAAGCTACCAAGGTTGATTAGAAAGTTGGTTACTTGATGTTTGGAAGCCGTTGGAGGGTTTTGAGAGGTACAGGTTTTTGACAAAGTTTACTTAGACTAATGAAGAGATAGAGGCTGGACATGGACAGAACAGTTAAGGAACAACATTGATAGTATAGATTAGGGCTAATAGGGCCTCAACTGCAAAACCGAGGAAGAGAGATTTCCTTTTCTTGAGAGAGAGAACAAGAAATTGGTAAGGATGTTAGCAAAATTAGGAAGAATAGATTTGGAGATTAGTATCAACAGTAGTACTTTTATAGTTTAGGTATGAATACATCACACATACATTTCATCTTCTGTGGGTTGATATTACAAAGTAGGAAACTGGGGCTTAGAAGGGTGAAGTAATTTATCCAGAATCTCTGGTTGAGATTTGACAGCAGATACTGTGATTCCGTCTCCTGTAGTGTTTTGAATATGCTGCTGTGTTTTAGGTGCTGAAGGGATTACTTATGGGCATAAAAACATTTTTTAAAAAGACAGTACATGATACCTTATAAATTTAGGAATTAAAGACTCTCACTGGTAAGTAAGGGTATGATACGATCTCAAAATGTGAACTCTGGAAGGGATCTTTAGAATAATCTAGTCCATCCCATTCTCACTAGATTCTAAAGACATCTTTCTCCATGTCACATCATAGGTCCCAACCTCATTAACTGAGTCTTCATCCCTCTCTATCATAGTTGAGAGAAATGGAGGAGCCTGAGATGGAGGGGCATCTGGATAGGGGGAAAGGAATGGCATTAGTGTTTCAAACCAGGAGACTTGTCAAAGTGTGGAAGGGTTGCAAATGGCTCTCTTAGTCTAAAATTCTGTAATTTACCGTAAAGCAGAAAGCTGTGTTTGGGGGATAGCATAACTGGGCAAGACTTTGGAGAATTGAGGCCTTGCAAATAGTTCAGGAAGAAGGCCCTTGTGACAGCTCTACAAAGACTTAAAAAAAAAAGAACAATTACCAGGTGTTTATTGAGTACATTATATAATGAGCTTCACTGAGCACTGTTTTGTTAGGAATCTTATGTTTGTTTTTTTTTTTATGTGATCGTTACAAGGTAGGTTTTTTTCTTCTGCTGAAGAAGCTTAGAAAATTCCTTAGATCAAATACCTTTCCCAGAGTCACATAGTTGTTAAATAGTGTAGTTTGGATTTGAATAGGGCTTTTAAAATAAGTCTCATGCTTTCTGCTAATACATTTAAAAAAAATGCTGTAGTAAATATGTAGTTAATATTTACACTTACATTGCTGGGTCCTTTATGTATACTTTCTCATTGTTACCTGAACATTAGGCTTTTGTGTACTGCCTTCACATTTTTTTTTGCCATATCTGAGTACTACCTAAACAATTTATATTTAATATTTTTCTTGACATTGTTTTTAGGTTTAAACTGACATTTTTTATAATTTTATCTTAAGCAGGAATGCTAGTAAAATAAAGAGCTTGCTATGGTAGTTATTTTTAAATATTTATTAAAATAAATGGACCTACTAAAATGAAAATCTTTATATGCTATCTGAAATTATCTTCCCTAGCATAAATGTGATATTTTAGGAAACACTGCATATCTCAGTTAATCTTTTTGATATCCTCGTGAAGTAAATACCGCATTAATAAGAAAGGAGCTGTCAGGCCACAAGAAGACATGGAGGAATCTTAAATGTTTGCTAGGTGAAAGAAGCCAGTCTGAAAAAGGCTACATACTTACTGTATGAGGCAACTATATGACATTCTGGAAAAGGCAAAACAAAACAATAGAGACAAGTAAAAAGTGGTTGCCAGGGGTTCAGGAGGAGAGGGTAAGGGATGAATAAGTGGAGCACAGAGCATTTTTAGGACAGTGAAACTGTTTTGTATGGTACTGGAATACATGTCATATATTTGTCAAAGCTCATAGATATGTACAGAGTGAACCCAATTATAACCTCTAGACTTTAGTTAATACTATATCAATCGGTCATTTGTAACAAATGTATCACTAATATAAGATGTTAATAGAGAAACCGTGTGGAGGGGGAAGAGGGTGTATGGGAGCTCTATTTTCTGGACGGTTTTTCTGTAAACCTAAAAATATGCCTTGTAAAGGTAAAGTATTAATTAAAAAATGGTAGAGGGTTAAAAGGGAAGTCCCATGGAAGCCTGCTTATAAACCTTTGTGAAATACAGATGTTCAATTATAAAATCGTTATTTTTTGTTCTAAAGAGGCAAACACCACCACCAATTTTTTTTAAAAATGAGAAAAGTAACTTTATTATTTATTTTGCCAGAGAAAATTCATAGGTACCTTGAATATTAGTGGTGAGCGCTGGAGTCTCAGGAGGGAACTTCTGAGCCATTTATGACTCTTTGATGAGGTGATGAAACAGTAATTTCTCCTATGTGGTTACATAAATTTTGGTCATCAGAATTTGGAGGCAGTGCATTCCAGCTTGTGCTGGCCTGATGGGTAGGTAGGTGCCTACCTTGCATGCACCCGCCCTTGGCCTTGTTCTTTTTTGTCCTTTCTTTCACAACATACTATTGCTCCAGGCCATGAAATTCTTATTTCGTTCAAGGTGTGTACAAGTGAATTTAAAAATAAATTCTTGGCCTAATAATAAATGTAGAAAGCATTGCCATGTCAGGAGGCACTGGAGAATCCTTTGGTTTAAATGTGAAATCTTTCCCCCACCCCAATTTATTTTATAGTAGATTCACATTTGAACTTAGCTAATGAAAGCCAAGCTATTCTTCATACACTTATATGAGACTTAGCTACATTCATTAATGATTTATTTGAAAGAAAAATTAGCGTTAGAATGAATATTCAGAATGCTGTGCTGGTTTATTACTGTCTATCTTCTGCCTGAATTTAATTTGTGTTTCTTTGATCTTACATTTAAAGAATGCATTTTAGCAAAGGCTTTATTTTTTTTTTTTATGCTCTTTCACAGTTTATCATATTTGGTTTGTGTGAAAAACTTTGGCAGATTTCTTCACTACAATTTTGAAATGTTTATATTTGTCAGCTTTTGTTGTTGAACAATATTATTGCACACTCACGTGAACTTGACATTTTTCTGGGTAACTTAAAAATAATGTTATTTTGTGTTTGCTTGACCAACATGGGCATAGTTTAGTAGCAGCTGATCCAGTAGCCAAGTAAATGACCAGAGCAGACCTTTGAAAATAAGGGATCAATATATGTAGGAATGTATCTTCTGTGGTTTGTAGGTAATAATTTAGCACAATTAGCTCATTTAACAAACGAATCAACTAGCCATCTACACTGTACTGCTCATTAAATTTACAAGGATAAGACATTGTCTGAGTTAGTATCCTGACTTTTTCTATTTTATTTTTATTACATTCTGTTTATTTACTTAAGTGAAATCATTGGTGGGCAGAGTGGTTATGATTTGTCCCAGATCCTAGTGGTAGCATTTCTAGTCTAGTATCAGTTACTGCCTCTGTGTTTTACATAACTTTGTGGTGAAATTGCTGGGGTAGCTTTCTTTAATGTAACATCACATACTTAATCCTTCAATTTGTGACTGGTTTTCCACATTAATGACATAGGGTAGGAAATCAATAGTTTTATTATTAAAGATTATTACTATATAAATTACTATATAAATATTTATTTTGGTAATTGACTGGTAAAAAATATACATGTCAGAAAAAAATATATACATGCCTGAAGGCATTCCTGGATTAACAAGTAGAATTTTTTCACTATACTTAATTTATACTTAACTATGTATTATTTAGTTGTTTGTACTTACTGGCTGCTATTAGAAAATTAAAAATATTTTGCAGTAAATATATAAATCTTTGAATTAGTAATTGTGTATAAATGATATTTGAATGCAGAGAAAGTTTAAATTTAATTCAAAGATTTATGACAAGGTTTCCTTCACACATAAGGATTATTTTTAAGTTTGGTATTTGTCAATCAGGTACAGCTTGTATTTCTACAGTATGGAATACCTCTGATTTCATGTTTTAGAGCCTTTAGCTTGCATGTTAGACCTGTGCTATTAAAATATTGAATGGTTTAAAGGTTGTTTGCTCTTTATAAACACACACATACTAGTCTGACCTTACCTAACATAAACATTTTTTCGTTTGACTTCCTGAAAATTAATGATGTTTAACACCAGTAATCTAGTTTTATTTTTGGTAGTTTTCATTAAGGGAGATTAAAAAAAACACTTAAAACACATCATATTATGGTTTATTTTGAAATGGTTCCTTATGGAAGGTTATCAAGACACTGTCAAATAAGAGATTTACTTTGCATACAGTTTGTATATGTGCGTGTGATTTTATTTAAAGCGAAATTCAAAACTTTCATACCAGTTTATACTTCTTGAGCAGAATGCTATTGTACTATGAATTTATGTATTTAGTAACTCATAAAAAAGCTTTGTATAAATTTTGCTCAAAAAGATGACCTAAAAGGATCATAGTTGACTTAGTTTATTATTAATTGTGTTTCATTTTATAGAGGGCTACTGAGCCAAGCCAGACTGTATGCCACTGCTGCTGAAAGAAAAAATTATCTTCAAGAGGAGCACACCTCTCAGAGGAGGAATGCCAGTCAATTTGATTGGGCTCTAACGAGACTAGATAATTCTGTCCGAAGAACTGGCCGCATCCCAAAGACTCTTTTACAAAAAGTCTTTGATAACACCTGTGACTCAGGTATTTCAAAATTTTCTGTTCAAAAAGTTGAAACTTCTTAATAAATACTTGTTTGGGGGCAAGCTCGTTGTAGAGCACATTATTTGATGCTTTTAATTTTGTTTGTTATTTTTATTGATCACATGGTTTTATGTTATTGTTGTGATCTTTCTTGTCTTTCTGACTCATCAGGGCAAATTTTACGTAAAACATTTTGTTTCAGGTGTTTATTTCAAAAGCAAATAAAAATCTCCCTTTTGCTTTCTACGGTTTACAAGTGATTTTCAGTGGTAAATTTTCTTGGAAGATACTGGTTTTTCTTATCTTTCATCGTATAGTATCAGCTTTCCGTAAGATGACCATAAGTGACAGATTCCTGGGAACACTGATAATATTGCCCTTTTATTTTCACTTAGCTATTAAAGTCTGAGTCACTTATGAAACTTTGATAATCTGGTGAAAGCTTGTAGGCCCTGTACTCCACTTCCCCTGCCCCTGAAAAAAAGCCTACATGCAGTAGTTTCAGAGCATTTACCAGCTTCCTAAATCCCGTCCATGGGTTCCAGTCACATTAAAAAGCTATAGATTCTAATGATGAGGGATACCAAAGAAGTGTCAGTTATAATTAATGTACATTTAAATACTGTTTTTCATTTTCTCTCTTTCATTTAAAGTTGTACAACTATCACCACAATCAATTTCAGAACAGCTCTTTTACTGCAAAAAGAAACCTTCATACTCCCATCAGCCCCCAAACTCTCCCATCCCTTCCAGCCCTAAGCAACCACTAGTGTACTTTCTGTCCATTATAGATATGCTTATTCTGAATACTTCATATAAATGGAATCATACAATAAGTGGCTCGCTTTTGTTTTTGTTTTAAAATCAGCTTTCGGGGACATGTAGATAAAGGACATGGATAAAGGGTGAAGGAAGTTTATATTTTTTGTAACTATTTATAAACCGAAAATTGATATTCATGGGTTTTAATTGTGCTGCTTTGTACTATTTCATAAGATACCGAGAAGTTTAGCCTTTGAATTGCTGTAAGCACTGCTTATAAATTAGGTTCTTTGTATTTTTGTATTCTGTGGTCTTGTAGATTATATAGATTCATAACCTTGCATGCCTTAATAAAACAGACTAATTTTTAAAAACATAATTTTTAGTAATATTATAAATTGTACTTGTGGATTAGGATACGATTTTTCCAGTTTACAGGTATTCTCTTAATCTTATCTTTAGGGAGGCAGGAGAATTTTGAATATTAACAGAATTCAGTTTAAGTTTTGATATTTAGCTATATGATATCAGTACTATGTTAAATGTAACCCATTAACCTTTTTTCATAGGTTGCCCAGGTGGTAATCAAGCCTTACTTTTGCTGCGCAGCTGTGGTTCTCTCTTGCCTGAGCTAAACGCCTCAGAGAGAACAGAATTGGCTCATAGAATATGGGACAAACTTCAGAAATTGGGTATGATTGTTTAAATATGTGATGTATATAAAAGGTGTAAATTTTTATCCTATAGTAAAAGAGAATTTCTTTACATTAATGCTGTAATTTAATTTTATGGAGGGGCTACTTGATGCATAATTTTTTTGTAATATTTGTTTGGTGAGTTATAGTGACATCTAGGGGCATTAAGAATTAATTAATTTTTCATAAGAATATTACTTTTATGGTAAGCTAAAAAGCAAAGAACTAACAACGCCTTTGGTCTGTCAGTTATAAATGCACATACCATTTCACCAGGCAGTTCCATTTGTTGGAATTTAGATCCAGATATACCTAATTTGCAGAAGGATATTCTTCATTGTAGCTAGTTTATAACAGTAAGAAATTGGAACCAGCTCTGATGTCCCTTACTCGAGGATTGGTTAAATAAATGAAAGTGTTCATAAAATAGAATACTCTACAGCTGTTAAAAAAAAAAGCAGTTCTTCATGTACTAATGTGGGGTATTCTCCAAAATGTAAATAAAAATTAAGGTACACAACAGTGTGTATAGTATGCTACCATTTTAAAGAAAAATGTTTATGTTTATGTGTATACAATGTTAAAATATTTCTGGAAGAATGATAAACACTAGATACAATTTTTACTCCATAGCTTTTTATACTTTTTCAGTTTTGAACTGTGAACATAGTACCTATTCAAAAAATAAAATAGTTTAGAAGATCATTTGATAAAATCTGATGTTCATTCCTATTTAAGATTTTAATAAATCTTAACCACCTAGGAAGACCAGGTGCTGTAGGCATTAAAAAGAAAGATTTTAATAAATCTTAGATGGATGCTTCTTTGACATGTTAAAATCTAACACCAACAACTAATAAATATCATGAATAATGCCAATGAAATAAGATATGAAACAATACTAGAAATTATTATTTTTCAGGTGATTGTGCGTTTTACCTGTAAAATCTCAGAAAATCAACTTACAGTAAGGTAGTTAAAAATATAAAATGACAAAAATCCATAACAAATAATATTTAGAATAAAGACAGAACCATACTTCAGAGTTTTGAATTCATCTACAATTAATTTTGATGACAAGTTTATTTTTAAAAAGTTTTAAAAAACAGAGATGAGCTAAATATTCCAGAATGGAAAAGGGTTTTCTAAGTGTAAAAGCAACAGAAAAGTGAAGATAAAGAATTGACTCTATAAAAACTAGAAATGTCTGTATGTCACATAATTTTAAAAAAATGTTGAACTGGGAGAAACACGTGAAAAAGGTTATATTCTAAAATACAAAGAAGCCCAGACGTAGCAGTCATAATGTTAACATCTCAATAGAAAGATAGACACTTAATACTTTCTGTTATATTTTCTCACAAACATGTCTTTCTTCCATATCCTACTTGATAGTGGAATCCATAACATCTTTGTTTGCCGGTAGCATGATGCTTTGTACATATTACATTTGATAAATACTTGTCGAGTTAATATTGTCAGAAGCCTAGTGTATTGCCAGTGTAACTCTTGTTCACAAACTTGTAAAGCAGTAAAAGGAATTTTAGCTTAGGTAATGTATCCAGAGTTACAGAATGAGCTGTTGACATATCTGAGACTGGAACTGAGATTTCCAAACTGGAAGGACTTCTGGAGGAAATGCTGGTAATGATAAAACCTCATTTCAATGTTGCCATGTGCTAAATTTTAAAAAATAGGATTACTTCTGGTATACCTCTTTGGCTACACCATGATAGTATATGTCTCCTTAAATTTTTGTTTGTTTGAGTTGTTCATCTTTTCTGAAATGATCTTTATTTCTTACTCTTTAAATCAGTCCATTTTTCAAGCTAAGGTTTAAATCTCTCCATTCTAGGGTTTTATTTCTAGTCCAAGTCAGAAATGACTCATGAAATTAACTAGACATAGTAATAAACATGGGAATAAAAATTTTACTGAGTTCATAGAAACATTTTTGTCATCCATAGCACTATTCTGATATAAGAGAAATAAATGAAACGATAGAGTTATATTGAATATTGATCTTGACTAAAATCCATGAAAAGATAGAATATATGTTACTTATCTGGGTTTTGAACAGTTTTCTCAGCTTCGCCAACAAACCAGAGTGAATGTTTTTACAAAATTATAAAATATACTATCCTTCAGCCATAGAGCCATTGTTGGCCATTAGTAAAGTCTTCAGCTTGACTTGATGATTTTTCTACAAGTTTTTAGACATTATATGGTAACATTTTTGCATAATCATATTGCAGATGCTGAATTGCACATGGTTCTCTATGAGGCCCTATATAAAGTATTATGGTGGTTAAGAGATTGGGCTCTCAAGGCAGACCACATGCATTCAGATTTATGGTCACTTACTAACCATGTGGTGTTGGACAAGTAAAAGTCAGTTTTCTTCATCTGTAAGGTGAAGATGATAATAGTACTTGCCTTGAAGCTTTTGTGAAGAGTAACTGAGTCTCTACATGCAGAGCACCTAGCACAGTCCCTGAGACATAGTAAGCTCTCTACATGTCTGCTAAGATTAAAACATTAATTTAATAGAACTGGTCTCTGCTGGCTTGAATCTCAAACTGATAACCAACCAGCTACTGACCATGGGCCTATATGGCCACAGGCAGGTGAATATAGATACGAAATTTATAAAAACTTAGTAAAACATGTTAGCACTAGATTAATATGATAACCATGATGTCATGAGTAGATATAGTAAGGCTGAATGATAACCTTTATTGATGTGGCCTTATACAAGATAGACACAGAAAGAAAACAAAGGGCTTTAGAATACAGATAACTAACAGTAGCAGAGTAGAATTGATATTCAGCAACTGGGGATGGAGTGGAAGGAGAGTTTTCAAGCAAAGGTTTTGAAAGCCTGGTTAGTAAATAAGCAAAACTGCCAGCATAGTCTTACCTGTATAGAACAACTAATCCATCCATCTCAATGTGTCAGTAATGTGACAAGGACTACTAATAGAGAAAAATCTTTTAGTCACTTTAAATACAAGGATATTGTCAGCATTTTGTAACAGGAAGGGAATATTAAACTTCATAAGTAAGAGATCTCTTAATATCTTACTGGGCAGATGCTTATAACTGTACAGTAATTCAGTAATTACTGTCTTACATGTTTAGCTTGCTCTGTTCTGATAGGATTTCTACATAGAAGGATTTAAGTATGGAGTGAAATACTGAAATGATCATTTTACTCTTAAATTTAAGTGTACATGTTGTGATAAAAGGATATGATTGTAAGTACTTTTCTAAAAATTTGATTTAAATTTCATTTGTAGGTACTGTGTATGATATAAGTCACTATAATGCTTTACTTAAAGTCTACCTTCAAAATGAATATGAATTTTCACCAACTGACTTCTTGGCAAAAATGGAGGAAGCAAACATTCAACCAAACCGAGTAGGTAGTTGCTATTGTAAATGTTTATTGGTCACATCCGCTGTTTTTTTTTTCCCCTGGAAGAAAATATGAAAAAATATTAACTGGCCCATTTTATTGACAGGTGACATACCAAAGGCTGATTGCCGCTTATTGTAACATGGGAGACATTGAAGGAGCCAGGTATGGAGCTCCATAAACATATATTTAAGCAAACAAATTTATAAGTCTTGTAAACCTAGAATATATTCACTTTTTTTTTAAGTTTCTTCTTGGTAGGGAAATTATTTCAGAAGTATTTTAATCTATCAAATTTGATAATATGATTTAGGTAAAATATAAAAATTGTGTAAGGGGAAAGATAAGTGAAAATTGCTGTCTTAATTAAAAACTTGATTTACAGGAGCAGTGGTTTAAAATTGTTGAGGTATAAAGCTGGCTTTACTTTTTAATTGACATTTCCTAAAGGAAATGTTCTTAGCCATTTAAACTATATTTATTTATAAAACACAATATCTTTATCTCGCTGATTCATATAAAATCAGTTATGACATTTCTCTGCTTGTGTAAAATTTATTACTACTTTGGGATAGAGATTTAGGAAATAAGAGATAAATTACAATGTACAATCTCATTTTTAATTAAATGAATCTTATTAAATCCGTGCTTTTTAAAGGTTAGTAGTATAGAAGAAACAGATTTTTAAAATTTATCTGCTATTTTTAACAAGAGTACTTCAAGACAATTACTATAATTTCAAGGAATGTTTTTTTGTGTGTACATGTTGTAAAAAGTGTTTTTGATGTGAATTTCCAAGGAATATTTTCATTTCTTTTTTATCGCAGCAAGATTCTTGGATATATGAAAACTAAGGATCTTCCAGTCACGGAGGCAGTGTTCAGTGCCCTTGTTACAGGGCATGCAAGATCTGGGTAATGTTCAACCTAAGGTTTTATTCTCAAGTGAGGTTTAAATTATAGAAAATTATTATTGTAGAAAATTCTTAAGCTGTATTTATCTACCCCTTCAAAAAAAAAAAAATTAGTGTGTGAGGTAGAACATGCACAATTTTAAAATATCTGTTTCATAAAACTTTTATTTAAAATTTTTCACTTTAAAAAATTGGGCCTGATTTAAAGTAGCTAACTTTGTGAAGTTTATTAACTGATCTGCTGATGCCCTGGAAAATATTTTCATTTTTTAAGAATAATTTACTAATTGTTATTCTTCCCTAAAAAGCTAAATTTGAGTCATAACATACTTAAAGAGTATATGCTAATGTCTATGTAATTATTATGCAATTTAGTTTCTCTTTTGTAAAAGTTATCTGTGAAAATTTGAGATGTTTATGATCTTTATTATTTCAGAAACCTATAACCAGTTTAATATATATTTATCCTTTTCTGATGTTGCCTGTTTCTAAATGGTACTTTAGAATTTTTAATCTTATTAAGCATAAGTAATACATTTTAGATTAAATGAAAATATTACATTTGGCAGTATTATAGTAACCTGTTTTATTTTCTTTTAATTAACTTACAGAGATATGGAGAATGCAGAGAATATTCTCATTGTGATGAAAGAGGCAGGAATTGAGCCTGGTCCAGACACGTACCTAGCCTTATTAAATGCATATGCTGAGAAGGGTGACATTGACCATGTTAAGCAGGTATGACTTATACCATGTAAATAAATATACTTTAAAATCATTTGTATAAATGTACATTACTTTTTTCATAAAGCAGAAAAGTATAGTTTATGTCTGTTTTTAAAGATATCTCTTGTAAACAAGAGATACCTACATGATTGTGGTTATTTTACTTCTCTTATAGACAATAGTATTGAAGGAGAATTCTTATAGTTAGGTACCTTGGTGTTAATGTAACAGTTATTGTTGAAAAAGATTATTTCTGTTTTGTAAAAGAAGTTCCAAAGCTTTAGAAGGTATATGTTCCTAATTTTTAAAACCTTGGTATTTTAATTTATTTAGCTTTAATTAAAGAATAACTGGTTTCTAACTTGTTCTTATTTTTGGAACTGTCTATAGACTCTGGAGAAGGTGGAGAAGTCTGATCTTTACCTTATGGACCGTGATTTGTTGCAAATTATCTTTAGCTTCAGTAAAGCTGGATATCCTCAATATGTCTCAGAAATTTTGGAAAAAATTTCATATGAAAAAAGATATATTCCAGGTAGTTTTTAAAAGTTTACTTTCATGATTTTTCTAAAAATCTGAATTACTATTCTTAGATGATGAAAAGGGCATTCTCTAACAATAGGGAATTGTGATAGATGAACAAAGGACTCAAAGTCAGCTTAATAAACTTAATGATTTGCAAGCGTTTCATTATTTAGGCAGATATATCCTTTTGGTGTTTGTAGGTCATAAGTTTGTCTTTCATATTGGTTGCAGTGTAAAAATATTGTTCCATTCAGTAACAAAAAACATCTTTGTTTTTCTTCCCAGATGCAATGAACCTCATTTTGCTTTTAGTCACTGAAAAGTTGGAAGATACAGCATTGCAAGTTCTATTAGCATGTCCTATATCAAGGGAAGATGGTCTGAGTGACTTTGGCAGTTTCTTTTTACGGCACTGTGTGACTATGAATACGGTATTCTGCCCATTATTACTTGTAGACAGTGTAATAGGTAGTGAAATAAGATTTTAAAAAAATATAAGAGAATCTATTATGAGATTAGACCAATCATAAATATTATGGAAACTTTGTTTTCACAGTATAAGATTATTGGGTAGAAATGGGATGAGAAGTTCAAATTTTTCATCCCCAAAGTGTTAGAATATTTGCAGAATATCAAATGGTAGGATATTTGTAGATCCAGCTGATATGTGCCGTTTTTTTCCCCTAGCCTGAAGAGAAGCTGAAAGACTACTGTAAGAAGCTAAAGGAAGCCCAGATGCACACGGCGCCTTTACAGTTCACACTCCATTGTGCTTTAGTAGCCAATAAAGCTGGTACTATATTCTTATAATTTAAAACAACATAAATAAGTTTTTCTGAGGTAGCTTTGTAATATTTTATGGTATCTCTTTCAGATTTGGCAAAAGCTCTAATGAAGGCTCTGAAGGAAGAAGGTTTTCCTGTCAGAACTCATTATTTCTGGCCATTGCTGGTTGGACATCAGAAGAAGAAAAATGTTCAAGGTTAGGTTTTACCTTTTACAGATTTGTAATGGTTCAGAGATCCATTGTAATAGTTCCTACACACATCTAATTGAATTCTTTGGGAAAGCATACTTATTCCTGAGTATTTGATCTTTGAAAATAGAATTGATTTAAATCATAGTGAAATATTAAAGATTTTATAAAACAAATGTAATAGATTTCTTTAATCTTAATTAACATTTCATTTCTTAATTCATCTCTGATCTGGATATTCAAATTTGTGAGTGTAATTTTAAATAGTTCATTATTTTTAAGATTTTCTAAAACTAGTTCTTGGTTTCATGTATAGGGTTAGAAGTTAGTCTAGCCTTATTAAAAATAAAGTTATATGTAATCAGGCCATGTTCTTTGTGGACCAGTCTATTTCTTCTTAGCTGAGTTACAATAACAGGAAGAAAAGAAAACTTTTATTGCGAAATGAGTGCTCATGACCTGACAGCCTACTGATTGAAGGACAGAAATGTTCAATCTTTCAGATTCTTAAGTACGTTTAAGCGTTTAACATACTTTTCTTTGTACACATGGGATGTCTATAGGATATGAATAAGAATTGAACAAATATTAAATTTTAGAGTACAGTATCTAATTCTTTGGTTTGCATTATTGGTAATTCAGAAAGAGTAGTATCATAAAAAGATGCTTTTAACAGAAGTACTTCCCCCATGGGGAAACAAAAAATGGTCTTTTTCATTTTATCTCGCAGTATAATGTGCTTTAGAATGAGATGCAGAGTTGTTAGTATGACACTGGGTGACAAACAAAATGCACAAACAACAAAAAAAGTGCTTTTAGCAGACTTTCATATTGCAATTTTATTTTAAATATATAGCTGTCTTCTGCTTTGAAGGAAATAGTGAAACAAGTATTCCCTAATTGTTTCTGGCTATAAAAGTCTCTAAATCCATTTTAGAAAATCTTTAGAAAGCCATATGCTAGTTGATTAACTCTTTGCATAGCCTCTAGTTCTGAAAGCTCCAAGAAGTAACCTTTAACGCAGTATTTTTGAACCACAGAAAGTTTATATCATTTCATGAAAATTTGGGGGCATATTAGTATTGTCCACCTTTACATAGATGTGAAAATGTATACTCCTGTTGAAATGTTTGTTTCTTTATCAAGTAAATTTGCTTTCTTCAACCTTAGCACTATATCTAGACTTGAATTGGATACTACATTTTTACTGCTTAGTACACATAAAAGAATTTAGGGAATTCTTTTTATAGTTGTAGTTCAAAATAGTAGAAAAGTGAGCTTTATCTTGAATCTGTCTTTTCTTAGAATCTTAGAATTTAGATTTCAAAGGTCCCTTGTTGAAAGCTCACATTGTATTGATGAAGGAACTGAGAGCTACAGAGAGATTCAGAGACTTACCTTAAGTTACACATCTAACTGTCTGTAGTGCTTGGACTAGAATTGAGGATTTTTGTCTTTCTATTTTAAATACTCTTTTTAAATACCATATAACACCTCTATATTCGACGTCCGTGTGCTGAATTTATTTTATGAAAATTCTTAGCTATTAGTTAAAAATTGGATACTGATTTTTACATTAAGGACATTTTTAAAAGTTTACCAAGTTTTTAAATCAGTGGTCTTTCAAAAAAAAAAAAGTAATTTATTTTCCATTTACAGTTGACATGCAATATATTAGTTTCAGGTGTACAACATAATGATTAGACATTTATATACCTTACGAAGTGATCACCCTGATAAGTCTGGTAGCCATCTGACACCATGTGTAGTTATTACAATATTATTGATTATATGATCTTCATGTAACAGGGAAATGGCTGTTATGTATTATATATCGTTTCTTTAGCATAAGGTAAGAAAGCAACATTCTTATTAGTGCAATGAATTTGTACTTTATCCATGGAAAGTCATTTATAAACTGGTAGAAAGAAATACCAGAAGAAAATAATGGCTGCAGAGCTGGAGTATGTAGAGGAATGTTTCCTGTGGAATAAATAAAAACCTTCAGGATATCAGAGAAAGGTATCTACGGGTCACTTCAAACTGAACCAGAGTTTTCAGTAATGATGATCAGATTTTTATTGAATTCTAGAATTTTTCTGGCTGCAAATTTATTCATCACCAATCCCTAAGAAAAACTCTTATAATGATTTCCTTATGGCTCATCTACTAATATTTTTCTGTGGCATAAATGAAAAAGGTTACCACTTAGAATTTTAGCAAGTTGGCCTGACTTAGAGGAAATAACTCAGAATGACTAACAATCTCTTGGTATATTTAGAAAATATAAAAATTAGAATATAGAAAAGGTAAAATATGTAAGGGAGAGCTGATATGAAAACATAAATGCCAGTTAAGTGAAGTGGTTGATTAGAGGGTACTTTCCAAAAAGTAAGAAATTGCCCCCTAATAAAGTGAGTGCTCTGGTTAAAATCTGAAATCATGTGGAATAAATAAATGGTCATAGTTGGTATAAGTTGCTCAGGCAAACCATATATGTATTTCCCAAAAGTTTGAACTATTTTAAATCTTAAAGAACTTTTTGAATGGAGACTTTCCTCTTGATTCTTAAACTTTCTCATGACTACATTTGAAATATTTTTATTAGATTGTGTGTTTAGTTCAGATTTTTTAAGTTCACAGAGGTTTAGGTTCCATGCTATCCATGTTAATATATGTTAATATATGATTATTTTAATCTTTTTTGAAAATACGAATTGTATTTTTTAGGGGGATGTATGTAGTTATGTCAGATTAATCACTTTTTTCTCCTTATCGATAAGTGTTTCTCTCTTTCCATCTGACTACAGTTGTTGAAGTGAATATCTTTTTTATTCTTTCTCAGAATGCCTGAGGGAGTGAGTGAACTTACCTAGGTGAAGGTGTGAACCCAGGTTTTCTTAAACCTGCTTTAGTTTCAGTTAGAAAAATACATAAGTTAAAAATGCTGGTTACACAGTCATCTAAATAAACAGAGTGCACTCCTCTCCCTGATAAACATTATTGGAAAAATGAAGAATTAAGAGAATAAAAAGCATTTGAGGCATAGATGATTGAGTGAAGTATTTTGTACAATAATAAGAATTATCAATTTTTGGCCTATTTTCTAACATTAGAAAATCAAATATCTAGTTATCTTATGCTACATTTACCCTACATATCATCTAAGGAAAATTTTTAAATTGTTAGAATATTTTAAGACAGGTTAAAAAATTAAATTATTATTGCTAATATTAAATTTATTTAATATTTTAGGGTTTCACACATATTTTTTTCTTTAATTTTAATGACTGCCCTGAGAGGTAAGTAGGGAGCGTTATTATCATTTCTATATTACAGAATTTTACTTATTTCCCAGTTCTGTTTCTTTTCTCCTTTTTCTTTTAGTCAAACAAAATGCTGAGTACTTTTCCTTCATTATGGTTCAGAAAGTAAATGAACTAAACTTTCTGATATTTTGTTAATTTATTTCAGGTTTGTCATCTCTTCTAAATTTTATCTTACAGGTATAGTTGAAGTCCTCAAAGGAATGCATGAAATGGGAGTAAATCCTGATCAAGAAACATACGTAAATTATGTGTTTCCATCGTTTGATAGTGTAACGTCAGTTCGTGCTATTTTGCAGGTGAGTATAAGTATGGTTTTAATTACATAATTGAAGAGAATATCTTTCCTCCTTAATGTTTTGTGGTCACCAAAAAAGGAAAAAGTCATTAAGCTAAGCATTAAAAATGGTCGTGTCTGTATACAATTTCTAAAGCTTTGTAAAAATACTGGTTAGTGTAACATCTGTAGTGGTTAAACTTAAAACTTTAAAAAAGTAAAGCAGCATTTTTCTTGTGTGTTAAAAGACAATATGTCAATATAAAAAAAAATTAAATAACAATATTTACTACTGAATCCTACTCTATGATGCAACTTTAAGTTTCATCTTTTGAATATTACTTTGTACTTCTCTATGAATTTTCATAATACACTGATAGTTTATTTGTTATTCTTTTTTTAAAAAATCATCTTTAGTTTGACTCCAAAGCATTATTTTCCTACCCAGTACTTCCTGTCCCCATGAGAACAGGAAAGGTCTTTATGAAGGAGAATATGACGAAATTGACTTAGTGTGTGAGATCAGCAAGGATTGCACTTTTCTATTTTCAAAAGAAAGTACTATACAATTTGGAACAACATGGCAGAGCACCAAATACTTTAATAAGAAATATTTCGTTCAAAGATATGTTTCCTAGATGGTTATTCACCTAATGCCTTGATTTTTCTAATATTAGAGTGTTCTATTCTTTCTTTGAAATAATTACATAATTACAGCCCTCTGAAAGATAGAGTTTGTCTTAAGTGTCTTTACCTCTCTTCCCCAAGTACTTAACAGAATATTCTGAGCCTGTGCTGTATATATTTTACTGTTAAAATATATATTTAAAAAATAGTTCCCTTAAATCATTATTTCTCTAAATCCTTTTTCACTTGGCACCTTTCCATTACAGTGTATAAATCCACCAATTATTTTTTATGCTTGCATGTGGTTTTATTGTATGGAGATACCATAATTTATTTTTATTTATTGCTTATTGATTGGGTGGTTTTTAATATGGTGCTGTTATACAGTGACTCAATAAATATATTCAAGCTCATTTTTGGCTCATGTACTTAAATTATTAAAAATGGTGATGTTGGGACAAGTGATTAACCATTTGGAGATAAATTAAATTTTATTTTTACCTCACTGTATGCCCCAAAAGACCATTTTTGATCAGTGCATGAATTCTGTATTGTTTTAAATCAGAGAATTGTCCTAGTGTCTTTAGTAGTAAATTCTTCCTACACTCTACAGGTAACGGATTATCTGAACTTGAAGAGAGGCATTTAATTTGGAACATTGGGATTCCATCTCATAGTTTTTGCTAAAGTTCAGTTATTCAGTTTAGGTATTCTAGAAAATGATTCTTTAAATGAAGGATTATCAGAGAATATGGTCATATAAAGAAATGGAAAAACAGGAAATTTGGCATATCATAATGTTTTTAGCTGAGGCATATTATCATTGAAATGTGCTTTATCCCTAGGAAAATGGATGTCTACCTGAAAGTAATGTATTTTCTCAAGCTGAATTGAGAAGTGAAGCAGTAAATGGGAACTTAGACTATGTTTTGTCATTTTGTAAGTACTCAGTAATTAGCAGTAAACTTGATAGGTGTTGATTTCAGTTACTATTGAAAGCATGCAGGGTACGTTATGCCTTCAGTGTATATTTTAAGTCAGTCAGACTAATAAGATGTTTATGAGTTTAACTTATAGATAATTTGGAAATGATTTTAAAGTTAAAAGGATCTTGGTTATAACATGGTTGGTAAGTTAGACTAGGGACCTGGAAGAGTTGGGTTTTGTTTGTAATTAAGCCACTGATTATGGGACCTAGAACAAGTCTCTTTATCTTTTTTTGATTCAGTTTCATGAAATGGGGTAGTAGTACCTATCTACCTATGTTGTGAGAGTTGTGAAAATCATGAGATATTGTTTCTTAAAGTGTTCTTAAACTAACTCCTATTATAGCCATAATTACATGAAGCCATCTCCCAGTTCTCATGAACAAAAACCAGCAAATGTTTACTAAACACTTAGAAATGCTAAGGTGCTTTACAATGGTCATCACATACATGGTGATAGATGAAGAAAAAAGCATAGGGAAGGTAACTGATTTGCCCAAAGTTAGTGATTGAGCCAGAACCAAGATCTAACTTTAACCTTATTCTTTTTGCCACACTACATTTTAATAAATAAGACATTTCTTAAAGGCTTCTTTTTTAAACTTTAGTTTTTCAGATCTTGTGAAAAAAAATAATATTTAAAAACAGAACATTCAAACTTTAATTTCTAACCTAAAATGTTCAAAGTTAAGCTCTGCTTAGTGTGTATTCATAAACTGTGTAGGTGGAAGCTTTGTAAAAACCAAATTATTGAGATAATCTGTGTATATGTTTAAAATAGTTCATAATATTGTAAAGGAAAGGCAAAGTGTTTAGTATGAAAAATGATGATGGTTAGTGGTATAGCTGTTTGCATTGAAGTTTGGGTATTAATGCTGGCTGCTATCTGTATTGATTTTGCTTTCCACTCTATAATATATAAATTTTTCATACTGACAAGATGAAAACAGAGAAGCATTAACAGAGAAATCTGAGCATATAAGGTACATACCCGAGAGCTGCCATTTCTCTTTATCATACCACCTATTTCACTTCATTGTCAACCTCTTGATTTTTCAGGCTTGTTTGTTGCTAAGGAAACTAGATGTTTTTTTGTCAGCAACCTTCAGCCTGCTGGGATGTTTCTGGTCACCTTTTTAATGAATAGAAACCTGACGATATTCTGTAAAAGAGTAATTTGAATAATATAAAAATAAATTTTCAAGAGATTGTTTATTAAATTTGAAAAAGAAAAATTCCAGGAACTTTGATGTCCCTCCTTTTATTTCCAGGTCTTTGGAGAGCAGTTACTTCTGTAATTACTGGAATTCACTGTTAGGCAGGTCACAGGCATGCATTTTTGGTTACCACATCACAAAGGATGGTAGGTAGGAGAGAAGAGTAAATAAAAGGCTTATCTTGATGGAGTTTGTAGAGTAGTAGGAAGCATTTTCACACGTGTGTTTGTAGGCATAGAAAATTAATTTGATTAAGCAAAATTAAAGGTTGCTGAAAGGCATGTAAGTTATGTCTAATTCTGAGTGACTAAAAGGCAGGTCATTTTAAAAAAGGATTTTTAGTTTTTCAATGCTGTATAAAACCACTGAGAAACTCATACTTTGTGTTCAAGGGATATAACAGGTGATGTAAGACAGTTCTCTTTAGGTGTGTGGGGGAGATAAGCAAATGATGTTACAATCTACTATGACTTTTTCCATGAGGTTTTTTTGTTTTCGTTTTTGTTTTTTTAAAACTAGGTACCTTGATCTTCACCTAAACTGTATTTATTAACTCTGTCTTCAGAATTTCCCTCCACTATGAATTCCTCTCTGATTCTATCCATCTTGGATCATTCAGCCACATTATATGTATACTGAAAATATTAAATCAATTACTTATAGCATGGCACTGTTTTAATAGAATGACAGAGAAAAGTATATTCAAGAGATGCCAAATGTGATTTCATTCCATGCTAGTTATGGCAAGGGTTATGTGAAGAATCAGGCCTTATTCTAATACTAAGGCAAATCAGGCTTATAGTGTCAGCACTGAAACATAGAAGGTTGTAGACTGTCAGATGCCAAATGAGTAGTAGAGCAAACGAATGCTCAGAAAAGGGAAAGATCAATATAAATCAATTATATAACAGAGGTAAAGACCGATTTTCTTATGACTTAATGTTGTTACTCTTGCATGAATGCAGGTCATTGATCATAGTGGAAAATAGAATGAGAAAGTGTGAATGATTCAACAGAACCCAACACCACTCAGAAAAGAACTTTTCTTCTCATCTACTGTTTTTTTAAAAGACAGAAGTCCTGTAGGGTAGTTAGTCTGCCCCGTCAAAGTGCTACATTGTCCATTAACGTACAGCCTCGATATGTGTGCCAGGCTGACTCTGAGTATGCTGGTGGATTAATTACTGGCATTTATATGAAGGAATGTGTAAATTCATTAGTCATATATATGCATGAAAATGAAGTTAAAATGTTTTAAAAAGGTAGCTTATATAATAGCAAATATATATTATTGCATTTTATAATTAATTTTATATGAAAATATTTCAATTTAAAAAAAATAAAATTAAAAGGTATAGATATAAATGTGTTTCCAAATAAGCTGATAATTTAAGTAATTTGTTTTTGGTCTGCGATTTAATGATGATCATTTTCTTTTGCAGTAGAATCAAATACATTGCCTTTCTCACTTACTGCTTTGAGAGGCAGCCTAATTCTAGGCTTTAAGAGGTAAGATGATCACCTTATATAATGTTATTTACCTGAATATGGACTGATTTCTCCTGGTTTTTTTTTGACCTATTGTATGAAGAAAGATGATATTCTGCTAAATCTTCCAATGTACTAGTTACCTGAAATCTTATTTGTTTTATTCTTCCTACTAATTAGTTGAATGGAGTTCAGGCAGCTTTTTATATTTTTTCCAAGAAATACACACAGATTTGGTAAAGGTCTTGTTTCAAAGAAGAAAGCACTGTTTGGAAATGGTGAATTGGAGTTATAGACAAATTTGCATGTATGTTTGATTTCTATTTTAAGTATTTAATTACAAGGTGATTATCTTCCTATTACTTTCTTCCTCTCTGCACTCAAGAGAATGTTAATGACTTTTCCCTCCCACTTTTGTTATTTTGAAAATATTCAAACACAAAAGTTGAAAGAATAGTAAACATCCATATACCCTTTATATAGATTTACCATTTTGATATTTTGCAATATTTACTTACTTTCTCATACCCTATTTCTCTAATGTATATACACACATGCACATACATATATACACTTTTTTGCTGAACCACTTGAAGTTGTAAATATCATACTGGATTCTTTAGCTTATAACTCTTAAGAATAAGGTCATCTGTGTAATCACAGTACCAATGTCACTCCTAAAAAATTAACAATACTATAATATCACCCAATATACATAGTCCCTATATAGATTGTCCCATTTGTTCTAAAAATTTCTTTTATAGCTGTTTTACTTTTTGATTGAGGATTCAGTTAAGTTCATACATTCTGTTCAATTACTGTCTCTGTATTTTCTTAATCAAGAAAATTCTCTTAAACCTTGTTTTTGTCTTTATGACACTGACTTTTTTTTGAAGAGTTTAGGCTACTTTCTCTGTAGAATGTCCCCCTCACATTTTTATTTGTCTGACTTTTTTCTCATGATAGATTCAGACTGAACATTTTTAGAAAGAATACGTCATAGGTGATAAGTATTTCTTACTGCATCAAGAAACATAATGTCATGTGTCAAAAATTAGTGCCTTCAGCTAAGTTTGATCATCACTTGGTTATGGTAGTGGTCCCCATATCTCTCCCTTGCAAGGGAACCTCATCCCCTTTTCATTGGTAAGAATTCTGTGAGGTGATACTTTGAGAAAGTGTGCCTGCCTTGTTTCCTAGTACCTTACACTCAGTGTTGAATCAGTTGTTAACAGTGGTGGTTGCAAAAAGATGAGTTTCTAATTTTATCATTCTTTCTGTATTAATAATGTTAATGACTTCCAATATTAACCCCAGTAATTTTTAGTCTGTTCATTGGTTGGAGCACTGGAGTTTTCTATAGACATCTTTGGAATCTCCACTGCAGGCAAGAAGAGGTAGAACAAGTAGGTGGGATTCTATGTTGCTGCTTTTTCTTTAGCCGGTGCAGTTATAGTTATATTCTTTTCAGTGATATGATAGTTTTGTGTGCAGTTAAATAAAAGAAGAAGAAATCAAGGTTCCATGTCTTTAAAAATAAAGTTTGAAAAATACAGAATACAGTCTATGGCCATGCCACCCTGAACAAGCCCGATTCTGTCTGATCTCAGAAGCTAAGCAGGGTCGGGCCTGGTCAGTACTTGGATAGGAGACCACCTAGGAAGACCAGGTGCTGTAGGCATAAAAAAAATAAAATAAAATAAAAAATAAGGAATTGTAAACTGAGAAGGTCCTTGCAATCTGTGAGGTCAACTAGGGGTTGCCTCACTGAAAAAGGGAGGGAGGGAGGGAGGAGGAACAAAAGGAAGGAAGGAAGGAAGGAAAGAAGGAAGGAAGGGAGGGAGGGAGGGAGGGAGGGAAAGAGAAGAGAAGAGAGAGAGAAAGAGGGAGGGAGGGAGGGTAGGAAAGAGAAAGGAAAGAGAAAAATACAGAATACCTATTAGAGTGGACAAACATGCTAGTAGAGCTAGATTTTAAAAAAAGAACACACAATGCATTATGAAGTGAAATATAGTAACATTTTCATATAGTTATTCCTGAGAAAAGGTTGGGAAAAGTTTTTCATATTTTTTAGTTAGTTTGAATGTCAGTTATATTTCACAAACCCTAGACTTCTTTAAACAAAGTATTTAGACTCTAAAGTTGACCCAATATGGTGGAAAAAAACAAATTGTGTATTCTAATATGTATCCAAGTCAGTTATTGAGCTTTTAGTGTCTCAGTGATTAAAGTATGCAGAGCTGCTTGCCCCTCTAGTAAGTGTGTCTGGTTGCTGTATTTTCTCTATTTTTGCTTTTTAATTTTGTATTACCATCACTGCTGTCAGATTTTTTACTGTCACTCTTGACAACTTTCAATATATTTACCTTAAGTAACCTATACACACTTAAATAATTTGCTATTTCTGATTTATTGTGGACTGAAAATTAGGTAATGAAATCACCATAATATAGAAAAATAAACAGTTCTAAATAAGAACATGCATATCTATTTGTTGTTATTTTATAGCAGAGATTTCATGGCAGCTATTTTGATTATTAGAACATAAGCTCCATGTTTGTTTAGTTTATTGTACTTTCTTCAGCAATTTCTTAATACCTGGCACATGATCAGTGCTGTTGAATTAATTACTTGGGCCTTATTTTCTGCCTCTGATTTTAGGCAAATCCTTTAATTTAAAAGTACTTATTGTTGAGATTGAAGATTGTGAAACATTTTAAATAACATAGAGGAATTTGTTCTTTATTCTGAAGAAAGTAGACTGACTTGTGCAGTGTGGAGGCTTGGCTGAGACAGGAATACATTTAGAATATATTTTAATTTCAGGCATTTTATTTTTATTTCTAGAAATTCACTTTGGATTTTTAAAATATCTTCCATGTCTACTTAACATGTTTGTGCTTTTTTATTCTTTCTTGACTATATGGAGATTTTAATGATAGATGTTTCAATGTCCTTGTCTACTAATTCTGTCATTTGTGTCATTTCTGGGTATGTTTATTGATTTTCCTCTTCATGCATCATACATTTCTGCTTCTTTGTAACTTCTGCTTGGATGGCAGATGTGGATTTTATGCTGGTGGATATGAAATTTTTTTGTGTTCCTTTAAATATTTTTGAGCTTTGTTCAGAGACAGCCTTGAGTTAAGTTACTTGGAACAGTTTTATGCTTGCTTTTATGCTTTTGTTAGGCAGGACTTGGAGCAGCTTTAGTCTAGGATTATTCCCACTAAATTAGTGTAGCCCCACTATTGAGGCAGTATCCTTCTGAGTACTCTACCTGCTAACTCCTATGTATTTGAAGATTATTGGGAATATGAACTGTCCTAAGCCCTATGTAAGTTCTGGAAATTGTCTCTTTCAGAGCCTTCGAAAAGGACTCAGGTAGTGTCCTCAGCTTTAGATTATTAGCTCACTCACATGTGCTTTTCAATAGTCAGTTAAAGACTGAGGACAGCTCACTACAGATATCCAGAGCTCGCTCTCTGTCAAGGTCTCCCCTCTGGTACTCTGCCCAGTAAAAATCAGTTTTAACTAGTCCCTTCTAGGAAAGCATTTGAAGTCTGTATATTCTAAAACTACATTATGTTGACGAATTTTTCTTATTGTAGATACAGAAAAGTTTCAGCTTGTGGTAATATGGTATTATTCATAAAAATATGTACATAATTGAAGCATTTGTGACTAGAGGTGATTTCTTTTTTCCTCTCCCTCTCCAAGAACTAAAAATTCAAAATGTAATATCATTACAGTCTATTATCTTTGTATTAATATAGCCTTCTAGTCTTTCAGTGCTGAATCAAATATATGTATTTTTAAAATCCCTTTGTCAGTATATACAGTACAACTATTGAAACAGTCACCTATCATGTGCTTCTCAAGATCCTATTGTACTCTAGCATCTTTGGAATTGGCTGGGTGGGAAAGAGAAGACTAAATACTGATTGGCATTCCCATTAGAGTCCAAATTAACTACCTGCAACTCTCATAATGATTAGCACATAAGAGATTGACTTAAAATTACTCCTTACCAAAAATAATTACTCATAGTTACCAGAAATGTCAGAAGTTACAGAACGTTCAATGAGATATCGTAGTCACTTTAGCTGATTCTGTGAGAAACTTAGATATGCATTTCAATATTGGAATGCAATTTTGGGGATGCTTGTTAACCTCTAGTATGATCTGCTTCCTAGTGGTGGGTCCAGGGTCTAAGAGGCAGTAGTTCTTAGCATGTGTTCTGTAACCTGTTTTAGCCCAGATTAATTTTTTTTGCTACCCTGAAATTTTTTTGAAAAAACCAACACTATTTTCTTCATCTTTTTAGAGTAGTATTTGAATGGCAAGTTGGTATTTCTGTAAGTTGATAAACTCAAGAAGTGGTCATTGATTACCAATAATAATGCATTTCTAAAATTTTTTTCAATTTGTAAGTTGTTAATTAACATATATAGGCAAATCACCTGTGGAAATTTAAATTCAATACTGCTTAGTTAGGGAGAGAGTCTTTAAGATTCTTAGGGAATTTTTACTTTTAAACTTGAAAAAAAAATAAGGCTGTTTTTAAGAGTATATTTTAAAGGGCATTTAGATCTGACTGATAAAGTTAGTAAAAGTCTTATGTCAAATCTGGGGCAAGAAGATGTTTAGTATGAATAAGACTTTCTTCTTATTATTTGTTTAGCACTAGCTAAACAAAGTTCAAATGAGAAAGAGGGAAGTATACATTTTATATATTACTGAAAATTCCACCATCAGAAATATTAAAGTCGCTTCTAAGAGACAAAATGTCACTGGAGCTAGTTCAAAACTTGGCTGGGAATATATTATATCACGAAGAGAAATGTTTCAGAATTTCTGTGAAGGCATCTAAGGAGGGGTTTTCTGACCCAGTGACAATAATCTGAACTTGGCTAGTTGAGAGAGAGTCTGTACCTCTGAAGTGGTGCCGCTATTCATACATTGAAATACAATCAACTTTCTGACACTAGTCCTATCGAAAGTCACCAAATTAAATGCCAGATGTTAAGATTCTCATTTCAGCCAGGCAGTGAGACTCCCACTCATGACATTTGTACAGGGGGAGGCGAAATACTTTAAGAACTATAGTTTGTCAGTGCTCAGAAAATAACTAGTTCTTATTAGTGTGTGTCAGGGGCTGGGACTGAGATAATAAGTAATTCAAGGATGAATAGGAAACTTCTTGCCCTGTAGTTGTTCATAGTTGGAAAACAGGAAGTAAGAACACAACTGCAAACTAGTCTTGATAATTATGAATGTATAGAGGAAAAGGTACTGTTTCTTTCTGCCAAGGTTAGGGGAGGGATGGGTCAAGGCAGGATGTACAGAGAAGGTGCTGAGATGAGTATTGAAGGATAAGTAAGAATTTGTCCTAAGGGAAGGAAGGGCATTCTAGGCAAAGGAATTGAGACTGAGAGAATTGTGCAGTTGGGGACCTAAAGGTAGATTAATAAGTGGTAGCCCAGGAAAACATGACATAATGGATTAAATAAATAAAGAAATAAAGCCAAAATGGTAGCCTGGGGCTCTCCATGAGTGGTCGTATTCTGTTACCAGGTTTGAACCTTGAGCCATGGCTTTTGAACCATTGAAAGTTAACGCAATGAAGATAACTGAGTGGGTATTTGGAGGGGGAAGAAAAGGGTGTAGGTATGGGTAAATGGAGAAGCAGGACAACATGAAGAGATGATCAGCAATTTGTGGGATATTTTGAGGTGCCTTTTGAGGTGCTGTGGAACTTCAGATGAAGATACTTTACTTAGCCTTTCTAAGTCTGTTTACTTTTCTGTGAAAAGGAATTTAAATACCTACATGCAGGATTGTCTTGAAAATAAACGCATCTACGGCCATGCCACCCTGAACAAGCCCGGTCCCGTCTGATCTTGGAAGCCAAGCAGGGTTGGGCCTGGTCAGTACTTGGATAGGAGACCACCTAGGAAGAACAGGTGCTGTAGGCATAAAAAAAAAAAAATGAGGGATTGTAAGCTGACAAGGTCCTTAAAATCCATGAGGTCAACCAAGGGTTGCCTTGCCTAAAAGAAATATATATATATATATATATATATATATATATGTATGTGTGTATATATATGTGTATGTATATAAAATAAAATAAATAAAATGAAAAATGTATTTGGAGCCTAGTACAGAGGATTGCTTTTTAAGGAACAGGTAGAGAAAGAGAATTTCTGATAAAGAGATTGAGTAGCATCATTGGGAGCCTGGCAAGATAATGATCAATAACAACATAAATCTCAAAACATAGTCAAAGGGGACTGAAAAGTGCTAGGTGAATTTTGAGTTGAGATTAGTAGTATTTTAGCAAGGGAACAGTGGAGGCTTGAGGCCAGAAGCCCAATTGCAGTGCATTAGGGAGTGAATATGTAGTAAAGAAATGTTAACTATTTTTTACAAACTGTAGTTTTAAAAGATTCTGCATAGGTTTTATTTTGAACCCACACCATTTTTCATGAAGCTTCCCATTCAAGGTAGTACTTTAAGTTATTTTCAGTCGTTTTAAATATGTATACAATTTTGAAAGTTTATTTCCATGCCTTCTCATGGTACTTCATACCAGGTCTGAGAGCAATTTAACATCTTAGCAATATTTTTTATTCTATATTAAATTAGTATTTTGATCAAAGATATAACTAAAAGAACTTTTCTTAAAAAAGAAACATAGCTTATTGTTGAAAGTTGGAATAGCGATGCAGAATTTGGACCAGAGATGGTATATGTTTATTTTTTTTATTATAGAGTTTTCAAACATTCACAAAAGTAAAACTCCCCATCACCCAACTTCAACAGTTAAAATGTTGGTAATCTTGTTTCATCTCTTTCTTTCTCATCCCTACCCTCCTTTTTTCCCCTGGACTGTTTAAATTACAGATCTGTTGTCTTTCTGTCTATAAATACTTTATACTCAGAATTTATTTTAAGTAAAAGAACAGAACCACTGTATTCTCACACTTAACAAAATTTACAGTAATTGAGAAGATGTCATCAGATTCCCAAAGGTGAGGCACATGATACAGAAACGGTGACAAACCACTGCAAGTGTTGCCACATAATATTGTACACTTTTAGGCATTGACCCCTTCTCTGTAAACTCTGATGTTCCTACTCCCATCCCCCATCCCCATTCCTTAGATGTGATAGGCATCTAGGTTAAGCATCCTTGGAATGAAACCTGTTCCTACCTAACCCAAAAAATTTTTACCTAATTTTTTAACAATATAAATTTTTACCATATCGTACTCTTTACTCTGCATTTTACCCTCATGCCTTGAGATCTTTTTTCACTTACTATTTGTAAAAAAGAAAAAAGGAAAACTTTTTTTTTACATGTGGCAATACCAGGTAGTCACAGCAGGCTGCTCTGTGTGTAATAAGTAGGTGGGTGAGATGAAAGCTCCTTTGTGATAGTCGGAGGATCATTTCCCACTACAGCCTAGAGTTAGGATTTTTAGGTCGGTTTATCCTTTCTTATGTTAACTGATTTCTCAAAGAAACTTATATACATTAAGTTTACAAAGCTTAAAAGTAGTATAAAGCCAGTGTTCATTGATTATCCTGTTTTGTAAATGGTTTTTCATTTAAACAGGCAAAATTTGGGTGAGCTGTTTTTTTTTTTCTTTCTTTGAAATAATTGCAAATTTGCATAGTTATAAGAATAGTACAGAGAACTCTTGTATCTCCATTTATTAACTTTTAGCATTTTACCAGTTTATCATTTATTCCATTAGTCTGTGAATCTGTATATACATATACACACATACAGATATATAAAAGTTTTCAGTACTGTTTGGGTTGAGGTTACATATATCATGACCCTTTTCCCTTGAATATATCAGTATGTAATTACACAGAACAAGGATATGATATTTCATAACCACAGCACAGTTAGCAAGTTCAGGAAATTTTAACATTGATGGAATATTTTTTCCTAATATAGTTTATATTTCAGTTTTATCAACTATTTTCTTTTATTGTATTTTCCCTCTTTTTGTACAGAATCCAGTTCAGGGATGAATTAGTTGCCTTTTCTCCTTAATTCACTCGCGTCCAGAACAGCCTTTGTCTTCTATGACATTAACATTTTGGAGAATATAGGCCACTTATTTTATAGGATGTTCCTCATGGTTTTCCATGATTAGCTTCAGGTTATACATCCTGGCTTGAGTTCCACAGGAGTGATATTCTGTCCTCAGAGAATGAAATCTAAAATCACACAATGTCCATCAGCATCTCATTAGTGCTATTAACTTTGATATCCAGTAGAGATGTTGTTTGACTTCTCCATTATATGGTTACTGTCTTTACCACTGCAAGTAATAAGCAGTCATGGGCAGACACTTAGAGACCATACAAATATTGTGCTCCATCAAGCTTGGACCTCAAGATTTAGGTATGGTTCCTAATGATTCTTGCTCAAACTAACCTTTGTTTTGAAGGGATCAAAAGTGAGAGTCAACCTTTCTAAATTAAATTACCTTCTCCTGAAAATTCAACTTGATTTTGGAAACATTTATTATTTATTTTAAGGCTTTGATCTGTATGCATTGCATATAATAATTGCTAGTGTGTTTTAACTTAAAATGATTTTTAAATTTCTGGGTTTATTTTTAATCTTTTGCTGCCCTCTGCAGGTCAATGAATATAAATCTTTGGAGCAAGGTAAGTACTCCTAATTGTGCAAATCATAAGGTGATGCATAAAAAGCTATTAAGAGCAAAAGTTATAATAGCTCTATACATTTATAATGTGTTATTATAAGTTAATGAGTTTAGAATCTTGAAGTGACATTTGGCCATACAGATTTAATAATTTTTAAAATGTATACATGTATATACATTTGTGCAAGTGTATATATAAATGTTAGACCAATTTTTAACTGCTATATTTTTAAGAAGTTAACTGCTTTTATGCAGTAAATACAATTATTCTTATTTTGAATTGCAAGAAATATTTGTAGTGTAATAAAATCAGAATGTGCATTATTGATTAGAATTCCCAATTAAATATTTTTTTAAATCTAAGTTTCATTCAATTTTGTTATTAAGATTATAGTCTTTTAAACTATATAGTCAGGTATAGCATATGGTCAGGATAGTTACACTCGAAAGTAATTTTTTGACTAGAGTTTTTATTGGTTTATTTATTGAATGTGTCTTTGTTCCAAATTTGGTGTTAAATATGGTTGTCTTATAGTTAATGTATGGCTACAACTTCTGATAGAATTTATTGTCTTTTATACATATCTTTGTTGGTTAAAAATCAGTTTTAGGTGAAGATTGTTTTGCTTTGTTTTTGAACGGTTTCTACCTTAACTATCCTTTGAATTGCCGCTAACTGCAACACAGTTTTCATGGGGAAGTGAAGTGGGATGTGGTTAATTTTGCTTAATTTTTCATGTTAGCAAATAAATAGTAGTAGAAATAATTGTAGTTTGAGTAGTTAACACTTATAATATGTGCCAGGTGTTACTTTAAGAGCAGATAAATTCCGTGGTAGTCTTATATAAAGTAGTTCATAATTCTTAACTGACATCAATTTGGAAAATAATTGTTTCCATTTTTATTATCTTCTGCCCAAGGATATATAGTCAAATACTGTGTTCAAAAGTTACAAGTCAGTGTTCTAGATTTCATAATAATTTTTATTATAAAATACGTATTTGGATCTTTTTTAAGTAAAATTTTGCCAGCAGAATTAATGTTGAAAGGTAAGTGTTGTGTATTCAATTGATAAGGATCCAGGAGAACAAATACATCATAACTTTTGACCCCTTTTGATGCCGTTAAAATGACTACGAAGAGGTTGATAAAAAACTAAAAAAAAAAAAAGTTATTTAGTGGTCTAGGATATTTTACTTAATTATTTCTGTAATAATTCATTTAAAATGAAGAAACTGGTCCTGGTTTAACAACACCAAATACAATATGAGAAATAATATTGGTTGACAATTTCTATAAGCAATTCCCATATATGATAATTCATCTAAAACAACATACAAACAAATCAGTTTAGAGGCTTTGTTAGTGATGTTTTATAAAATATTGTAGTTTTCCTTCAACATGAGTTTGTTTTGTTTTTGTTTTTAAAAGACAAACCTATTATTTAAAAACGAAACAATCTCCTTGGCAGGTGAGGGTGGTGTTGAATTACTGTGATAAAGAATAATACCTTACTCGGTAGAGGCTTTATTATTTCAAGAATTCAATTTCAGATTGTATTTGTTCTTGTTTGCTTCTCTTGCTGCAATGCACGAATTTTCTGTCTTACCAGATAACAGAACTGTTGTACAAGGATGGACGTTATTGCCAGGAGCCTCCAGGACCAACGGGTAGCGTTTCAATTTTGATGATTGTAACTTATCCACAAGTCCATTCTTCTGTGTAATGATGGGCTAGGAAGATTACAACAGTAAATGTTTTATTTTTGAAAGTGAAATATGAAAATCATATATTCTAGGTCTTACATGAAAAATGAAAGTCTTTTTGTCAAATAATGTAATAAATTATATTTAAGTGGAAAAAATTTATAAGACTTTTTTACTATCCTATATATTTAAAGATAACTAACTACATTTGCGAAACATTAAAACCACATAAACACTAAGGATTACTGATTTTTAAGCCTACTTTCATAGGTGCTATAAGAATCATTTTTTGAATATCTGGAAAAAAAAAGTCTCCCATCCCTGTCTCTAAAAAAATAATTATGAGAAAACCAAACACCTCATAGACCTCAAAATATTGTGGTTATCAGTATAAGGATTTATAACCAACTGTTTTCTGTAGGAAGGTACCCTTCTTGAAAGTTCACATTTTCTATCCTAGGTTTTAACACATGGCCCTATACATTTTATGCTTGAATGCATAGGAAAATTACTGTTGTTATGAAACATCTTTGTTAATCTTGGTTTTTCATTGGCTAATAGGCAGCTCTCCACAGGATTACTGTATCTACTTATTAAAATTACTTAACTTTCTATACTCAACATTTAACAATCCTTTCTAATTTTATTGCTCACAAAAAAATTAGTATAGAAATGAGTATAAGGCATTTATTTATTCTCACTACTGTGAATTGGACAGGAAAGGGGTAAGGCCTTGGGCAGAACCACTTCTGTCATAGAGTGGTGGAAAAAAATAGATTGAAGTAAGATTCAGTACTGAAAAGCTGTCACTCGGTCTGAAAATAATTAATATTCCTTTCACTCACCAGTTAGATATGTGCTCCCAAACCACATAATCTCTATGCCTCAGTGATCATTGTTGCCATTTCAGAGCCTCTCATCAGGGTGACATCTCACACCAAAATGATTTCTTATAAATTAATCTTGATAACATGACAGTCTCAGTAATTTTAGTGGAATGCTTTCTCTTGTTTTTTTCCACAGAAGCTGTTGGCTATTTTCTTTATAACTTGATTGACAGCATGAGTGACTCAGAGGTACAGGCCAAGGAGGAGCGTTTGAGACAATACTTCCATCAGCTGAAGGAGATGGTACCATTTCATTTTTTGCTATATAATGCCTGTCCTTCCTGACATGTATCTATTAGATTTGAAATTGCTGCTTTTAAGTACAACCAGACCACTTCTCAGTGACATACATGAGTTGGAGACTTAAATTATGTCTGAGATAATTTCTGTTAGACAAATTTCAGTTTGGTTGTCTAAAACTCAGGGGTTTTTTTTGTTTTTGTTTTTGTCCCCCCCCCCTTCCCTTTGCACAGAATGTAAAAATTACTGAAAATATCTACAGAGGCATTCGTAATCTACTGGATAGCTACCATGTTCCTGAATTGATTAAGGTGTGTGAACAATACTAATCAACTTTTTAAATGTTTACTTTATATCTAAAAAGCATGTTAAAATTTTATTTAAATATGCTTAGGCCAAAAAAGTTTATTTAAATGACAACAGTTAAAACAAGGCTTTTTCATTGATTGTTGGTAAATACTGTTTATATATTGAAGAATGCATTTAAAACATTAAAATGGTTAATAAAGTATGAAAAGAATTTCTGGAAAATTTTGGAAAGATGGAAAAATAACAGTATAATGAAGTGAGAGTTTTAATTTGCTTTTGACATTTGCTAACATATTTTTCCATGTGTTTTTTAATTCCAATTTAAATCCCAATTTTAGGATGTTAGTATATTGGTTGAAAGAGAGAAGACAGACTCTCGAAAAGTAAGTAGGTTTTTGAGTACATTCTACATTCTATAATAGCCACATTTAATGAGAATTCTATACTGTATCTTTATATAACTAGTTGTTCCTAAACATTTTTCCATTGGTATACCAACTAAAAAGTTGGTAAAAGCTATTCTGCTCTCAGAATAATCAACATATCTAAGAAATTTGCATACGTATAATCACCCCTAGAGTCCATCCACAGATACTCAGATTAATATTTTTGATAGCATTTATGACATTTAGGAAGGGTAAGTTTAAAAGGAAGAGTGACAAGTGGTACATTTTCTTTTTGTAGTGAATTTCTTTTTTTCTTTGCATTTCTGTGGACTATACAGCTTACATCATCTGATTTGGAGTCTACTCTTGAAAAACTAAAAGCTGAAAATCAACCTATAGGAGATGTCCTAAAGCAGCTCATATTAACGCTTTGTTCAGAAGAGGTAACGTTTAAATATTTTAAATATGCTGTTAGGGTAAAAAATTCTTTATAGATAAATATAAGCAAGGCCAAATACAATATTTATGATTTTTACAATTGATTATTACATGTCATGCCTGTGAAGAATGCAATTAAATGAAAGGTTAACTAATTTTAGCTACACCTTGAATGGCATGTTTTCGGGTTGTTGTAGTTTGTTTACAATAATCTGCAAAGTGAATGATAGTAACAGCCGTGATAGGTTTATCATACATGCCAAATGTCCTTTCAAGCCATGGCTCCGGTCTCTTATATCTAGATTGTCAAGCAACTGATACATGCAGTAGTCATTTGCAAGTCAAATATTACTAGGTTGTTAATGCAAGGATTGAAATTCCATTTTCCTGCTGGAAAAAAAGCTCTTTCTCTGAGATAAAGGGTCTCTTGCCTTTTTCAGCAGGCGTCCAGCTGTACTTTGTGTTTATTTTAGTGTGTGTCTGCAATTTGTGGCATATCACTAGACTTTTTCAGTTTCTAGTTCAATATGATTTGGTCTTATGCCTGTGATTTTAGGGAAAAAAAATGTAACTGTCTTTAAGATTATAACATGGTATTGTTAAATTCTAAAATATTTCTTCACATGGATATTAAACTAGACTGTGAGGAACTTTGCAATGATATATATTTCTGTGTATGGAAATTGGACATGAGTAGGGGTTGACTTGATACGTATTTAACCTGGAAGTCTTTTTTATAATACAGTATCAAAGCTGAAATATCAAATTTGGCATAGTGGCCTGTTTTGCAGTACAAATAACAAATCTTTTAAACCCTACATATATATCTCACCTGCTTTTTGAAAGGTGAATAAAAATAAGAAGAAGCAAGGTGAAACTATTAATATAAATCTATTTTTAAAGTACTCTTTTTTTACATTTCAAACATTAAATCTAGAAATTTTACGTTTTCTTTTATGTTTATTTCTTCTTTCTTTTTCACTTCTGTTCTTTAGAACATGAAAAAAGCTCTCGAATTAAAAGCAAAATATGAATCAGACATGGCTGTTGGTGGTTATGCAGCTTTAATAAATTTGTGCTGTCGACATGATAATGCAGAAGATGCATTGAACCTGAAACAGGAATTGTGAGTACCCTGGCACCAAAAGAGATCTTCAGCATTAATGCTGATATACAGTCCTGACGAATCATGTAGATTGAACATTACTCTCATATAATGTGATTAAAAATTTTTTTGTCATTGTTTTTAAATTTCATAATATGAGACTGAGTAGTTATGGCTTGTTTGCAGCAGAGTCTTTAAATATAAGACATTCTATTTCTTAAAACCAAGGTTTTTTTCCCATATCATATCATAACAGTGGTGATGGTATTGTTAAGGCTTGTTGAATAGTCCTCTTGTGATACCGTAGTGTAAGCAAAATTCTCTCCATTTCTCAGGTATCTTTGGTTTCCCAATTTTGATTTAGGAAATAAAAATATGTCTCTGGGTATTTCAGTGTTCATGACAAAGTTAGAATCTCCTGATGCGCCATGAAGTGAGAGTCCTTTCATTCGTTTCTTCATTCTTATTATTTGCAGATGGAGTGATACAATTTATATGTAGTATTAGAGTTTTACTTCTTGTCACTTTGAATATAATAATATGCAAATTTGTATGTGGCTTCAAAAACAAACCATAACTTAAATGTAGAGGCCAGTGCTGTTAACAGTTAAGACAGTGTGATGTGTTTTTGAAAAGTGATAAAATGGATATTGCAATTCTTTTTTCATTTAATTGACTTTTAACGTACTATAAATATTGCTTTAATTTTTAGTGACCGTTTAGATTCATCTGCTGTCCTTGACACCAACAAGTACGTAAGCCTTGTAAAAGTATTGGGAAAACATGGCAAACTCCAAGGTAAGCCTGGGCATATAAAGAAACTATATGATGCAAGTATCTTGCCTTCGAATAACATGTGAATTGATATTGATGGTATATCATGTCCTGCAAAGTGCTTGAACACTTTGCATACAAATTTGCATGTGAATCCAACCAGAGCTGCATGGACAGTGTAGGCCATTAGTTTTAATGGATTGGCAAGCTTGTCATTTACATTTGCACAGCTCAGTGCTTTTTGCATTTCTGCAGCTAGTTTTTATTAGCATTGCTGTTTGGATTGAGTTTGAAGATCATGACTTATGGCACAATTTGCTTATATGCCTGCACTAATGGCTTTGTTTTTGCTTAAGAATGTCTGGAGGCTGAACATAAAACCTATAAACATAACCTTTATTTAGGAATGCGAATTTTGCATTAGTCTTTGTTTTAATTTTTAATGACATTAATAACATGTATACTTTAGCGAGTTTTTATTTGGAAGTGTGCAGGGAAAGCCTAGATGATTATATAGCTGATGAGCATATCCTAATTTTCTCATTGCTGAGATAATGCTAAGCCTAATAAAAATACACTTGATAATATATTCTTACTATTTGCTTGTTTCTTGATTTTCTCATTGGGTTTTATTTTGAAATTCCCTTTTTAGCTTTCCTCTCTTCCTCTTACTTCTAGAGATTTAAAAAAATTTTTTTTATAGTGAAAAATGTATGGATAGAATATTTGATTTGACCATTGAATTTTTCCTAGGAGGCATATCTAACACAGAAAACTCTATAAGGATTAGCCTGCTTTTTTTAAAATCACTTTTTGTAAAGTGGTCAAAACATTTTGCCTGTGCAATAATTAAGAACAACATTATAAAAATGCACTTATTCCATATCCTAAAATGTTTGTTTCTGCCTTCCTAATGAAGCTTAATGAATCTAATGTATTAACATGCAGTCTTTTGGAAAGCTTTCATTGGCTCTGCTTGGCTAATTAGTATCGACATAGCAAACAGGCCCTATCGGTATCAGACCATTAGTCTGGCTGTATATACAGTGTAAACACATCTTTATTATCTGGCTTCCTGACAAGCCATCTGCTGAAGAAACAATGGTGTGATTTAGCAGATGTTAGCTCTGAACGATAAAAGCATCCATTTAGGAGGATCTTACAGCTATAGGGCAGACTGTACAGGGTTACGTGGTGCAGAGTGGGCACACAGTCCCTGTCTATAATTTGTAGTCAAAGTTGCAGGGAAATGATAAAACCATGCTATTGTGGATTTATAATTGTAGTCTCGTTTAGAAATGCAAGTAGTAATTAACTTGAAATCGGCATTATACACTAGAATTTACATTCCTGCTGGGCTTGAAATGCTGTTTTAATAGCGGTTTGTTTTCCCTACATGAAATTACCTAAGGGTCTTTTGTGTTCCTTCATTGTAGATGCTATTAACATTCTAAAAGAAATGAAAGAGAAGGATGTTCTTATCAAAGATGCAACAGTCTTGTCCTTTTTTCACATCCTTAATGGCGCAGCTTTAAGAGGTGAAACTGAAACAGTAAAACAGTTGCATGAAGCCATCGTGACTCTGGGGTTAACAAAACCATCTACTACCATAAGTTCCCCATTGGTCACTCTGTATCTGGAAAAGTAAGTTAATTGAATTTAAAATTTTAAGTGTTGGCATTAAAAGAATGACTCTAATCATTTGGGGATTGTACTTTGTAAATACTGTGTGGTGCTGTGAAAGCTTTGAAGGTTGCCGAGAATAAGAGGACTCATATGGAGTAGGTGACCTTTAAAATCATCAGCAGCCCTGTGGTCGTGTGGATTACTTCTCAATGGGATGATGTATGGTAATTTTTGGGGGGCATGTGATGAGATTAAATGACATCGAATCTAGCTTCTTCCTAGTTTTAAGCCTTGTAAGTGTTAATTATTAATAAATATAACAAAGAAGGATTCCCTGGGGCTTTTGATCATGACTGTTCCTCAGGTAACTGTGTAACAGCATCTCTTCAGTGCTCATTTTCTCCAGATGGTATGTTATTTTAACTGCATGTACCAATACAGTTTTTCTAGCTTTGGTAAACATTGTAGATCATGTCACTGTGCCTTGTGTGAAGAAGATGAATTTTGTTGATGGGGCAAGATTTACTCCGTTCGAAATTCTTACATTTCAAATGCTCATATTGGTGCCCAGTTTAAGGTATCATTTGCAGTGCAAATCATAAAATCATCCTACTCTCTTTTAGTGAGTAAAACATTTTTGTAAGGTGATTAAGCACCCTTTATTATCTTCTTTTCCTTTTGCTTTTCTTTTTTTTTAATTTCCTGGATCTTCTTTGTCATCTTTTCTGTGACTTAATGCAGTTTTTAATCTGCTTATTTCGCGAATGGGGTTTTCTGATCTATGGATGTTCTATCAATTCCAGGAGAAAAATAAAAGATATATTTTAATGATTCTCATAATTTCCCCAAATTTCTGATAGTTTTTCATTATTAGGGGTTATAATTAATTGCATATAATGAATGGTTTGTCAATGAATTTAAAATGTAGAATGAAAAACATCTTTTAACTAGCTATATTTTAGGAAATGTCTGTATAAATATATGTGCATACATACATACATGCACATACATGTTTTATGAAATATTTTATTTGCCATCCAATCAAAAAAACAATTTATCAAGTTAGAATATTGGCTAAATCTTAACCTCCACAGTCTCAGCATTATACCCTTTTAAAGAAATAGTGATTCAAACAATTACTGTTATTGCGTGCTCATGTTCACAGCCAACGTTATATAGAAATCCTATAATTAATATGCTTCCTACCAGAATTTTTCAACTGTTTAAAAGACCCATCTCTGCAAATTGCATGTGGAACTCTGCATAGGATTTGAAAAAATGGGCCCAGTGCCCAGAAGAATTAGGCCCTTCTCCACTACTGGGCAAAAATAAAATAATTAATAGTGAAAATGAGGCCCTGCTAGAAAAATATCTTACAAGTAGAAATACTTTGAAGACAGAGGAGACATAGAAGTTTTCCAAAAGAGGTCTGCAGATGGGGCTCATGAACCAAGGAGAGCTTATCCAAAGGAACATGGAAATAAATAGCATGGGCTTCAGATGTTACCCGGGAGTGTCCTCTGTGCTTTTGGTTGTACAGTACAGTCAGAGGTCTATATGTCTAAGTAAAATTTGACTGTCCTTGTTAATTGGGCTAGAGAAATCTAAATTAGCATCTTTTGTGAATTCTCTCCAGTTTCAGTTTCAGTTTCATAGAGAAATAATTACCTTTTGTTTTTATTTGCCTAGGTCTTTTTTTGCTATCCCTGTTTCTCAGAGTCAGTCTCCATGACAAGATCTTTCGGTTTCATCTGTCATAATAAAAAGGTTCCGGTGACTGTTTTAGAGTCATGAGAATAATAAAAAGGAGACAAAGGAAATTTCACATTTAAAAAATTGGAGAAAACAGTAGGAGCACTGCTAGTCAGGAATAAGTTGGAATTAAAAATTGACTTTAAAACTTTTTTCCAATTGTGTTTTCCCCAGCTGATGGAAGATAATTTATTCAGTCATGACAAGTGCATACTAAGATTAACTACATTAGCCTGCCAAAAAGTCCATATGTATTTGATTTGATTAAATAAGTTTAATCTTCACTAATATCATGTAATTGACCTCAGCAGGTATGAGCTCATCAGTGGGATGAGCCTTATTTATTCAAATTTGAGATAAAATTATGAAAAACATTTCAGAACATCATACAAAATCCTCATCTTTTCATTCAAAGGGAAGCACCTTTTTTGGAATGTCTTTGCAAAGACTAAAGAGGCCAACACTTACATATTGTAATTCTGGAGCAAATTCATGAGGTTGAGCCCCTGAGAAAGATGAACTTTAAGATTTAGTAGATTTTAATTTTGAGCTGACTTTCCCAGCATTAGATAAAACACAGGAGAAATTAACACTATGTCATTTTGTTACTTGGATAATGTGTAAAAAGTTTTATAGGTATAGAAAATAATATATTTTGTTTATATTTTTTGCCAAAACAACAGGTTTACTAAATTATAAACAAATTGGTAAACTAATCTGCTTTTGTATTATTAAAATGATAATACTTGCATTAAACAGAAAAATATGCAGTTGAACAAAATTTTCATGTGTTCCATTTTCATTAGGATTGTTTTATAAACCATTTGTCTATATGTAGTCTAAATGAATGTTATTTTAAACATTGTTTTGTAGCTACTTAAAAAAATTTTTTTTAATTGAAATCATGCCTGATTCTGGAAAATGATCAGGATGCTCCATATTAAGGAAAAAAGAAATGCTTTAAAATGGTTAAAAGAGCTTTTAGTTAATCTTTAAGCTATGGTAAAAGAAATGAAATTAATAAAATCTGGGCCATTTGGTTTCAAGGCATGAGAATTTGTATGATGCAGTTTCAGAATCACTTGTTTTATAGCTGATCTATTTTGGTTTCATCACATATGAAAAATATCTCAAGCTGTTTAACTGGATTATTTAGTACAATTGATCAAAGAAGCTTTAATTTTTGCTTTCCATTAAGGATTTTTCAGTGCTGATTTGTGCTATAATCTGTATGTGCCCACATGCATTTCATTTAAGTGAATTATGGACTTTATATAATCCTCCCAGAACTCTTGCTAAGTTAATCTTGAGTTCTTCATAAAAGTCATAATTTCTGTAAGATGAACCTATAACAATATAAGTTTTAAAACTCACTGTAACACTTTAATGTTACATAAATAGGAAATATACTTTATTAAATGCTGGTTATTCTGTCATATACACTCCCCTTCAATTTTAGCGTCTTCATTTGTACTGGATACTTTTATTATTTATGGGAATGCTTGCCTTCTAGAGTAAAACTCTTTACGTGCTGAAAGGAAATTAGGAGGTTTGGCTCTTTTACTCCATTATTGCAATTAAGAATTTAGCATCATCAGTGCCAAAGGACAAAAGTAGTTCATTTGCCCTAGAGGGACAGGACAGTGATAAGATGATTTTTCGTCAAGGATCATTGGGTCGTAATTAAGTTACATTCATGGCTATTGCTTTTTGAAGGATGATTGGTAAATGACAGGCTTCATGTGCTTAGTGCGGACAGTGTTCAGTAGGGTTTTTTCTCCCTCTGTCAGAAAATCCTGTTGAGCCTGATAATGTAAATGTGGCATTTTATTCTGAACAAAAGAGCAGGGAAATGAGCTATCTTGTCTAATCATTCAGTTGTTTAACACCGACTTCTAGTTTAGACTCAATTGGCTGGAAAGCACTTGACATGTGAAGTTAGTGCTGTTCCGAACGCATGTTTGAGTAAATTTTAAAGTAAGTGACAGCTAAATTGTACCTAGGGAAATTACAAAGCCTTCAACACAGTTAATTTTTTGGGGAGGATTAGTTGTAATTGCAACACCAGTCTCCTTGAAGATTCCTCATTTATAGATGATGAACAGAAAAAAAAAACATTCAGCTCTTTCAAGGGTTGGTTCTCTTAACAGGATAATTTTTGTGAAGACGATGGTTTCTCCTGAATTGATTTTTCTCCATACTGAACATCTGCCTAAGATTTATAGAATAGTTTGATTTTAGAGTGTTGAAACATTTTTTTCCCCTCTTGTTTTAAACTTTTTTTCTCCCCTAAAGCACCTCTTTTCTCTAGTGATATCAGATTTGAAATCTTTTCAGTCAATAAGTCCTTTAGGTGAATTGGCACTTCTCTAACACTTTATGCATAATGTTGAAGCACTTTATTCCAATTAAAAATCAGTATTTGTCTTTTTCTGTTTAAATTAAATATGCTCTCTGCATTGCAAAGTTATTTACTCTAAGGAGACTAGGTTTAAAGCTACTGATAGGTGAATATATAGCTGTCACTGGTTCTTGTTCTAATAATTCAAGATCGTGTGAAACATATTTGTAATTTTTACAGTTATATATAGTGAGAAATTTGAGTTAGGAGTGCTTTGTTTCCTGGTACCTTTAAGTAAATGTTTTTAGGATCAGTAAATGCTTCCTGTGTATGTATGTCCAGTGTTTCTTTTTCTGTCAGGGACATTGTCACATATTTGAATTTCATAAGGACTAAAACAAGAGATAACATCAGATTTACCCTGTGAGCTTCAAGTTTGTGTTTTTGGATGTTGCTCCATGTAACAATGCAAAATTAAGTTTGTAGTAGTTTTATATATGGTCATGTTTCCTTACAAAGTGAATTAGAGATTTGGGGAATGAATTTTAATATGGGCCAGGTAAGTCCATTCAAGTTAATAAATAGATCTCACTTTTAAGTGTTTTAATTACTCACTGGATTCTGCCTATTGTATATTATGTGTTCTTAAAACTTAGAATTATAGAATCTTCCTTTCCTCTCTCTCTGTTCTACCTTTATTTCACAGGCTTACAGAATTTTGATAAAACATTAATTTGCATCAATCAAAATATTTTTTAAATGACTGCCTACTTATATTAGCATATATAGTTTTATTCGTGAAAATGATGTGTTTCACTGAAATATTTTTTGGGGGGTCTAGTCATTGAAAATATCACAGCGGGTTCTTTTTAAAGAAATAATAGTATGTTATAGAGTTGATTTTCTTTTAGTATTATTTGAAGTTTATGAAAACAGCAGCTAAATTTTTATCAGGAATGGACTTTTTAAAATTTGTGACCCATTTATAGATAAAGCTTTAGGAATTATGCCTATATTACTGAAATAAGCATGAAATCATAAGTTTTGAATCCAGAATTAATTTTATACACAAGATTTCTTCAGAGGATTATTGTTATTTTAGAGTAGGATTTTAAATCAGTTCTAGTGTTTTAAAGTGTACAAAGGAAATCAGAGAATCATTTTAGGTCACAGAAACCAGAAGTACAATTGATTGGTTAGGTAGTGTTATATCCCACATTTTGGGTATAAAGCAGTTTCCACCTTTTTCCTTGTGATGTTTTGCTGCTCTTACTGCTTTCATACCACCTGATAAAAGTGGTATTTACATGTAATGATTTTCTGTGCTGTTGTGAAACATTTGGGTTGGTGAACCTAATAAGGTCAAATTTAAGGAACCTCACATTTAGAGTATTAGAACTGGGAAGGAACCCAAAGGTCCTTGGGTTCAGCCATTGTGATAATCTGCTTTTCATCATCACTTCTTGAACTGTATCACATTGCTGTAGCTGAGCTGCATGTAGTGTACTTATCAATAGGATGGAAATTCAAAACTCCTATGAGTATATAACTATTTTCATAACAGTGTGAATTATAGATACTTTTTTCATGTTTTTCATTAACATCACTTACATTTCCAAGCTTTAATAGGAAAGATTAACGATGATTTCAAATTACAGGAGGAACGGGCATTTTTATCTCTTTTTAAAGTGACATGATCCAACCGTAAGTCAGAATGTAGATAGAGATTGAAAAGAATAGACAAGTCATTAGTTTATTTCTATCATCAGCACACTTTATATGAAATGCTTCATTATGGATTTATAATTCATTTTGTTGGGAACCGGAGAGCAATAATATAGGTACTTAAAATTTCTAACGTATATGAATTATTTCCATTTTGCTATTCTTGTCTTTTCTGTTGTTGTTCTGAGCATGTATAATCTTCAGAAGCATATATTTGGAGACCAAAGACTATTAACATGTCTCTTTGATTGACAGTACAATTATTCATTCATTTATTGATAGCTTTGACCTAATGTAGAGGAAATACAATTGAGACATTACTATTCTAGTTTGGGAATTGATCTGAAAAAGCAAATTATATCGCTTTGAAAAAATCAGTATGTGTTAGTTTTTCTCTTAAAAATATTTTAGTAGTTTTCTATTAAATGGAATTGTGGGAAGGTAATAACTGAACTTGTGTCTGAAGCAAGGGAAAATACTGATTATATAAAGCTTTATATCATATGTGGTAGCTACTGTAGCATTTCTCTTGTATGACAGTAATCTAGCCTGCAACATCTACTTGCGGTTTTGAAATTAACCTGTAATTTAGTCTTCACCCCAAATGACAAAAATTCAAATGACTCTGTGGGGTGCCAGAAGATGCACTGTAAACAGGGCTCAGTAAAGGGGATAAGGTAGAGTTCCATCAGGATAGTCTCGGTTTTCACTGTGTCAGTATTATTGCTGTAAAATTAACACTTCCGCGTGGTATTTTACGTTTTTTTGTACAGTTTAAAATCTTAATCTAGATAAAAATAGTAATTCAATCTAGGGCAACATAACATTTGTATAATGGACGAAAATGTTAGGGCTTCCACAGAAAAAAAGGGGCTTTCTACCTTTTTTAAAACTGTTTTGTGTGTGAGAGAAATGTGTTTTCTCCACATAGATTGTCACTGTTATTAGTTGTACTTTAGTCCATGTCTCTAACCATGCTTATTTTTTAAAAAATATTTCATACTTTCAAAAGTATTTAATTTTTTATTCTCAATTGCACCACTTTATTAGGTTAAACAAACAACAGTGCTTTCATTAGAGTATAATGTACAATTAAATATACTCTTCTGAAATTGGGAAGTCCAAGGACTTGATGGCAGTGTCTTCCTCTGTTACCTAGTAGTAATCAGTCAATCTCTAGATGCCTTAATTCCTCATCTATTTAAAAATAAAGGAGAGCGGCAAGTAGAGACACATAACCTCTACAGCTTTTCTAAAGTCTTACTGTCACTTTCCTTTTAAAGGAAAAAGTTTTTGAGGACCCACAAGGATATATTTCTGCACTCTTGCTTCAGAAACTTGTGGCTTAATGGAAATATCTTTATTTTAATATCTTTATTTTATTAAATATCTTTTTATTTTAATTTATTACACATAAGAGAAGTCTTGACTTTATGATTTGAAATAAGTTTTAAAAGCTTAAACTTAACCTCTGAAGAAAACTTTTTAAGTTTCCCTAGAATTCACTGACTATAGAATATCCTAGTTTTAGCAACAATAAATTTATATATATATGTGTGTGTATATATATATATATATATATATATATATATATGTGAATTCTGAAGTTGTTTTCTCATTACCTTGGAGGGGTGGCAGTATGAAAAATATGATGATAAACTTGAAATTGTTTGAGAATTCCTTGAGAGCTACTGATGAACATTTAATAAAAGCCCCCAAATTTAGAATCATTGAAGACCATAAGTACATAAGTAGTGGAAAAAGTATTTGATAGTAGAAATAATGCATTCTTAGAGCAACTTATTCTATAACATCAGATTTTATTTATAATAATCTCAGAGAATGCCTTTGTCTATTTGGACTTTTTTTTTTTTATAGTGCCATTTAGCAAGCAAAATAATAAAAGATGAAGCAAGGAAAACAGGGAATTGCTAATGATATCTGTACTCTAAATATTTATTTATATATAAGGATTGTTTCTTTTACTTTTTTTTTTCTTTCTCCAATTTTGGCTTCGTGGTTTTCTACCTTAAAGCTCAGTCCATGTACATTTTGACTGGTCATTGTACATCTCTCTAAGCTAATTAGATATATTTAATTCATTGTTAATACTTTTATGTTTCCAAGGGATGACTTACCTGCTGCTCTTGATGCCTCCATTGATTGCTATGAAAAATATAAAATATTACCAAGAATTCATGATGTCTTATGTAAACTGATAGAGAAGGGCGAGACTGATCTAATCCAGAAAGGTTAGTCACCTTCTAATATCTCGATGTACTTGGGGCTCTCCCCTTCTCCCCCCGCCGCCCCCATTGCGTATTTAATCTTAATGCATTGCTGTGAAGAGAAAATTTAACAGAAAAGCAGGTACATCCAGAGAAACTTTGTTAACACTTCTAAATTGAAGAGAAAAATATCAGGTAGATTTATATCAGGTAGTATTATAAATATTCTTGATTTTCATAACTGTTCATTTTGAAAAGTTGTACCTCTGTTGTTCTTTGTTCTGCTTCTTGATTATTTATCTGCCTTTATGAGGATTTTTTAACCCTGTTCTCACCAGTTCTCTTTGAAGCGGGTCTTGGGTACTTAATGTCATAAATGTATGCTGTTAAGGAATGTGACAAGAAACGGGTTGGCAAAGCTATAATCTTTAAGTTACTCTAAATATTTGTTTCGAAGTTTTTTGTATTTTTCCAGAACTTCAAGAGATATTGTGTTTCTCTATGTTTTTTCTTCTTTCCTCTCCAGCAATGGACTTTGTGAGCCAAGAACAAGGTGAAATGACAATGCTCTATGATCTCTTCTTTGCCTTTCTACAAACAGGAAATTACAAGGAAGCCAAGAAGATCATTGAGGTGCGATTTTAACTACAGTATTCTAATTGTACAGCTATTTAGACTCTTAATTAGGATATATTTAAAAATTTTAACCTTTAATTAGATTTGTTCTGATTCATGTTAATATAATTCAATCTCGGTAATGGGGCAGGTGGGGGGAACTCGGCTAGCTTCTTTATTGTATATAATTACAGTTCACAAAAGGCAGCCTGGTTGTATGTTGAATTTGTTTCCTCACTTTGTTAAATTCACTGTTATATATCAAAATGATATTTGCATAAATCTTGGATTGTGGAACAATTAAATTAAACTGGCATTCCTTGGTGTAAAGTTGCTAATCCTCTTTGCCAAGGAATTCTTTGTTCTTAAAAGCAGTGGAATTTAATTTGCTGCAGACCATGCTCAGATTTATTTGTAATGCTTGTCTACAAGTTAATCAGTCAAACAACTGCTGTCTACAACTGTTTGGCATTTAATTTAAAATTTCTTCTTTTCTTTTTTTTCTTTTTTCTTTTTCTTTTTCTTTCTTTCTTTCTTTTTTTAACTATGTTAAGCAGCTTATGGGAAATGGTAGGCAACAAACCTGGCCTATTTAGGATTAATATATTTTATCTAGGCTTGACTGAAATTTTGCTTACTAAGGTTCATAAGTCAAAGGGCAACAATGAAGTCTGTCCAAATTGTGATTAAATTCCTATTAAACAATTCTGTGTCCTTTAAGCAAGACATTCCACAGAGATGGACCCATGACCTTAAGAGAAAATATTTAATGCTATCAAAATAAATTTGTAAATATATCAGTAATCATGTTTCTCTCAGATCATATTTTGCCATAACTCAGTGTCATTTTCCAAAAGTCCCCAGGATGGATGGTATACAAAGTTGGTGTTTGGCCTTCTTATTTATATATTGATGACTGCTTATCATGAAATTGAAAATGTAGGCATACAGGCCAGAATATTATTATTTTCTCCTGATATTTTTCAAAGAAAAGTTTAGCATGGAAATGAAGGACTGTGAAATTAATTCAGATCTTTCTTCTCATTTAGTCTGTCTTATAACTCAGTTGATCTTCCTGTCAAAAAGAAGTGAGACATGCTTTCCCGGACAAATGTTTCTGTAGCTCAAGTAGTCCATTTGTATTTTCTAGAAAACAGTATCAATTCTTTCATTTTAAGTGCATGGTATATCTGAAAACGTGAGGGGAGCTGCCGGCCTGTTGAGTTTTGCTGCTCTGTGGGCACGTTATCAGTATTAGCAGGGCACCGATTAGAGCAGAAATGAAGCTCAGAAGTGTTAACCACTTTAAGACCTTCAGATTATAGCAATGAGAGGTTTTACAGTAAGTAGTCATGTGTCTCTGTGTAATAAGGAAGATACAATAGGAAGAACCAAAGGTATAAGAGTGACTTCTCCTTTTGCCATCTGCTTGCTAGTGTGATAATGAGCAAGTTACTAAACCTTTTCATGCTTCCTCATCTATAAAAGGGAATATAGTATCTTTTTTTAAGATTCAATCATATAATGTATTTTAAAAGCAACTTCTATGTTTCCTGGATTATGTAGTAATCAATAATATTAATTCTCTTTGCCCCTTAAAGGTTGGGATTTGTTGTCCTCTTTACCCCACATAATTCACATTATGGTACTTAGCTTAAGATATATGCTTGTCACATGAATAAGCAAGAGAAGACTGTCTCTTAATATCTCTAAAACGTTGCCAATGTACAGCATCATTGAGTATAATCACTTAGGAATGGCTGTTTACTGATGACGGAATTTTCAGAGTGGATATGTACAAAATTGCTTTAAAGATAAAGAGTAGCTTTACAGAATCCCTGTTGTACCCTTGAATAGGACAACAAGGGGTGTAATATATGAGAATATACTGAAGCACATTTTCAATTGCCTTTTTTTAATGGTCATGAAGTTGAATTAAAGTTGAGAACTTGTTTTTTTTCACTGTTAAAATTCAATACCTGGAGTTCTCTTATTAGTTTTCTAAGAATTATTGAAAATATAAGAAGTAATGAAAATTAATAAACTAGGACAATATCAGCATATGAAAGAATATTATAAACACCGAGCAACATTTTTATCATTCTCCAAAATGCACTGGTGTCTTGTCAGTGGGTAGATTCACTAGGGTTGAATTTCTAGAGCAAAATATACAAAGAAATTTTGTATTTGAAGCACTGAGGTAGATAAGATAAACCAGTCGTTAAAATGCTCACATTAAATGAAGAAAGAGGAGGCAAGATTCAGTGTATAATATGACTTGTTGTTTTTAAAATGAGTTGGCATACATATATTATGTATTATATGTAATACATTTTAACATAGTCTTTTATTTCTATATATGGATTTTTACAGGAGGGTAGAATTATAGCTGGTGTTTTGCTTTAACTTTTCTGTATTTTCTGAGTTTTCTATAATGAGCATATGTATTCTTATACTCAGTGTTATTTTTTCCCCAAAAGAAAGAGGTAAGAGATAAAAGTGATTCAGACTAGGATCAAGTCCTAAGAAGCTAATGCGAAGCTCCTTGAACATGAGATCACTACGTGAAGATAATTGCTATATAAGACTGAGAAGTGTTAACTGCTATAAGAAAAGCATAAATAATTTTAAGAGTTCAAGAGTAGAACTTACTCCCATTGTAGGAAATTAGGCAAGACTTTCTGGAGAAATGGGGCATGAGGTGGAGACCGAGAGATGTGGTGGCACTTTAACATTCAAGAGTTTGAGAAGTGTATTAGAAATATTAGTGGTAGAGCAAAGAAGCATAAAGGGTACATCACAAAACAGTTTTTCCCCCCAGCTTTATTGAGATATAATTAACATATAACATTGTGTAAGTTTACGAGTTATTGATTTGATATATTTATATATTGCAAAATGATTACCACAGTAGTTTTAGTTAATACCTCCATCACCTCTTAATTACCATTTCTTTTTTGCCGTGAGAACATTTAAGATCTATGCTCTTAGAAACTTACAAGTAAATAATACAGCATTGTTAACTATAACCACCATGCTTTACCTTGGATCCCCAGAACCTATTCATCTTATAACTGGAAGTTTGTATCCTTGACCAACAAACATCTCCCCATTTCTCCCACCCCTACCCCTGAGCTCTTGGCAACCACTGTTCTTCTTTCTGTTTTTAGGAATTCAGCTTTTTAAGATTCCACATATAGATGATACCATACAATATTTGTCTTTTGTCTAACTTGCTTCCCTTAGCATAATGCCTTCAGGGTTAATCCAAGTGACAAATGTCAAGATTTCTTTCTCCTGGCTGAATAATATTCCATTCAATATAATATATTACCACATCTTTATCCATTCATCCATAGACAGACACTTAAGTTGTTTCCATGTCTTGGCTTTTATGAATAATGCTGCAGTGAATTTGGGAGTACAGATATCACTTTGAGATCCTGATTTCATTTCCTTTGGATATATAGCCAGTAGAATTGCTAGATCACATGGTAGTTCTATTTTTAATCTTTTGCGGAACCTCTGTACTCTTTTTCATTGTGGTTGTAACAATTTACATTCCCACCAACAGTGCACAAGAGTTCCCTTTTTTCCACATTCTCGATAACAGCTATCTCTTGTCTTTTTGATGATAGCCATTATAACAGATGTGAGGGGATAACTCATTGTGTTTTGATTTGTATTTCCTAGGTGATTAGTGATATTGAGAATCTTTTCATGTACCTGTTGGTCATCTGTATGTCTTCTTTGGGAAAATGTATATTCAGTTCCTCTGCTCATTTTTTAATTGAATTTATTTATTTTTTGCTATTGAGTTGTATGAATTCTTTACATATTTTGGATATTAACCCCTGATTAGATATATGACTAGCAGATATTTTCTCCCATTCCATAAATTGCCTTTGCATTTCAGATTGTTTCTTCTGCTGTGCAGAACAAGCTCTTTAGTTTCATGTAGTCCCACTTATTTATTTTTGCTTTAATTGTATTGTTGATGTCTTATCCAAAAAATCAACACCAGTATCAAGAAGCTTTTCCTTTTGTTTTCTTCAAATAGTTTTACCGTTTCAGGTCTTAATGTTAAAGTCTTTAATCTATTGCAAGTTAGTTTTTATAAGTGGCATAAGATAGGGGTCCAATTTCATTCTTCTGCATGTGGTTATCCAGTTTTCCCAAAGTCATTTACTAAAAGCGATTATCTTTTCTCCATTGAGTATTCTTGGCCCCTTTGTCAAATATTAGTTGGCCTTACATGCAAGGATTTATTTCTGGCCTCTTGATCCTGTTTCATTGTATATGTGTCTGTTTTCATGCCAATATCATGCTGTTTTGATTACTGTAGCTTTGTAGTATAGTTTGAAATCAGGAAGTATGATGCCTCCAGCTTTGTGTTTCAGGATTGCCTTGGTTATTTGGGATCTTTTGTGGTTTTATACATATTTTAAGATTTTTTTTTCTATTTCTGTGAAAAATGCCATTTGGAATATTGATAGGGATTGTTTTGAATCTATAGATGGCTTTGGGTACTATGGATGTTCCAACAATATTAATTCTTCCAATCCATGAACATGAGATATTTTCCATTTATTTATGTCTTCAATTTCTTTTATCAAAGTTTTTTGGTTTTCAGTGTACAGGTCTTTGACATCCTTGGTTAAATTTATCCCTAGGTATTATATTGTTTTTGATACTATTGGATTTGTTTTATTTCTTTTTCAGATGTTTTGCTGTCAGTGTATATAAATTAAACTGATTTTGGTTTGTTGATTTTGTATCCTGTAACTTGACTGAATTCATTGATTAGTTCTATAATTTTTTGGTGGAATCTTTAGGATTTTCTACGTATAAGATCATAGATGCAAACAAAGAAAATTTTACTTTCAAATTTTCTAATAGTTCTTTTATCCTATAGTATAGGATTTGTGAGAAATATTTTATAAGGGTAGATTGTCTCCCAGAGACCCTTCAGTATCAGAATAAGCAGGTTGGAGTTCATTCTGAAGACAGTGGATTCTAAGCATTGTTGAAAAGAAATTTGTACTAGCAGAGGATGTATGATAGATTAAAAAGGATTTGAGGCAGTGAGATTAATAGGATCTGAATTAGGATAATAGTTGTAGGGATTTTTAAGACACTTAGTCATTTCAAATGATATCTAATAATTGGAGAATAGTGACCTTAGCAGAAGGTGGAGTGAATTAACAAAGCCATGAGGTCATCTGAGCTCTGACTTGAGGTAAACTAAGCTCTAACTTAGCTCTGATACAACTCCCATCATGAACCCTTAGAATTGGCATTTGCAGATTCGTCATCTGAAACTTAATGAATGAGACCCTATAAGAAGATGGTTATAACATTTCAGTGACTTCTCAGTTTGACCAATTTCTCCTCCCTCCTCCTTCCCTCCTTTTCTCTCTCTCTCCCTCCTCCCCTCTCCCCCCTTCTCTCAACAAGTAATTATCGATCGCATCTTACAGTCTAGTCATAGAGATAGACCTTCAAAAGATAAATCAATAAAATGCAATAATTGCTGTTAAGAGAAGGTGATGTCAAAAGGAGCTATTTCAAGCCTAGATCTTCCTGAGGAGTGATATTTGGGATGAAAACTAAAGGACCAGTTGGGAACCAGTTACATAAAGGGTGGAAGCAAAAGCATTCCAGGTAGAGGGAACTGCCTGTGCAGAGGCTAAGAGGCAAGAAAGTGGTTTCATTCTTTATCCTTGTTCTGTCTCTTAAGACTCTTATCAGATAACACTAAGACCACATCTAGAGTGTCTGATATGTTATTAAACCCTTAACGAATGTTAGTTTTATTCCCTTCTATGTGACTTCCTTGCTTGTGAAGTCAGCCCTTTTGTCTTTTCCGCAGTCTCATCCTCTGCCAGCTATCCCTAGTTCCTTCCACTCTTCTTCTGGCACATTTTGGAATGAAACATGCCATTGGGAAATGTTCACACATTATATTTAGAAGCTTATATAATAATATCAGGTAAATATATTATGGGAACTTAATCTGTATCTTTCCAGTGATGATGATTAATATGATTTTTTTCCCACATGTATAGATACAATACAACTTAAACATGTTATTGTTTAAAATATGCCAAGTATAAAAGCTCAATATTGATTCCATTACTCTATCTAGTCATCTTTGTGGTATTTCTATCCTTTATTCAATACATATTTCTTTTATATAAAATTGAAATAAGTTGAATCATATAACTTATTTAGTACTTTCTTCACCCTACTCACTCTCTGAATTTCCCTGCACATAATTAAGAACTCTTCTAAGCATTATTTTTAATGGCCACATCATTCCATTGTATAAGTGAACTAAAGTTTATTTGTCCATTTTAACTTCTTATCTTGAGTTTCAACCCTAGATTTTAAACTAAACAGTATAACTAGTAATATTGGTAACACTTTTATACTTCTAAAATGATTTTCATATACATCTTCACATGCGCCTCACCAAAAAACAAAAACAAAAACAAAAACAAAAAACAAAAAAACTGAGAAGTAACTAGGGCAAAGAAACTTAAGTGTGTGTTTAGCTTGTTTAGTTAGCAGTAGTCATGTAATTTGAGATTGGGTCCTGATTTCACATGTTCTGTTGGTTCCCATATACATTTCTACCTCCATGATCTCATTTTTTAAAAAAGTGAGAAAAAACATAACATTGTGTAAGTTTAAGGTATACAAGGTGTTGATTTGATACATTTATGTATCTCAATATGACCTCCATCATCTCTTGACTCTTCAATATCTGAACCACCAAAACAATTTACCTTTTCTCCAGAAGTACTCTTTCTTGAATCTTTTATTTCTTATCTGCTATTACCCTTCCATCACACTGCAGCCAGAGTAAACTTGCTGTCTTCTTAGGGGGCGAAAACTTTCTTTTTATGGCTTTGTGTTTAAGACCAAAAGTTTGGGTTACAACCGTGTCCCAATCTTTGTTACTCTTCCCTTTGTTCTTGACTAGATGAGATTCAGGGTTTTGTCCTAATTTGCCTTCCTTAATAAGCCAAAACGGATCTTATATATACAGAAGGGATTTTAGAGCTAGGCCCCCCCGCCCCCACCTCTGGCCTTTCACATTTCAAAAAACATCAGTTCTCATGCCAGTTCATAGCCCCTCTCCCATGAGTTAGTTTACTTAGTATCTCCTGTAATACCTGGTTAAGTGAATCATGTTTAGTTTCAAGTAGACTGTTAGTTTGACTTGATCATCATATTTTTATCCTTACTAGACATGGTCGTTAAATCCTCTCTAAAGATTTTGGAGAAATGCACTACTACTGAAAGGTTTAATAAGTTCCATGATACTTTTTCTTTCCCTTGCTATCCCAGCTGTGGACACAGATAATTGGGTCCCTGTTTTTTGTTTGTCCCGTCCCCCTTATGCACTTGATTTTCCTCATGCTTCTTTGACTAGAAGACATGAAGCTTGGGGTAGTTGTTTGTTTTCTATTTTTGGTTTCTAGCAGTAATGGCAAGAAAAATTAAAATAGTTAAAAATTGCTATTTGAGTCAAATTTAAGATTGTTTTTCTTGAGGTAGAGCTTGAAGTAAAAGAATCATTTCTTTTTCACTTTAAAGGTAATAATTATTTTATATCTATTTTTACTAGTATACATAAAACCCTATTATAACAGTAGCAAATTTGTATCAGAGTAATGTAATGAAATTTAAGTACTGAAAATTATTTTTGATTTTAGATTAATTTTTGTTCTTATACAAGTGAACCTAGTAGTAAAATTGGAACCTCAAAAAGTGTTTTGAAGCACAGCAACACAGGTGGAAACAAATATGCCAAGTTTTTTTATTACAATAATTATTTTATGCTCACTGTTCATTAAGTAGATTGTATATAGCAAAAACAAAAAAACTAGAGGTAAGTCCATTGTTTTAATTAAACATTAACTGGTTTTTGATAAGTTACATTCAACTTGCCAGTTAGAATTCTGTTTTTCTCCGTGTTTTTATTACATTTTCTATTTTTGCTTTCAACTTGCAGTGTTTAAAATTCAATAAGATGTTAAGAGATAAGCTGGAAATGTAGACAGAAGCCTAGGAGATTTCATTAATCTGACCTAGATGTTCTTTTCATGATTGAGAATTATATGTGAAAACAGTTCTCAATTTCAAAATGAAACATAGGAATATCTGCCATATAAGTCAGCTGTCCTGCCAGTGACAGAGATTAATCAGCCACAAAAGGGAAGAGTTTGTATAAAAGTTGTCCTATTTAGATCATTGGCTTTTGGATCAGCAATAATATTGAAAGTTGTAAGTGAATGTAGCCCTTGCATTTTGCCATGTTCTAAAGAGGATTATCTAGTATTTTTTCAAGGGCTTTTTGTATACAGTTGATGTGGGTTTCATTTTCAGTGTACTATATGTGAAACAAAATATAATATAAGAAAATCCTTGACTACAAATTATGTGAAATGTAAATATTAATGATTTTTGAGAATATGTTTCAAAAATTAATTTATTCAAAAATTATTTTTTATATCCCAAAATGTGGATACGCAGAATTAGAATGAGAACATTTATACAACTTCTACTGTACCAGTTTTTCTGTCATTCTACCAGAGCTCCGCGATGTTAGTTTCTGCATCAGTTCCTAATTTAACATTGTACAATATTATTTTAAGAAATAAAAAGTAATGATGACTTATAAATAAGAGATTAGATTTGAGGAGTACCTGATTTAGTCAACAAAGCTGAGTGGAGTAAAAGTACCTCCTAGCCTGGTGCAGCCAGGGCTAATGAGTGTGTAGTTTCCTTATGATTGAAATGTATTTAATGGTGAAGCCCTCATACAGATGATGAAAATAGTATACTTACAGTGACAAATCCTTGGAGTTATATGTTAAATGGTTTGTCTTCTATTCTAGTATCCAAAATTGTAAAATAATTGCTTTGAAGCCAGAATTAGTGACCAAACCTTAGTAATTTTTAGTTGAGTATATAACATCTCAATTATTGAAATAAACTAAGACTAATTTTAAGGACTTAGCTTGATGTAAGTACTTACCTCTTTAAACATTTAATTTCAGATACTAACAAGCATTTATGGTAGAAGACTTTTATCACTAAATTTTACAAAGCATGTTTCTTCTAAAAAAAAAAAAGCCATTTATTTTTCTATAAGTCTATATAACATATTAATAATTTTCGCTCCCCGAATCTGTTGGGATCTCTGAAGTGTGTGTGTGTATGTGTGTTTAATTTGACCTATTTTGGAGTTGATTTTGGAGTTCATCATTTCAAGGTTTCTTTTTCAACTAAAGAAAGCTTGATTTTTAATGATTAAGATTTATGAAATGAAAGTTCATCTCAAAAGAAGTATTTTAAAATAACTGGAATTTTATAGACACAGGTTAAGTATAGATAGCATTTTATGCTCTGTTCTAATACTTCATAACTTTATGAAAGATAAATATCTTTCATAACTGTGTTTAAGTTATAGGTTTCTTTTAGTGTATATGTTTGTGATGGAAGCAGCAAATGCATTAGAAGGAAAACTAATTGTCTTTGAGGGAAAATTAACATTTAGCTAAAGCCTTACCTGTGTGCTGTGTGATTATTTTCTTTACAGACTCCAGGCATTAGAGCTCGACCTGCAAGACTTCAGTGGTTTTGTGATAGATGTATTTCAAGTAATCGGGTTTGTGTTTAATTTCTGGTCTTAAGTACCTAAAACCGTGAGTAGAAAGCAAGTGTCCTGCATGTCCTATGAGCATTTGGAGATTTTAAGAGACAGCATTATTAATGGAAGTAATGTTATTTTGGTTGTTTTCCAAATAAGCTATAGCTTAATTCTAGTTCTTGAGGTGCAATAGTTCCTAAAAATTCTAAGTTGAGCTCTGACGAATTTAGCTCATTTTATTTATCCTAGTTGTTGGTTTGAGCCCTTATCTCCTTGGCAATTTACGTCTGCTTCTGTCCTTACTTAGTGACCAGAGGAGTTGCTTGCTGGGAGCCCAGTGGAATTTCTGCTTTACCTCTCCTTCAGTCCAGATATTTGTTCACGTCCTGCCAAGTAAAAGCCACAGGAGAGGAGTAGTATAATGTTTGGGTGGAGGAGTGTTCTTATTAATAAATATAGGATATACTCACTGAGGCCTCCACCCCAAATAGCTTAGAATTCTCCAAAAGGCACCTTGTAGAGGTTCCCTTAACTAGATAATTGTATATGTTGTGTTCTTGACTCCAGTAGTCTTTGAACTCTTTAAGCTAAAAATTTTTTTAAGTTAAAATTTTATATAAAATACAAAATATATATAACAAAATGTATCATTTTAACCATTTATAAGTATATAGTTTAGTGGCATTAAGTACATTCATATTGTGCTCAGCTCTTTTGAAGTAAAGTTAATTTACTCTTTGGATAAAGCTAATTTGAGGGATTATGCAATTAAGATTCGTCAACTGTACTATATCCTTTACACAATGTAGATCCATCTGTAAATTTTATTTTTAAGGTCGAAACTCTAGAAAAGTTAGTGGAGCTGACACAGAAGCTATTTGAATGTGATAGAGACCAGCTGTACTACAATCTGCTAAAACTATATAGTAAGTAATGTGGTTGTTCCTATGTTTTCATTTTGTGACGATCATTTACTCTGTTGAAGGCAGTGTTAGGAAAGAAATATCAGTCTTTGAGGAAGCTTCGGGGATTGTCAAATGTGGGATCTTCAACAGAGACTCAAGTAGAGGCCAGATTAAACTTTATCACAAAATGTTATAGACACTATACAATCTTTATAATTTCTTGCATTCTTACTGCAATAATGAGAAGTTTGAAAAATCTTCATCAGAGCCATGGTAGACTCTTCTTTTTCTTTTTATTTAAACCCTCTGGTAGATGTTATCAGTCACTGCTGTAACTAGGTAACCATCAACATGTTCATGAGTATAGATGTTTTTCTAGAAAAATGCATATTAATATACAACCTTACTGCTAAGCAGTTTCTTTTTAAAATGTGACTATATTACAATACAGTTTTGACTCAGTTCTTTATTACAAACATTTTTCTACATTTATCACCTACAAATACTATATTGAGCAGATATACTAGAACTTAGTCTATTGCTAGACATGTCAATAGATTTCAGTTTTTCATATTATAAAATAACACTGCATTAGTCATCTTTGTACGTTAGTCTTTGTTCACACTCTTAATTATTTCTTAGGGTAAATTTGTATTTGTATTAAGGGTTAAGAGTGATCGACATTTCTGAAAACTTTGATCTCTATTATCAACGATGCTCTAATTTCGCAGTTTACACATCTGCGAACTTTGCAGTTTCTTTTAGGGTATTTGGGTAGAAAAGAGCAACCTTTTTTTTTTTTTTTTTTTTGCTTCATAGATATTTGTTCTAGATTTATTTTCTTCCTTTTCTCATGGGAAATTTTTCTTCATCAACCAAACAGCAGTGAATAAGTTGAGTCATTTACTTTTTGAACTTGTATTTATTATCATTGGTAGCTTTAATTTACATCTTATTGGTGTAAGTAAAATAAGACTTGTAAAATTTACATTTCAGTCGTTGGTTGCATTGAAGTACATAGTTCACATACATTCTTATGGTTGTTTCACCATATATTGGCAATCTTAAAATTTTGGCTTGAATGATGATCAAATTCTGGCACACAATACTGATGATGTTACTGATTGTATAGAATTTAAAAAGTTATCTTTTGAGTATTTAGTCCTTAATTTGTGAATTCTCTCTCTTTCCTCTGCATTGTCTTCCTTTTGAAGAACTATTTCATACTTAAATTCTAATTTTAGGCAAACTTCAAAAATACTGAAAAAATAATGAATTTATCCAAATGAGTCTTAGCATTTAAAGTTGTCCCCATAGAAGACTATATAAGCTGAAGCCCTGACTGTGCTAGTCATTGAGGTGAGCACTGCAGAGATACAGGGTGTTGCTCTGCAGAAAGAGTTAGCCTGTAACCAAGACTGATAATTCAGGGTGAAATAACAGCTGTAAGAATATACATGGTACAGTGGGTGTCGTGGGAAGGGTGAGAGGTGGTCAGCCTCACAAACTTCTTTTTCCTATGCAGTTGATCTTTTGCTGGTTTTGGTTTTTTAAGTTCATCTTAAAAGTTCCTTCGAAGGTAAGCAGTCTCTGAGGTTTATTGCCATTTTCTTCTCCTTGATCCCCTCTATCTGTTCTGTTGGACACCTCTCTTCAATTTCTTACTCTGTATTTGAGCCAGTAGTCTGAGGAGCTCTGTAGCTTGAGAGGGTGGCCTCTTGTGAGGCTGGAAGCCAGATAAATGATTATAGGGAAGTATATCTTTTTTTTTTTTTTAACAGCAGAAAAGAGTAGCTTTATTAGAAGTGATAGTACACTTCCAGACATGGAAGCAGGCCTAAGTGAGAGAAGCGTAGCTCAAAAGCTCAAGGATTCAAGGGCCGAAAGTATACTTTTTAACCCAATTTATATACTTCCCACTTTCTGTAGTGCTATAAATAATGTGGTTGTGATAACCTTAATTCTTCTCTTTCTGAAGAAAAAGCAAGTTAGCTCCTCTGCGGCCCCCCTTCTCCCTTTTGCCTTCCAACTTGGACCACTACTTTAATATGTGAAGTAACACATAAAGCACTGTGGACTCGGTTTATTTGTAAAGGAATATATGGTGGGCCTATTATACTTGAAAAATCCAGATTTTAGATTCTGGATTTCTGAGAAAATAATTTAGTTTACCTACCTGAAAATAATCTATTTGGAATTTTTCATGAATTTATTCTTTGAATGATGTAATTTTAGTCCTTGAAAGGAGGCTTAATTATTTTGGGGTACTGTTGAGCAATTTTGCTTTGTGTATTTTAAAACAGAAACTCTCTTGGGGGAGAGGGTGGTAGATAGGAGTAAAAGAGCTCAAATATTTGGTGATAGAAGGAAATCTAACTGGGTGGTGAACGCACAATGCAATATGCATATGACATGTTGAATTGTGTGCTTAAAACTTATTTGATTTTATTAGTATCACTCCAATAATTATAATAAATAAGTAAATAAAACAATATCATACACAGATACTTAATTTTGTCTTGAATTACACATACTACAGAAACATGTACCCCAAAAAAAACCCATTGCACAATGGTGGACAGCCAACATTCATGTAACTCTAATGTAGATTAAGAAATAGAAAGTACATCTATTTTCATACCTTTAAATATTTGCTGTACTAAAACTGCTTTTACTTTCTATGTACTTAATATAGCATGATGTTCATAGGTGATTGGTTACAGGAATGTGTCATAATTCAAACTTTAGTTCTATCCTTTCTAATACATTTGATGTTTCATTGTGATAGTCTTGCCAAATTAGCTACTAAGACCTATGACAAACATTACATGAATAAAACAACTCCCTCACCTGCATAAGGAATATCCTGTTATTTCTAAATGGCAATATTTTAACCTTCTTACCAAACCTTTTTTTTTATTCTAAACACTTCAATTTCTTCTTACATATGCAAAGTAAAGATATTTTATTCTTTGTGTACATAAAGTATTCTATCCCCAAATAAAGCTAGTTTACATTTGTAATTTCATAATAAAAATTATTCAAATCTGTTTTAAAAAACCCTGCATTTATAACCGTAGCATGTATTCTGCCTTAGAAGTTATTTATGTGCTGTTTTCTTCAGGTACTTATGGCCATTGACCTTTTTTTCACACTATGTGGTCTTTTTTCCCTTTATTATTACACAGATAAGACATGAATATATTCTAAATTACTAAAGATTCCAGTAATGCAGTGGTATACAGAGCAAAATGTGAAAATCTCATTGTGTCCACCCCTTAGAGTTAACCTTTCAACTGGCCATCCTTACAATTCTCTCTCCATTTCTATCTATATATTTTTTTTACATATGCACCAATTATTTTGGTTGTTATATACTCTACACGTTTCATACTGTATATTGTGTTCTGTGGCTTCTTTTTTTATTTACTATGAAATAAACTCTTAGGAGAAGGTAAATGCTTGCTTTTTTCCCTTTAATTGCCTATTTTAAGTACTGGTGTCCTTGGAACCTCCAAAGTTGATCATGATTTATGAGTTCATGAATTCTTTTTATATGTATTTGAATTTGTTGTAGCATTATTCTTTTTGGTGTTCAGATTGTCCCATCTTTGACCAGTGGAAACCCTTAACATTGGTTTCTAGGTCATTTGACACTTCCTGTTAGTCTTCGATTGTTCCTTACTTTCAAACAAAACAAAACAGTGCGGGCTTATGTGGCATAATTCCTGTCCCACCTGGAGTCCTTATTTTAGAGGGGAATAATATTTCAGGACTATAATCAGGTGATTGACAAATGGGTAATTTGGAAATTGTAATATGTAAAAATTTACCAGCTTTATAATTAAAACCTGAACTAGAAATCTTTATCTTAGTTTAATACCATAGAGACCACGTGTAAATTGCCAGCTGTTGTTATACAGTGGTCAGGTAGCCTTAAAATGTAGCCCCACAATGTACAATTGTGTCTATTCTTGTAAAATTCACTAACAGCGTCAAAAATCTTTGATTTTAGAGCTCTCAGAGATCATTTAATAGTCCTCTCATTTAAAGAGGGAACAATGAGTTTCAGGAAAGTGGTGGTATTATAGAGGCAGAGTGTCCATTTCCTGGTCATAGCCCAGGTTTGTGGTTATTTTGTTTTTCTAATAACAATTGTTTTGATGGAAGGAACTTTAAGCCCCAGAGATATAAGGCATGGCTTTTCTGCACACTTGTGAGATTTTACACACTGCAGATTTTCGTACACCAATTAGTTTCATTGCTTCAAATTTTTATTACGTATTTTATTATTCAGGTACATTTCCATGAATTTTTTTCCCTTAAAAAATGTTATGTGTATATAAATAACTGAGTTGTTTAATGCTATATACAGTAATTCTTACCTGCATTTTGAAATTTTTTTTGTTATAAATTGGTAGTCCATTTGAATTAGGTGCATCTCTGTAATATCTTGTCCTCCCCAGGTAGAAGTTTTTCATATACTTTGTGACATTTTTAAAAGAAAAAAAAAAAAACTTGTCTTCTCAGTCTGAAGTATCTTTCAGTCCGAAGGCACAGTGTTGTTCATTGTCTACCCACCTTCTCTTCAGTTTTTGTAATAGTTATGTTAGCTTAAAAATTCATCTCTATAAAAAGCACCTAAACAGTGCTGTTCCCAGCTCTTGGAAACTTCTCTGTGTCTCTCACAGCCCATGGTACCCTTTAACAGGGAACAGACATGGTCCACCTTCCTCTTCCTCAGAATTAAAGGTTCTGAGGCTTGGGTTTTATTTAATCAAATTAGTTTTGTATATTCATACACTCGAAAAATTACATTTATAAATTGAATTTTACATTACATGAGAACATTTTAATGAAGGAAAAGCATAATTAGCTTATGAGAATCTTGTTTTGAAAATTGATTGTAAATGTAAGAGTTTTGTATTAATTAGACTAATTTTGTTATCAAACTATGTATAAAATCACTCTGAACTTTAATTTCTATTAGGCCACTTTTTTTTAATATATTCTATGTGAAAGTTTGGGGTGCAATGTATGCATGGCTCGGGGAAATCTTTCTATTCATTATTTACCTTTTTCTTTATTGCAAGTGTCTAATGGAGTGTGAATGTGTTTTTTACTTCCAGGAGTCATTAGTTACAAAAAACTTAGCTTTCCAATTTTGGGGTGAAGGGTCAGGAAGGTTAGGAAAATTCCATTTGTCTTATTTAGTATTTGGATATTTTTGAGAAAAAATTTACTTGTGTTTTATGGAACATTTGTGCCCAAACCTTCCTAGAGCTAACTGTGCACAATCAAGATATTTATAATTTTTTTTAAAAGAACACATTTAAAGCAGTATTGTTTTATGCTTAATGATTATATTGAGTTTTTGCTGTTTGTGAAGACTAGATTACCACATAGAAGGGACTCTGTTTTTCAGTATGAAACAGTCTGCCTTTTTCCAATAAACTTCCTGTCATCCTATAATATACTTAGTCTGATTTCAGCAGCAGGCAGTTTCTCAGTTACTTTAAAATGACAAATTTTTATCAGCATAATTTTCAAAGTGTTTAACAAAGTGCAAGTTCTTTTTGTTTTCTTTCACTTTTTAATAGGTAAGGTATTTCTGTGGTTTAAAATTCAAAAGATACACAGAAAGTCATTTTACCTTTGGTTCACAATCACTCTGTTCCTTTCCCTGGAGGCAATATTTGGAATAATTCTTTTTCCAACATCAAATAAGAAAAAGTTCTAAATATTTTCATAAGTTCTACTTAGTAATTTCATTAATTTCCGTTTAATCAAATTTTACAGAAGTAAATGGCGACTGGCAAAGAGCTGATGCTGTCTGGAATAAAATGCAAGAAGAAAATATTATTCCTCGTGGAAAGACATTAAGATTATTAGCAGAAATCCTTAGAAACAATAATCAAGAGGTTCCATTTGATGTACCTGAGGTAATTTGTTTTTATCTGTAAGCATAGCAGATTTTGTTGCCAGTATAACTTTAGGTCATAGATTAGCCCAGTTTTATACTAAAATGATCACTGTATATACCAGTTTTTGTTTAACCAAATAATTTTGTTTTCAAGTTGTGGATTGAGGAAGAAAAACATTCCCTGAATTCTTCAGCACCCTCACGTGTAGAAACTAATATTCAGAAAGATCTATTGAATGCCTGCCAGTGGAAGAAAAGCAGAGGTCAGTATGTACACTGGGGTCTTCTAATAGCCCAACAAATTAGAAGTGCTCTAGGAAAAAGATGGAACTTAAATTGTATATATTAATTATTTTATATTTTAAATTAACAGACATTTGGGGGCAATTGGGAAAATTTAAATATTGACTGAAGAGTGGGTAATTAAGAAATTGCTCTCATTTTTTTTCGATACTATAATGATATTATGATTTATGGAAAAAATGTCCTTAAATTTTGGGATCTATAATGAAGTATTAAGGGATGAAAAAAATCTATATTACTGTAATTTATTTTAAAATACTTAAATCATAAAGAACAAAGATAAAGTAAATGGTGAAATATTAAAAGAAATTATTAGATATAGGTTATGGATCTGTGGAGTGGTTTCTTATACTATTCTTTATATTTTTCTGTACCTTTGAAATTTTTTAAAATACCAAAATAGGTATATAGTTTATCAAAAATTATACTTTGAAAATAGCATTACCATAAATTTTTTTTTTGGCAAATATATATTTTGCTTTTATTCGAAGCAAAAAATGATTAGCGCATTAACCACCATATTAGTGTGTGTCGAAGTGATCAAGCAATATAGTAGTCCCTCATTTATCTGTGGGGCATATGTTCCAAGACACCCACTGAATGCCTGAAACCACAGACAGAACATATATGCCATGTTTTTTCTTGTACATCCATACCCATGATAAAGTCTAATTTATAAATTAGGCACAATAAGATATTAACAACAATAACTAATAATAAACTAGAACAATCATAATAATATGCTGTAATAAAAGTTATGTGAATTTGACATCATTAAGTAAAATAAGGGCTATTTGAACATAAGCACTGTAATACCGTGACAGACGTCAATCTAATAACGGAAATGGCTACTAGGTGACTAATAAGTGGGTAGTATATACAATATGGATACGCTGGACAAAAGGATGATTCACATCCTGAGCAGGACAGTGTGAGATTTCATCACACTATTCAGAACAGTGTGCAGTTTAAAATTTATTAATTGTTTATTTCTGGAATTTTCCATTTAATATTTTTGGACTGCGGGAAGCAAAACCTCAGATAAGGGGGATTACTATATCTCAGGGTTGGAAGCAGCATATGAACCCTTTTTCCTTGCTTTTCTTTCCTTTCTTTAGTGGTAAACTTTTCTGAAGGCATGCCTACCTCGTTATGACAACTTTAAAAGGTTTTTGGCCATCTTGAACTCTTGAATATAAGCTTGCCAATTGTATTCTAGATATTTTCACTAAGACTTTGTTGTACTCCCCTGAAATCATACGTTACTATTGTTTTCTTTATTCTTGTTAATTTTTCTCCATAGAACAGTACCATTACCTTTAAGTCCTTCAGTTTTTATGTGAATTTTCAAGTATGTTTTATGATAATTTAACCATTATGCAACAGATTTTTATTCATTTTTGTACTGACAGTTTTTAGCTCTGTTCAGTAGAAAGGAATCAATTTAGAAATTTATTGAACCTCTTAATTTCTTGACTTAACTAGAAATTATGTAACATTGAAGAGTAACTTTTTATTCATTGGGTCATTATCCATTGCTGCATACTCAGTCTGTACATCCTTGAGTCTCACCATGTATCTGTTAAACCTAAATGTAAAATTAATTATCGTTATCAGTACTATTTAATAAATATTCTAGTGAAGTTTTGATTTGACTGAAATGATTAGTGTATAGTTTCTGTTTAAAGAATCTAAAACTCTCACATAATGTTTTTTTTAAATGGCTGTTTTAAGTAGAAACATTTAACAAATTAAATATAATGTATTTATTATAAATGTAGAGGTATATCCCTATTCTAATTTTAATATTTTAATAACAATTTAAATTTATCTAATTGGTTTCATCCTGTTAATTTTTTCAGAGCTTTTAGTTACTTTTGTGTATATCTCAGGATTTGAATCCTTAACAGAATATGAACACCATAGGTAGTAAATTCTTACATTGACACTTTATCAAATTTCTGGTAGTTTAGTTTACTTAAGGGATAGTGTGACTTTCACGCCAGACTCAAACCTGTAGTGAATGAGTTTGGTGCATTACAATGATTGCTTTTTTTTTAAGCTACTAGAAAATAAGAAACATAGCCGTCCCAATTTCTTGTGAAGACTATAATTTTTAGAAAACAACTATAAGATTTTCTAGATTATTTGATTTTAAATATTCAAATTGTATTTATTTATTACTATTCAGCAAACTAAACTATTATATATGTTTGTTGAGAAGTAGACAATAATTTCATTACATTGTAACTTCTTAGCTTAAGTATCGAATGATAGATTCTGTTCTTTTTAGTTAAGATACAAATATTAATGTCATACTTTTTCTCTCGTTTTCTGGGAATTTAGTTCAAAAAGATAACTAAGTTTCTGTAGTCACTTCAGTTAATTGAAGGGCTAATGCAGACTTCCCTAACTTATAAATATAAGAATAGTTTCTACTTTTTCAGGAATTTCTCAAATTTTCTTCTGACCATTAATAGCATGTTCATTCCTAGTTGTGTGTTCTGTATTTCCTTACAGTGAGCTTTATATCCACAGAAGGTAATATGTGATAGTTCAGTTATGCCCTATCTTTACTGTGATTTGTTTATACATACCAGAGAGTGGATTGTAATTTCAGTTGGATGTTTATAGCCAGGCAATTTCATTTCAGAAAAGTAAGTGACTGAAAAGTGTAGTTACTTCTCTTTTGGTAACATCTTTTCATTCACTGACAGTTATTGTGAACAAGTGAAATAAAACTGTTAATCAGTCAAACAAATGTTGCTTAGTTTACTTGTTAGATATCTGTATATTTGAAAATTGTATGTTTTTGTATAAGTCCTGTCGTAGCCAAATAATTTGATCTCCTAATTTTAGAATTGTAGGCTATATTCACTTTAATGCTATTGTGTGGAAATGTTAACCATTGTAACCACCCACTTATAGATTAAAGATTGCTTTAAAATGAATCTTTTGCGCCCCTCAGTCTAAATTATACCTCTGGTTTATTTGGACTTTAACACACATTTTGCAATTTTTTTTGAAACTAGTGTAATTTTTTGACAAATTCGGAAGAGCTATTTCTCATTTTTATTTGCAGAAAAATAATTTACTGAGTTTAGAAAGCTAATATGAAAAATAATTTTTGAAGGAAGCCCTTTCAGGTACCATCCATTTGGATTAAGTAGTAGTTTCCAAATATATCACTTTGTATTTTAAAGATTAGAAGAGTGACAACATCTGCTTGCTCAGTCAGTGTGTGTGTCTCTACAGAGTGGTATAGTGGGTAAGTTTTTAAAAGAAACAAATATGTGAGTTTAGGGTTTTGTTTTAGAGTTTTTTCCCCTCTTCTTTGCCATTTCAGAATGATATAATCTTGTTTTTTTGGTTTTGTTTTTTGTTTTTGCTTTTATCCCCATAGATGCATATGATACTTTCCTGAAAGCACAAAAGCAAAATGTTGTGTTTAACAGTGAAACATACATCAGTCTTATTAAATTACTGTTGACGAAGGATAGCTTTCCGCAGGCAATGCAAGTGAAAGATTTGTAAGTATTAGTCCATTTATTAAAGCTCTCACTTATCACCTATCATTAAAGAATTTTCTAATGATATGTTATTGTAGTAGCAGTTGCTTGATTTTCCTCAACTACCTGCAAAAATCATATGACATGGTTTTTTAATTTTATGGGGTTTTTTAAGCTTTAAAGTATATAACCTCTACTGCCCTGCATAGTGCAATGCCTTTTATTTACCTTATATAATCTTGAAACTCATTTATGATGCCCATATACAGAGAAATAATTTTTATTATGTTTTTTGTTCAGCAGCTAGGTATATGTACCTTTCATGGTGGGAGCAGCTTGATCTAATGAAGACATCAAAAACTTGGGCAAGGGTTTGAATCTTACTGAAAGCTCTGTGACCTTGGGAAAATTATCCTCATCTTTGAGTCTTAATTTTTCTTCTGTACGATGAGTGAATGATAGTATTTACATGAAAGATTTATCCTAGGTATTGAAGGAGATAGAGTGAAGTAGAGAAAATATAGGTACTCAACATATTTTATATTCAACACTTTTTCTCCCTTCTGTTGTGTTTTTGTTTAATTTGGATTTTTAAAAAAATCTAGTGGTGCTGGTGTTGTTGGTAGTGGTAGTGGTTTTGTCTCTGGCTACTTCCCTAGAGTAAAATACTTTGTCAGTCAGAACAAGAATAAAGTTTTCTTACCTGATGTGTTAATTAACTGACTCTGTTATCTTATCCCCATGGATAAATTGAGTTATTAATCAGAAAGGGCCCTAGAAAGAAGTAGATCAAGGTCACCTACTCTAGAACAGGGGTCCCCAACTCCCAGGCCACAGACTGGTTCCAGTTCCTGACCTCTTAGGAACAGGAACCGGGCCACACAGCAGGATGTGAGCAGTGGGTGAGCAAGTGAAGCTTCATCTGTATTTGCAGCTTCTCCTTAGCGCTAGCATCACCACCGCAGCTCCACCTCAGATTATCAGGCACTGGTCCCTGGTGCCAAAGAAGTTAGGGACTGCTGCTCTAGAACATAGACCTGTCCTGTTGAGTCAGTATCTTTATTTTCAATGACAGAGGTCAACCTTTTCATAGTATATTGTGAGTTCTGAAATAATCTTTCTGGGCTAATTTTTTGGCCTTTAAATTTTTTAAGTCTCAGCATTTTGGGGGGATATTAGAATCCTGAATAGAAAATGGATGCTTGCCATTCTTACAATTTGCTGGAAAACCTGGTGTTAATACTAGGGTCATGTTAAAGTTATGCACCATAGAGCCATATTTACTGTTGGTGTTTCAGTACAGTTTGAAATATGTGTATGGCTGTACCTGTCTGTGGAAATACATCTTCATATAGATACACATGTACAAAAATATGTATATATAAGTACAATATATATATGTATACACATACCATATATATCTATTATCTTGAATCATTTGTGTGTTTTCATATAGGGCAATCACATTAAGATTTCACGTATTTAATGTATTCTATGTCTCATTTCTTCTTAGTCGCAAATTAAATAAATTACCTATCTTTAGAATACTTAGTACATCCTGAATTAGTGACTTGGAAAATTTGACAGTGAACAGCATCCTATCATCTGTTATCATTGAAGACATCAAGGAGGTGTAGGTTTTTTCCTAAAACTACTTTTCTCAGGAAATTATCTAAATTCTCTATTCCAGCACTATGTAGCCATAATAATCAGAGGTGTTCTGAAGCAACAATGGTTTGGGAGTAAGAGGAGACAGGAAAATGAAGCATTTTGTGTTGAGAATTGGGTATGATTAAGTGAGGGGATAGAAGCAAAAAAGGAAAACTTTTTTAAAAACCTTTAATCTCGAGGCTGGTCACAAAGACCTCTGAAATACTTCCCCAAATTACAGATTATAATTTTTTAAATTTTAATTGGATTTGTTCTAGAATGGTGAGCCTCACATTCCTGTAGCATAAAAAGATTCCTCACAGCCTCCCCCAAATGTTTTGATTGAGCCGATCTGCTATGGGGCCCAGAAATCTGCATTTTACTGAACACGCAGGTGATTCAAGAATTGTATGTCTTAAACATTTGATGGCATACCCTTAATAATCGTAGAAATGAATTGTACTAATGTCTCACATGTAAGTATATTATAAAGTGCTCAAAAAATAAATATTTTTCAGAGGATAAGATTTAAAAATAGTTTTAAACTTTTTTTTTTTTTTTTTTTTTTGCCTCACCCTAAAGCATTTACACAGTGTGCTTCCATGGAAGAACACTCATCTAGAGTAGTTTTTCAAACTGTAGTTGTAACCTGTTAGTGGGTCATGGAATCTATTTAGTGGGACAGAATCAACTTTTTAAAAAACGAAATAGAATAGGCAATATCAAAACACTTTATATAGTAAAGATAATATTTCGTGAAAGTTTTATTTCAGTTATATGTGCATCTCTGCACTGGTGTGTAACATAAAACATCATTTCTTACTATGTTTGTGAATCTTGATCAAACAAGTACAAACTGCTGACCAAGAAGATAGCCCTTCTATTTTACCTCATGTCTATAGCCTATAAAATGTATGTTTATCCTTTTCCCTTCCTCTCTAGATCGTCATGAAGCCTTTCTATTCTCTTGAGGGCACTGTTACCTCAGCTTTGTTATCCTTCCAGGAGTGTTATGTAGCCGCCTTCCCCATGTAGCTGTGCGGGCCCAAGAGAATCCGAGATGGAAAGCCTTAGAATGTCCAGAAGCACCTAATCTGGGGATTGGATGCATGTCTTTTCCATAAAACCAAAAAAATGTTACATTTGACTATGAAGAATTGTATCTTGGGTTAGATCTGCAGTGAATACTTTTGAAAATAACTCTTGACTGAATCTGAAGAGTAGATTGTACTTCTAGTTTTCCAACTAATTAACTATATACCAGAATAATGTCATGTAACTTCTCTGGATTCATTTCCTGGTTCATTGCCAACATGAGTCCATGTTTTCTCTCCCACTTGCAGATCTGTATCCATGATCAGAGTAGAAAAGAATTGTTGCTTTGTTTTTTAGGCATCTTTATTATAATATAGTGTAACCAAATGAGCCACTGTAGCAAGAAGCAGTGCCTCCTGCTGTGATCCTGGTGCTGTTACTCTTAGTCTGCGAATAGCTGTTCTATAATTACATGCCCGATGCCACTTGTTCTGCCTTTAGAGCAATGATTTTTCCTAGGAACTAAAAGGTACAGTCTTTGTTTTTGCTACACCTTTGCTGTCTCTAATGTTTTGTAGATTCACTTGATTTCTGATGAGATTACTTCAATTTTATTAACAGGGCCATTTAACCTACCCAACAAGGAATGGAACCTCAAAAGTAACAGTAACAGCTGCCTTTAAAAAAATTTTAAAGAAAGCAACTTTCTTCCACTTTTAGTTAGAATGACATTTCTTCATGTTTCAAAATAGAAATTTAGATACAGTGAAATTCTTTCAAGGGAGAAGAACTGCTTATTCAAAGATCAGTAAGGGATATACATTATTATTTTAAATCTCTGATAACACTAAACTGTATTAGGAAATTTGAGAATCACCCAGCAGTAGCTCTGCTTTATCTTTTGAGAATAGCACTTTGTTTTCTTTTGTCCCTACCAGCTTTCATTTCATTCTGTCTGGGAAATAATGCTCAATCAACCACTGATGGTTTTTACTGGATTGGCCAGTTTTTGTTATCCATGTAAGATAAATTATAATCACCAGCTACTATCCTCTGTGCGTGTTATGTAAGTATAATCCACAGACCAGTCATTGCTGTGAAATCTCTAATGTGAAACTCTCCCCGTGATACTATCTTCTTTGGTTAAGACAGATTAATTTTTGCAGTTGATCGTAAATTAAAAGACTGATATCCATTATCAGTAGTTTTTTCCCCTTTATTTGGCAGTTCTAAAAATGAAAAGAAAATGTTTAGAATTCCGTGTTGTTCCGTCCAATAGCCATTATAGCCATATGTGCTTATTTAAATTTAAATTTATTAAATTAAATAGAATTAAAATTTCCATTTCTCTGTCACATATAGCCACAGTGGCTGCCCTATTAGATAGCATGGATAAAAAAAATTCCCATCATCACAGGAAGTTTGATTTGACAGCCTTGGAAAAGATATTTTTTCAAAAGGAAGGATCAGAATTATGGGTCAGAAGTGAACTTCTTTTATCATATTGAATGAATCTAACAAAATCTCTACTAGAAACTTTTTCTAGTTTTTCTCCTTTTGCCAGTTTGGAATATTCTTTGAATGTAATTGATCAGTTTCTATATATGTAAAATATATATATGTTCAGTATATAATAGAGCTGGAGAGACTTCTTCCTGTTTTACCTTCATATTATGGAATAGGCAGCTTGTTGAGATACAAAAGAAAATGTTCTGTGTTTTGAGGTTTCAGAAAGGTTTTGTGATTCACACTTGATGCCACTTAAAAGAGAAGTTTTGTTACCTCATGGTTTTAATAAATTGTAGGTAATATTTTCAGGTAAATATGGTATAATTCATGTAATGTTGGACATAAAAAGTGAGCTTAATTTTAACAGTGTTTACTGTTTATTTAATCATGCTAAATAAAGACTGAGAAAGCAAATCCTTTATTTTATGCAGTTTATAGTCTCATGCACGAGTTGTTGACTTAAGAGCTTTGACAGATGGGACAAAGGAAAAAAGTCAAACTGAGCAATGGGTGTTTTGGTGGGATTAAGGGGATGGGTGGGGGATAAGAAAATCCTGTTGTGGGAGTGGGCAGGGAAATGCAGGGGTAAACCTCAGAGGCTGGAAGTGACTGAGAGGATGGGCGCATCACCGTGTCTTTGGAGGATTTTCTTGGGATTGATGAGAATAATTTAGCAGTGACCCTGCTGTTCTTGAAATCTGCCCAGCTTAGATGTTCATGTAGTCAGGCTGAGGTTGTTGGCAGCAAGATCATCGCTGAGCTTGATTAAGGCAAATGGCAGCAATTGCTTTTGCTCCTTTTGACCTGTGGAGATTTCCTAATCGGGAGATGAACCCCAGGGGCATTAAGAATGCTGAAATTTCATCACAGGAGATGTGCAAACAGTGTAGCAAACAAATCATCTCTGGCTAAGGTGGTTTTTTTTTTTTTTTTTTAAATCACGCAGGTTTTGGTCATTAAGTAAAGCAATTTTTTGCTCCTGAGTTTTAAAAAGGTGCGTTTTTTGGGGGGTGGGGGAATGCTTTAGATTTAAGGCCAGGACAAGATTGTTGTGTGAAATTTTAATTTAACGTAACAATGGTTTTAGTTCTGCAGCATGTTCACCTTTAAAAACTGTATGTATCTAGATGACAGAAATTTGAAAATTAATCAACCAAATGATATGGTGTTAGTAATATGCTTTAGTTTATATTTAAAATATGCAGTGCTGAAAATAAATGTTCATTTTTGTTGCCGAAAGAATAGTTTTACATTTTATAATTATGGTGAATGTAGAAAAAAGAGGAAAAAGTATCCAGCTTAGGATACAGCAGAACAATGCAGGGCATGCAGTTATTTTAGTCATCTAATATGTCAGCATTCAAGAATCTGAACCGATTGTTTAAAAAAAATCTTGTACTTTGTTTCTTTTGTTGCTCATTTCCAACTTTGTCATCTGTCAGAATGCAAAAAAAAATTATCCTTCTATAACCATTGACAGGATAACACAAAAGCTGTCTCCAGGTCGATATTTTGCAGCAATATTTTTAACATACGAACAGTAGTTTTTATAATTTCACCTTGGTGCTCAACCATTTATTATCGTATCAGAAGCATGTCAGTAATTCCTTTCTAAATGTCTGCTTCTTTTAGCGCTGAGACCCACATCAAGGGCTTCACACTGAACGATGCTGCCAACAGCCTCCTCATCATAACGCAAGTTAGGCGGGATTATTTGAAAGGTATGTCACAATGCTTGACCTTTACGTCACATTAATGCCTCTGCAGATTTTTCTTGTAACGCCCTTCGAATACTTGGATAAAGGAGTCCATTTAGCAAATTACCTGCTTATCAAGAGCCTTTTGTGGTAGCTGAGAGACGTAAATTACTGTACATGCATTTATAATACAGCTTGAATATGAATGTACTTGTCATTTGACCACTTAGTCCAGTTTCCATTCCATTTAACACAAGATGGGTTTTCTTAAGATGAATCACAGCTCTTCAGACATGCAAAATTTGTGTTCCAGAATGAGAGAAAGTACAGGCTTTCAAGTGCGTTAAAAAAGCACAAGGCATTTTGCTTTGGAAATTAACATACTTTAGAGCATCTGAAACAATTCCCAGCAGTTGTTTCTTGCATATTGTGTTGGTTGTGTATGAGATAGCAAATGAGTTAAATTGAGTGTTAAATGTACGGATTTGTGCACCAAATGATTATAATATTGATTTTTAAGACTTAATCTAATACTTTTTTTTAATAGCATGCAATACCAACAGCAATAAAATATGGTGTTTGTTTGGAGTTTGGAATTTGAAGTTTTTAAATTAAGAGGATACCACCAGAAAGATGTGGAGATGACTTTTGGGAGGACTGAAGTGGGGGCCATTTGTTTGGTGGAGGCTGTTCATGGGTTTGCCGAGGGATGGGTTTGGATCTGACAGTCATGAATGAGCTCCCGAGGGGAAAAATGTTGAATCTCTTAAATTTGGGTAAGCATCTTTTCACGTTTAGTTTTTGAATTTGAATTTTAGTACAGTAACACCACACTTTCACCTATACAACAAAACCCACTTAGGAAATCTTTAAGGAAGGTTGAAAAAGCTCTTTAACTTTTAAATATGTTACCATTTGTCTTCCTTGGTCTGTAATGGTGTTATTCCTTACTTGCATGTTTATAAAATAATTTCACATCCCTCAGAGAAAATTGCCGTCTGATTATCCAGCTTTAACGTTGCTTGTAATACCTAAATGTACTGGTCTTTAGATGTCTTCCTAATTGATTATGATAGCATATATAAGTGATGATTTCTTCCTTTGCAAAATTTTCACCTCAACATTCCACAGTCAGGGCCAGCCCGTACAGACAGGTTTTTTTTTTTTTTTTTTTTTTTTGGACAGCCTTAAGTCATGCTTGAGTGATGTAAGGCTTGTTATTAAAACTTTAAAAGCTTTCATTTTATTTTTAATAAAAACCTTTCTGTCAAATTGACATTTTATATAGAAATGATAAACAATTTTAAAACAGAAAAATTAAACTTGCTCCCCATATAAATAACCTCACTCATAAATAGCTTATAGATCTGTAGACATGAAGATAAGACAAAACACTTTTTTAATTTCAAGGGGTTGATATTTGAGCTGAATCTGAATTCAGTTTGTTTCACTTGACTGTTACCCTTTATTTATGTTAGGTACGCTGTGGAAACTACAAGAAACTTTATGATTAATTTTCACATCTGTTCTTCTCAGCTCTTCAGTTTAACTGGAGGTTGGCTGAGAGCAGGAACGATGAGCCCACTGTTCCCCCACTACCACCTCCATCCCTACATGCCACCTCTTATGCCTCTCCACAGGCTGACCTAGAATAAAGTGATCTTCAGCACAGATGGGAATGGTGTTGGCACTATCTATATCTCCTTACTTTGCTCCATGGCTGACTAGAGCTCCCAAGTTTTAAATCCCCTTCTCCAGGTTTCTTTTTCTCAATCCCATCTAATGCAGGAAGGAAAATAAAGCCAATTCAATTTTAATCTAATTTTATAAGCTAATACTGTTCTGGAATATTAATAGCTGATACCTGGCACCTTTGCAATATAATCAATATTACTAGTAAATTAGGTGACTGTGAAAAGGACACAGAGTGGGCGGGTATGGATGCATACTGTTTTTGGTGTCTCTTAAATCATAAACTATATAGAAGGCAGGTCTTTTTTGGGAATATGATTTAGGTTCTAAGGTTCCATGCTTCCTTTGGATAGACATCATATAATCTATTCTCTACCTTCCACTCTCTGTACACATATGCACCCATAGAAGCAGACTCTGGGGTGGTTAGATTCTTGGGTTAGTGTCTAGCATGACCTTGGGTAAATTATTTAAACTCTGTCCTCCATTCCTTGCCTATAAAATTGATACTTACTTCAGAAGGGTAGTTATGAGTATAGTTGGTTACTACTTTGCCTGCCATGTCATATATGTTCAACAAATATAGTAAAAGCTCAATAAATGCCAGTTACTATCATCACCATCATTATTTTATTTGTTATTATTTTGATCCACTGGTGAAAAGATCCTCCCTAGCTGACATTATTCTTGATTATAAAAATATTCTTGGGTATTTTACATGATTTCAAAGAATTAAACATGAAAATGTTTATATTATTTCTAACATCTCAGCATTACATTTATAGCAAAAAGTGTTTTGTGTTTTCTTGAACATTTGTTATTCACAGGATAAACATTTCCTTGCATTTTACCAAAAAGAAAAAAATCAGTGGACACTTAAAAGTAGTATTTGTTTTTTACTTAGTAATGAATATCCTTTCTGGCACTTGTCAGCCACTTACTTCTCCACTTGTTAATTACTTCTACCAGAAAAGAAAGATCGTAAGGTACACAGTGCCTACTTAACAGTGATCGTTGCCACACTTCATGTAAACCCGCACTTACTGGTGGCCTGATATTTTGTCTTACTGTGAATTTCCCCGAACCTTTTTCATTTCAGCAGTTGGTAATAGTCATGCAAAAACCAGCAACAAATAAAAAATAATAGCCTCATTCATCTAAAGAGATGCATTTCCAAATAAAGTTTTCCTTTGTTAAAAAAAGAATATGCTGAAGTTGATTATCTGTGTATGACCACCAGTTAAGATTTTATCAAGCTTATTTTCTATAGATTATATTATTTAAATTATATTTATAACATTTTGTTTTTTATGTTACTCTGTATTTAAAATTTTATTGAATATGCCTTCTAAACTACCTATATTCTCTTTTTCCTATTTGAGATTCACTGGTTTAGATTGTAGATTTGGAGTAATTATAAATTGTTTATTCCATGATAAACACCGAATTCATTATGTCTTTTAATAGACTGTTTAATTATTACCATTTTCCCATTCTTTTGTAAAAGATAGGCTGTTCTTATTTAATAGAAAGCTGCTTTGAGAGTCTTAGTTTTGTCTAGGTCTTCATAGCTCTTTAATTGCTATAAAGCCATGAAGTTTTCTTTGGTAGTGGTAGTGGTGATTGTTATGCCAAGGACATTTTCCACCCAGTCTTCTACTTTATTTAATATAATGATTTTGCTACACTTGTACATGAGTCAGTAAATGAAAAGGATATTCCATATTTATCCATAATCAGGTACTTATAAGTATGATGGTTAAAAAACAAACAACCTCCCTCCCCCAAAAACAAACAAACAAAAAAACTCCTATGGCTATATCTGTGGGAATCTAATGAGCTTTATTTTCTTTGAAAAATGAGTGCAAGAAAATATCTACAAGGTATTTAATTAATAAAAGTTGAAAGTTCCATTTTGGCTACTCCTTTGTGATCGATGCTATTTGGACCAGAAAAAGACATTGTTTACTTGGAAGAATCTTTGGAATATTAGAAGATTTTGATAATCATATAATCTTTGAGTGCAATAAAATCTGGGATAGTGTGAATGTGGATAAAAATCGCATATTTTTGGCAACTCTTCCATTTTTAAAATTCTTAATTATATTTCTTGAACTTGTCAACTTCTTTGAAATTAATCACTAAATGTTATCCCTGAATGGTACCCACATCCTGTCAGTAACATTCGTATTTTCCCTGTGACAGAAGAAATTTCTCTGGTTTCTGATATCTTACATTCAAATAAATTATTATTTTTTTAGGTTTCTTATTAATATTTTCTGTAATCTAGAATAAATTATTCATAGCTTTTTGTGTATAGGCATTTGGAGCTCATATTTAAAAGCTGGTTTTCAAAATGCATTAAAGTCAGTACAGTTCATAGAAGAGAAACTCTGTTGCCTACTCTTCTGTTGTAGAGGCTCTAACAACGCTAAAAACGGCCTTGGATCTGAAGCAGACACCTTCTAGAGTAGCAGTGACCCGCCTGATTCAGGCATGTGCCTTGAAGGGTGATACAGAAAGCATACATGCAATTCAGAAGATGGTAAATGGACTCAAAGATTCAATTGGACTTTCACATATGGTTTTCATCAATAACATTGCTTTGGCACAAATAAAGAAGTGAGTATTTTCTAGCCTTTTCCTCCATTGGATACTGGAAGGAGCGTTATCTCAAATATCACTTTAAAAAATATTTTTTAACTATTAGAAACCATATCAACTACAGAGGAAATCAAGATGCCAGTTGCTGATTATTCCCTAACAATGAGGAAATAATTTATTATATGTTACAAAATGTGTTTTAGCTTTAAAATAAATTTTAGAATAAAGAACATTTATCAAATTTTCACATGTGTAAATTTTTGCTCTGTGGTTGATTTCGCCTCTCATTCATACACACCACGCCCTTGTAACATTGTTAACAGAAGTGAAAAATGAATTCATTGGTTGTCAGCAACACCTGAGGGTAATGTTCCACTAGAAATGAAAAGGGGGCTCAGCAAACATGTTAAAAATGTTTCCATTTTCTTTCCCTCCTACCTGTCCACCCCTGTCAACACATACCCACAAAAAGGGAGGAATTTAGGGGAGATTCTCTTACCACCTTCTCTAGATTCCTTGTTGAGAATTACCAATGTAGATGTAAATAAGAACTTGATTTCTATTAACCTCACAAGCAAAGTACTTTGTTCAAATTAAAGATTCCTGGGAATAATTATGGAATTGACCGTCTTCGTGCCTTTAGAAAAAATGTTCTTTAGTAGTGACTCATATACGTTTAATACGTTGCGATATTAATATGTAATGTTTGTTTTTTCAGGGTTTGTTTGTTTATTTCTATTTCTTTGGGCAGAGAAGTAGTGTTTTGTATTCCCTTTTAAAACTATGTTCCTAAATAGAACTTTAAAATTTCCCTTTAATAAGAAAATGTGATTAAGTTGGAAGATCCCACACAGTTTTTTCTAATGTGGAGAATATGTTTTTATTCACTAGTAAATTATTTTCTAATTAAAACCCATAAGAAAAATTTATTGTAATGGGGGCATTAATTTTAAGTTAGAGAATTCTTATGTTTTAGGTAATACTTCTAACATAAAATTGATTCTTTGGATTTGGAGTGCCATAACTATAAAGTAACAACTAAAAAGCACCTTAACCAAAAGGTCATAATTTTTATTATAAATTGTGAAGGCCATGTTTTTCAAATGTTCTATAGTACCTGACGAAAACAAATTGTTGTGACTGTGGGTTGAGAGACGTGAAATTACACCTCTTAAAGATATCATCAAAGTCCTTAAGAATCCTGAGATGGTATATGTCATCTTTACTTCATGCAATAGTGACCAGTTTTAGATTTTAAAGCCAAAGTTATAACACTTAAACAAGTTTTCATTTTATGTCCAAAGACCTTCAAAATCAAATATTTAAGATAAAGTATCTTCATATCATTATCAATGCTTCTATATATAGTTGTTTGATCTTGTCTCTAGAGCAGTGTTTTCAAACAAGCAACTACTTTATTTATTGTAGCATAAACCACCTTCTGATTGCTTTTGCTACCTAAATGTGATTGGGTTCAACTTGCATAGTATTTTTTATCTGGTTAATTGTAAATTATTTTCTTTTTTGCCTAAAGCATTTTGTGTGTATAAATCACAAAGTAAGTTCTTATACTAAAACTGCCTGTAACATTACCCTAGCAGAAATTTCTTTATGATTTATTTTACTTTCTTTTACAGTAATAACATAGATGTTGCAATAGAAAACATTGAAAATATGCTTACTTCAGGGAATCAAACTGTGGAACCCCAGTACTTTGGCTTGGCTTACTTATTCAGAAAAGTAATAGAGGAGCAGTTGGAACCAGCACTTGAAAAGAGTAAGTTGGCTGTTCTTGCTAAAACACACACACACACACACACACACACACGCACACACATTTTTTCTATAGACTGAACCAAATTTCTTTGGCAGATGAGTTATACCACTGTTTAAACGAAAGATTTTTCTTACCTGTCATTTTTTTTTTTTTTCAGTCAGCATCATGGCAGAGAGATTGGCCAATCAATTTGCAGTTTATAAACCTGTCACTGACCTTTTCCTTCAGCTTCTGGATTCAGGCAAGGTGGATGATGCCAGAGCTCTCCTACAGGTAATGACCCACCACAGATGGAACAGTGGGCTGGTGGCTTGTGAGAAGTAAACTGAGAAATGACCAGACACATAGGTATGTGATAAAACACTGGAAGTGAAGTGTGGTCCTGCTAGCACATTTAAATTCATTGCAAATCAAGGATGCATGACAAGGACTCGATTGTAAGTTGTAAGTTCCTCGTTTTAAAGATGCCAAATCAGACAGAAATATCCTTAGATTTTAGGGGGTGAGGAGGGTGCAGGAAGACTTGTTTTGCTGAGATTTAAAAAGCAAATGTTTCTGTGCAGATAGGTAACGCAAAACAATTCCTTTGATTTCCTACTTTAATTTCTCTAATGCTCTAAATACTGTGCATCGCCATGGCAACACAGTTTGCAAACAAAAAGTAGGAAATGTTTGCTTTTCAAGTACAGTTTCTCCTTGAATACTCAAACACTCTCAGTGCCTTATTCAAGGTTTATTAAGAGTTGAATTTGCTTTCTATTCACTTGTGTGTCACAGACACATTAAATGACAAATGCAGGTCTCTGTGGCCCGCACTCTCAGTTAAATTAGCAATCTTCAGGGAAGGAGACAACTGCATTCATGCCATTTTAACAGCACTAAATATAAAGCTGCTCCAAGTGCCGGAACGGTGGGTGATCGGAGCTGCCACTGGCAATGTACACAAACAGGCACCACTGGGGAGCCCCTTCCCAGCAGGTGGCAGTCAAATAGTCACCGTGATCCTGCCAACGGCTGTGTTTGTGTAGACTCCCTGTGTCAAATTGAGACCTGGGACCAATTTCTGGTAGTAAATAGTATTCTATTCACATACATTTTTCCGAATGGTAGATAGGGATGGTAAAACTGTACCCATTTGTTCGAGCTCTAGTTTTGATCCCTAAAGTTCATCTAGTTTAACAGTAGAATTAAAGCCATTTTTAAAAGTAGTGCCTGAGAAGTATCTCTGTGTAAATGGTTTTGTAAGAAGTATAAATTGTCACTGCCTCTAAGACTTTTTTACTTTTGTTTAAGGGTGGAGAGAAATTCCGGTTAATTGGGAATTTTTTTGTTTGGCTTAGGTTGCTTACTGTTTTTTTGTTTTTGTTTTTGTTTTTGTTTATGGAAAAGGCAATTTATGATAGAAATGTCAGGAATTTTTTTTGTTGTTGTTTTATCTTGCTGCCTTTAGTGTTACAGGTTCTATCTTGAAAGAAATAACTCTAATGCTTTCTTTATCTTTGTGTGTACATACCTAAATAGGGATACGCCCATATCTATTTACACAGATGGTAGTGTTCACTGGATTTTAATACATTATTTTGATAGTTCTTTAGAAAATGGCACTTGGTATTTCATCTACCAGCTTGTTCTGAGCTGGAATATTTCAAAGCTCTTAGAGAGCAAGACTGACAGCAGCCTGCAGTGGGAGACCACGGGAATGCTGCCTGCTGCCCGCAGAGCTGTGTTTACCCACAGTGGCCTGTCTAGGGGCTCCTTCATGTCAGCCGTGTTGATGCAACAGCAGCAGTCTTCGTTTTCATCCCTTCAACAGACTGAGGTTTCATATGATAAACCCTTTACCCATCCTTTACCTGCTTGTCAAACAGTAAAAGATTATTCTTGCTGTGGGGAAGAATACTTTATTCACAGATGTCGAAAATATCAGTTTATAATGTAAATGTTCTGTGTGTCCCCAAAAGTTCTTTTTATACTATTCGTTTTAGTATTGACAATGTTTTAAAGCTTTGAAAGAGTAATGTGCTTTTAGAAACTTAAGAGAATGACAACTATGAAGAGTGTAAACTAAAATATTGTCTTGCCATATTTGATTTTACTATAGCATCTAAGATTGGATAGACACTTGATTTATCTGGTCTGTCATATAAAGTTTTTTTTTTTGAGTTTAACTTTTGTCTCTTTCTCAAGCACTGGCTGTCTGTTGCAATGAAAGCCTTTTATAAAATAGAGAGATTGAAATCAGTCCTTTTGTATGCATAAGTGTAGGTAATTATACTTTAAAGAGAACTTGCTTTGTACATTTTAATTTTTATAAAGAAACGAGCAGTTATCTCCCTGACACCTTATTAAATGTATAATTAACCTTATGATCCCTAGCTCACTTGTGAATGCTTGGCAGTATAATTGGAGAGGAATAGTGTTTCTTTTTTTCCTCTTTCTTCGCAGTCCTAAACCTTATTCTGTGGTTGTTGAAGCATTAGTTTAATTTTTCCCTTGTCTTTTTAAACAAACTTTATACTTGCAATGCCAGGGACAACATTCACAAAAGCTAGCATAGCTTGCTCTTGTTTTCTTTTTTCTTGCCTTAAAAAAAATTAGTCGACTATTAGGCCTTCCTGTTGATAATGATACATTACTGTATTATTGTGAACTTTCTTAATTGGAAATATTCACCTTGGTCTGCTTGTTTATCAAAAACCTTCACTTACTGAATAATGTTTCAATTTTTAGAGATGTGGTGCAATTGCTGAACAAACCCCAATTTTCTTGGTGTTCTGTATTAGGAGTTCTCGGAGACCAGGAAAGGTACTGTGCTTTACTTGCTGACAAATCAGTGGTACTATAAGCCAATCTTGCTCAAAGGTGTGAATCTCACATAAGAGCTTGTTGGTTCAGGACCAGATCTAAAAACACTATAAAGATCGAAGACTTTGCTTGTCTATACTTGTTTACATTTTAAATGTTTACATTTTAAAAGTCAGTACTGGCTCCTTAGTTGTACTGGAAATGCAATATAGGTTCATGCAGTGGATTTTCCATGCGTGTAGTTGTGCATTAAGAGCCCCAAGAAAGGGCCCAGAGAAATGGAGGATAAAAACCCTGTAGCTTAGGTCACTTGGTACATTTAAGAGTGCAGAAGCACTGCTCCCATCAGGTGGCTATTTTGACCATTAATCACGTATGTAAACGATCAGGTAGGTTATCCATTTGGCTTTAAAACTGGTATATGCTAGAAATTGATGTTCTCAGTTTGTACAGCTACCTTACACTAAAAGATGCATATGTGTGGTGTGTAAGACAGAACCAAGTCCAATTTTTAATAAAAAAAAGAGTAAAAGCAAATTTCTTTAAAAAAAAAAAAAAAAACTATTAAGACCTGATTTTAACTGTTGAGCACCAGAAACCCCATTATTAGTTTATTCGGGCACATTATGAAGTTTTAGAGTGCCAATTCTTAATGTTTTATTGTGAAACATTTAGGTTGTTTCTAGTCTGGGAGGTCTAAGTTTTCCTTAATTTCTATATACTTCCCACACATATACACACACTTTTTACACACGTGTTTTAAAAAATTTTAACCTAATTGCATATTTTAGCTCTGGCTCATGTATGTATAACAACTTTTTGACAATATTTAGTTGCTCTTTTATTTTTTTTCCTTTCAAAGACACTGTTTTTAAAAATTTGTGATTAAAAAGTATAAGGAATCTCAAAATCACTTGTCACTTCACATGTGGGGCTGTGCCAAGTACCTCCTTGCCTTTCTTGGAAGATGGGACAGGAAGTATACAGTAACATGTCTGCTTGGAACATCCCTCCCAGGAGACTTGAAATTGATAGGAAGTCCTTGAAAGATGCAGGTCCAGGTATAGATTGATGGAATAAATTCGCTTAAAAGTGAGTTAAGATTTTTTAAAAATTTCTGTTACAGGGTCTACCTCTTTAACAGTAGAATAGTTAAACCTGATTTAGCTTCTTATGATGAAATGAGAACAGGGCAAAAAGCTACATACAATTCATTTTTTGATTTATTCAGCAATATTGGAGTGTTTGGAAATATTTGGTGGTTATTCACTAGGGTGTGGCAGTTCTGTGTTCACTATAGGAACTAAAAAGCTAAAAGCAATTAAGTGAAAATTCCAGTGAGATCTGCAAGTGCTCTATATACTCAGTAGGGAAAACTTCTGAATGTTTGACTTAAATCTTCACATTTCACCTAAAATTGTTGGCACCTAAACATACAGTTATTATCTCTTCTACTCTTGGGGATCTCATAACTTCTTGCTGTGGTTACCAACTGACAGAAGGAGCAACCTTTATAATATTTTAGAAAAGTATTCATGGGAATGTAAATGGAATTGCATTAACTTTTGAAAAATGCTTGTTTGTTTTGGCTGTAAATTATTAAATCAACATCAAATACTAAGGTACAGGCATACTTCATTTTATTGCACTTCACAGATGTGTTTTTTACAAACTGAAGGCAGGATCCTCCACCAGCAAAAAAAAATTATGACTCACTTTAAGCGATAGCTTGCTTTTTTGCAGTGCTCTGGAACTGAGCCCACAGCATCTGTGCCTGTATACAGAAGGGAGAATAGTCCATTTTATTGAGCAGGCAGTTCTATTGTAATTTTTGTCAAGATGTTCTGATATAATGTTTATATATTAGTGTTCTATTTCACTGTTCTTTTGTATTGCTGGTAACATTACCTATGTTAATTTCCTAGGCACCAACATTGAAATCTTTGTTAGAATTGATTCCTGAATTAACTGAAAAGGAAGAAGCATACGGTTCTGTCATGAAAAGCTATGGTAAGAAGTTTTATCTGACTATATTATTTAAGTAATTTAAATATTCATAGTATAGTCAGCTAAGTTAGTCTTTAGCTCATAGGTAGTAATCCTAAATATCAAATAATTAAATATAAATGATTTAGCTTTAGAATATTTTTAAAAACTACATAAGAAAAATATGAAATTATTCATGCAATTTTAACCTAAAATCGTACCACTGTGCATCTTCAGAGGGGCCCGCGTATGTTGAGTAGGATCCCAGACTCCTGGAGAGACTTGAAAGTCCACATGGGTTTACATACTGGGAACCAATCCTGTCTCCCCACCTGAAACATTACTTGAAATAGGTACATACTCGAGACTATCGCTTGACTTGCCTTCTTACTCCTTCAGTACTCTCTCTCTTTACCTAGGCCTTTGAAATAGCAGACCCTTAACTAAAAAATAGGCTCCAGGGTTTTCCCTTAAGTCACAGTTCAAATTCCAGTCTTAAGCAGTTTATACCCGGATTGCTAGTCCATCACATATGAAAGGGAACCAGTCTAAAGTTTCCCCAGTAATCAAGATAAATGTTACCATTTCTAAGTTTTAATCACCTCTCCAACTGCCACCTATTAATTTGCTCACTTGAGGCAAGGGGTGAGTAAAGAATTGCTTTTTTTATTTTATTGTTGGCAGGGCAACAGATTTCAGTCAGAATCAGTAAATTGGTTCTCATTTTTTCCACCCTATGAGGGGAACGTGATGTATTTCAAAACAGAGCTATAATCATAAACCTTCTCAGCATTCCTATTGGGGAATTGGAAGGTATTAAATAGTAACTATAATACGAAATAAGGTCAAACAGCATAAAACTTACTAAATTGTGTGATTCCACTTGGGAATCAAGAGGGAGAAGAGCAGGGAGATCAGGAAGGGACAGTGGTAGAGTTTGAGCCGAGCCCTTGACAGTGACAGGGAAAGGATTTGGCCCCCTAGGGAGGGGAACAAAGGATTTACATGGAGGAAATAGACTTCACCCAACCTGCAAAGATCCGTTCAACTCCAGTGAGAGCTATTGAGTCATGCACCCTTCCTCCCGCTTTGGGAGATCCGTGGATTGATTCCTAAATTTCTTACATCCATCTTGGAGGCTCCCCTGGTGCCGCTAGGGTTGGGCTTGGTTATTGAGCATCAATGTAGGGGGTGGAGTTGTTAGGTGCTTAGATGTTAATCACCAGCAGTAATTGTTAGCGGAGTCCCTATAATCTTCACAGTAAACTTAAAAAGGAAATTTCTACAAATCAGCCACAAGTGAAGAGTCAGCTAAACCTAGCTCCTGGCTGCTCCATTATTCATTTAAGTGGAATATTAGTAGAACTTAATATTTTGTAGATGTATATAGATTTTTTAATGTTTATTGATAATATGTAGACTTTGACATTTTAGCTTACTCTATTCCTTATATTTGCTAATTTTATGACAAGAATGTATTGAAAGTATTTGCAATGTTGTTTAGCTGGTCTTGCTGTAAAGATTTCTGCATAATTTACATGCCCCTCACTACAACAATCCCTAAATTAGCTTGATTTCAAAGTGTGGTTTTAAGCAGAAGAGGGTTGAATGGTATGTGATAACTTTCTGGTTGAGGACTTCAGTATGTGGCCACTGTCATGGATCTTTTAAAATACTCGTATTCGTCATTTTCCTCTTATAGTGAATCATGCTAAATGAGAAGTATGAGGAAAGGAGTAAGGGACCTTGTAGATTGTGAGTGTGGCTTTTTGCTAAAGGTAGTTAAGTATCTCTTTGCCTTGGGATCAAGGAATCAAGGAGTCCCTTAATGGCCCAGTATTTTGGGGAAAGAGGAAGACAGGTTGTCTTTACCTATGATTAATATCTTTTTCTTCAGTTATGGACAGTGATGTCTCATCTGCTAAAGCACTGTATGAAAATTTGACCGCGAAGAATATAAAATTGGATGATCTATTTCTAAAACGTTACGCAGTTTTGCTGAAGAATGCTGGAGAATCTGTCCCTTTTACTGAGCCCCCTGTGAGTATTTCTTAATTAAGGGGGAAAAATTACCTCTGCAGATTTATGTATGCTTCATAATAATGTGTAAAAAAAAATAGTTGAATACTTAATTACATGAGGATTAGATCTCTGTGAAGAACTCTCAGGGGAGGGTTTGGCTGTGGGAAAACAATAGCCCTCTGGGGCTGAGATTTAAAATGCGAGATCAGTCTCAGACCTTCAGTTATAGGTATGAATTTATCAAATGTCCTTAGGGTGGTTTTCTCATCATTTCAACTTGAAATAGGATTTAATGGCCTGTATTTCAATAGCTAGGTATATTATGGAACTGTTCATTGCTTATTCATTTTAAATAAGTTTTAATTTCATTTAGGACATTTTTAATTGAGGTATAATTGACCTGACAATATGTTAGTTTCAGATGTACAATGTAATGATTTGATATTTATATATATTGCAAAATGATAGACACCAAAATAAGTCCAGTTAACATCCATCACCGTATGTAGTTAGAAAATTTTTTTCTTATGATGAGAACTTTGAAGAACTATTTCCCTCGCTACTTTCAAATATGCAATACAGTATCATTAACTAATAAGCACCATACTACACATTACATCCTAGTAACTTAACTGATTTTATAACTGACAATGTGTACCTTTTTGATCCCCTTCACCCATTCCACCCACCCCCCATTTCAAGCAACCACCAATTTGTTCTTTGTATCTATGAGCTCAGTTTTGTGTTTTGTTTTTTAGATTCCACATATAAGTGAAATTATACAGAATTTACTTTTTTCTGTCTGACTTCTCTTAGCATAATGCCCTCAAGATCCATCCATGTTGTTTCAAATGGCAAGATTTCATTCTTTTTCCTGGATAAGCAGTATTCTCTGTGTGTGTGTGTGCATAGCACATCTAAATGCTGCAGTGAACATGGGGTGCAATATCTTTTTGAATTAGTATTTTTGTTTTCTTTGGATAAGTACCCAGAAGTAGAATTGCTGGGTCATAAGGTAGTTCTGTTTTTAATTTTTTGAGGAGCCTCTGTACCATTTTCCACAGTGGCTGCCCCAGTTTACATTCCCACCAACAGTGTACAAGACTTCTCTTTTCAACACTTATTTCTTGTTTTTTATGATAGCCATTCTAACAGGCGTGAGGTAGTATCTCATTGTGGTTTCGATTTGCATTTCCCTGATGATTAGCAATACTGAGCATCTACCTGTTGGCCATCTGTATGTCTTCGTTGGAAAAATTTCTATTCAGATCTTCTGTCCATTTTTAAATAGGATCATTTGATGTTTTTGCTATTGATTTGTATGAATTTTTTGTTTGTTTGGGGGGTTTTTTTTAGTAATTTTATTATTTATTATTTTTTAAAAATTTATTTATTTTTATGGTGACATTGGTTAACAAAATCCAATACATTTCAGCTGTACATTTGTATGAGGTTTTTAAAATATATTTTGAATATTAATCCCTTATCACATACATGATTTGCAAATATTTTCTACTATTTGGTAAGCTGCTGAGGAAGTTTTGTTTCATTTTGTTCTGTTTAGTAAGAGGAATCATATATGCAGAACTTTTTATTGTGTCATTGAACTGACAGGCACAACACCATGTTTATTGCAAATACCTCAGCTTTCCATACCCAGGTAAAATACCTACATGCACACGCACGCACACGCAGCAGGGGTTCTTGGTGCCAGCTCTAACTCTGAATTTCAGGCCCTCTGACGGGTGATTTCCCAAAACATAAAGGCGCAGCTGCCTTGGGCCAAGCAGCCTTTGCTCCCACTTTTCAGTACTTGACGATTTTTGAGTTTTGTACCATCACCTCTTGCTAGTAATTTTATCTTACCTACCTCCTATTTTGTCTCCTCAACAGGAAAGCTTTGAATTTTATGCAAAGCAGCTGAAGGAATTAAGGGAAAACCCTTTGTGAAACAAGCAGGCACTACTGCTTTGTTTTGTGTGTATTTGTGATTCTGTATCTAAAATGTTATTTTTTAAATGTATTTGAGAGGACAAAAATAAATAAATGAAAAGTTACTCTGTTTATGTACTTGTATTTATTTGTAATACAGTATATGATATGTTCAGCATCTTATTGACAATAATGTATACATTTTGTCACCAGCCTTTTTTTTTGCCTACAATATAAATCTGTGGCTTATGGTGTATGAAGCTGTAATTTTTCAGGTTTCTTCTCCTAATTGACTCTTCAGGCCCTGTACTCTATTTCATTTATTATTTTCATATAAAGGTTGTTCTTTTATTTAAGACTTACTTGTTAATATTGTTTATCCAAAAAATTTTGGAGCTGGAAAAAAATCACATCCAGTGAGCTTTCTGATGCTTAATATTCTATACTGATATTCTTTACATGCATGAAGCCCTGCATAATTTTCTAATTTTGTAAAATGTTAGCTCTAGAAAGCATTTAAGAGTTATCACATCCAGCGCTCCTCGTTTTTCAGTGAGAAACAAAGAACCAAAGAGATTGTCGCTTGCCTTGGTCAGGGTACTATTTGCCAGTGCTGGGTGGCTCCTCACCGTGCTATTTTCCCTTCTACCACAGTGGCTTCCGTGAGCCCCTTCCATAAAAGTCTCTAAAACTGAGTCTGAGTGGATGACTTTGGTCATGAAATAGAGCAATACATTTCCTCTCATTTTGGTTTCAGGTTTTTGTTGGCACAAGCTATAGCCTGCACTGGGCTTGTTACTTTATACTCATACCCTATGTGATTAATATACAAAGGAGTAAAATCTTGGTTTTTATTCCATTTTATCAAAGTTATCCCCAAATTGGCTTTCGTGCCTGTTAACATCTACTTTGTAAGTAGTTACTGTAAAAGAATTTAAGAAGGTAGTCAAAACAGTTTGCCACTACAGAGGTATCTTAATATGTAATATTGACCTAGTTGGGGATTAGGTAATTAATACAAATAAGTTAAAGATGTTTCATTTGAGCATTATCCCTATTTTGGTATATTTCTTGTCCATTTGAAATTGATGCCTCCCTACTGTTTTGGTTTCAGTTGACAACTTACTTGGTCCCCACTGTTTACATAAGGGGGTGACCTTGCCTTGGGGAAGCAAGCTGGCCTCGTGCTGTTCATGCTGCTAACCTGTGTCCTGTGGGACCAGCCATCATGCATCTAGACCCTACAAGTGGCATGGGAAGGAGGGGCGATAGAGGGAAGCCAATAAATGAATGTCATTATAGCATTGGCCTTGCTTTTCCTCATTGGTTTTGTAGAGTTAGACCTAAGGAATTGGGACTTGGCCAGTGCCAAGTCCCAGCCAAGAGGACTTTACGAAGCTTGCCTCTGTGCTCTCCTCAGGTGCAGAACCTGTACATGTTGTCTGATTTGTCACAAGCCTCACTCCATTTGTGATTGCTCTGAAGCAGGCCTTATTTTTTTGCAGTTACGCTAACCACAAGTTAAATTTTATTAGTGTTCATTAAAATAAGTTTCTAAAATGAGACATAACCTTGGGACATAATCTGGACTTCCCAATCATCTTTGGGGAAACAGAGAGTACAATCTCAATTGCATGAAGGGACTCCAAGCCAGCCTTTTATATTGACTCTGGTCAAATGTGGGTGTAATATAGAGGAAATAGATACAGATCCCTCATCTAGCATTCTAAACAGCAGGCTGAGGCCATTAAATAAATTACCTGTATTAACAAAGAACTATCGTGTCATATATCTTTAGCACTGAATTGGCTTTCCTATTTGAATGTAAATATTTAAAACATAATAATTGTATATTCTAGGTGGGCTTATGAATTCTTTCTAAATACCAGTGAAATTGAAGTAAATAGAAATATAAACAATTATAGCAACAATACATTTTAGACTCAAATTACAAGCAAACAGCTAATTCTAAAAATAAACATCGTTGTAAACTTTTAGAAAGTATAGTGTTTTATATGTCATTGTACATTCATGTATTTGAATCTAATATAATTTTGATGTAAAATGCTCTGAATAAATTGTATACCAAAAACCTGTGAGCTTCTTCATCTTTATCTTATCAAATGTTTGCATGTCTTTTAAACCATGGGTCCCCAACCCCCAGGCCACAGACCAGTCCATGGCCTATTAAGAAGGGACTGCACAGCAGGAGGTGAGCGAAACTTCACTGGTGTTTGCAGCTGCTCCCCAGGACTAGGATCACTGGCTCAGTCCACCCCAAATCATCAGGCATTATCTCATAGTAGCACCAGTCCCTGGTGCCAAAAAGGTTGGGGACCACTGCTTTAAACCATTTCAAGGACTTTAGTTTCAAAAAATTTAATTAAAAATTGTATGGTGGCCTCTGTTACCAGAACATCCTTGTTAAATGGTGAACAGCTTGTGTCACTGCTTAACTTTTGGATATTAGACAAGCAGATAATCTAATTTGACATCCCTGAGGTACAAAGTTGGCAAGAATTAGTAGATTTGGATATATGACAAATCAACATGTAAAATGTAGGGGATTTTATCCTGCCTTAAAAGTCAGAAGGAGCATTTTACGGCTACACAAATGACTCAATCCACTTCTCAGGTGTTGTCTTCACACTTTTCCTCTCTCTGCCTTCACCCTCCTGTTCCTTTCTCAGGAATGCTTACGAGACCGGCATCAGTGTCAACTTTCTGCCACTTTCTTGGCTCCTCTCCCTACCCACTATATTGTTCTCTCTCCGGCGCTCTCGCAGCCACTGAAAAGCAGAGCAAATATCACACAGGTTATGAACTCCCTTAGGACCAGTTCTTTGTCTCCTGTCTGTGTATCTCTGATGAAGCACAATCCTGGCTTTGAGCTCAGAGTAAATTATGTTGTCTGCATTGTCTGTAGTCTGTCATGTGTGTTCCTCGTAGGTTACAGTGAGCACCTGTGACCATGTGCCAGGCGCCCCTCTTACCTGATATACATGGCAAGAAAATGTGGGCTTACAGGAGCTGATTTGCCCACACCACAGCTGTATATCACATGGCTAGTACTCTGACGAGTTATTTACTTACTATGAGAATACAAAAAAACCTGACGCAATGCAGCTAAAAGTCAAATTGGAATCCCTAAACTGTAAAAATAGTCTATTAAAAAAAAAAAAAAACCTTTCACATTAATACAAGTGTTCTCAGTCTCTGGACAGCTTGCACTGTAAGGTTATTTTCTTGTATTTAATCAAATACCCATTGCCTGGCATAATGGCCGAGTTTGCAAATGCCAGTGAATTATTAAGCTTTATATTGCAAATTGCTCTTCCTGGTATAATTTATTTCCCAAGTCTGCAGTGACTGAACACACTTTTTCATGTCTTTGAGCACAATTTTCATATAATATTTGTCTTTCTGACAAACTAATATTTGTAGAGTTTCTGTGAAAGCAGCATTCCTGAAGTATGGTGGAACTCATAGCTGCAGGGGGTACAAAATCATGGTAATTTATCGCTTTGCTGTTGTATAATCATGCACACGAGTGTTTCCATTAGAAATGTATCCTGCTTTCAGACCTGCGAACTTTACAAAGCCCACATTATGCAGCCTTAGTATAAATAAAGGAAATGGCTGCATTAGCAAATTCAAAATAGGCACTTATCTTTTTCTTCTTTGCACGAAGACGACATCATCATGTCCAGGTAGAGCAAAAATGTTTAACTGACTTCAGATGCGGTGCCCCTGAGCATTTGCCTAGACACCGGTGGGCTCCCGGGACCCATGCGTGGAGTGTTCTCTTGAAAGTAGGCATGCATTTCCTCAAATTCTATTCGTTATTTACTTGTTTTTGTCATTTCCTCCCCAAGAATGTGAGCTCTCCTAATTCTCTGCACTGGTAGATGCCCAGTCTGGCACTGGTAGATGCCCAGTAACCATCACTGGGTGAGTTAGTGGGCACAACAGTCGTCTCCAAGTCTGTTCTTTTCTGAGATGTATGGTTTCTGTATGTTGGAGGGTTTCCCCACACATGCTTGTCTTCATCAGATCAAAGATGCCACTTTGGAGGTTGACTAAGAAGTCCTTCACAACCCACATGCTTACATGATAATATTTTTAAGTTTGCACTAAGGAGGAGGACTCAAATATGTGATGGAAGTCAGAGAACAGGCTGAGCACAAGCACAGTGCAAGAGTGGAATCAACAAAAACAAAGCTTCATTTTAACATAGGCGCGAGAGCTCTTTAGGGAAACAAGGAATACCTCCAGTTTTACAAAAAGACAAGACCTTCGTACCAACAATAAATGTGAGCGCTATTATATAGAAAGCTGAGACGCGTTCTGCCTTTGAGTTGGTGTGTGTTTGAAAATCTCAACCCATTGCTTAAAACATTATTGTTTTAATTATTAGCTGCTAAAACTGCATGCTCTGCTGTTCCTGGCCTGCCAGCCAAAAATGGGCTATGCTCCATCTGCTTGCCTCCTCCCCTGCCGAAGCTGCCTCAGGCAGACTCTGTGGTAGGGACACAGGATATTGATTGCTCTATACCCCAGCCCCTTTAAAGGAAGACTCAATCATATTATCAAAATCAACTGACAGATAACTTGAGATTTGAATTACCTAGTTTAGATAAGGATGTTTTCTTTCAGGCATGAGCGTTAAATATATTTTCCAAACAAGCACAGGTCACCCAGCAAGATGCTTTTTCACTCCCAATCCAGTCTCTTGTTCTTTCTTCAGAGCCTGCTTGGTGTTCCTGACCCATGGCTGGACCTAAAGGAAAGTGGCATAGGTTGGCAGTGCCCAACTCCTCTGCTAAGTGACTAGTTTGAATTTCAGTAAAAGCCCTGGCTCCAAGTCTATGCTTAACACTTGGATTTGGTGTACATTTAAATATTATTGCTGCTAGCTGTTTAATCTGGGATCAAAAAAAAAAAAAAGAAAAGCAGGAGAAAATAAAAAAGCAAATACAAGATTTACCTCTGTGAGCCTGACCAGGGAGACTAGCTGACCCTGGGCAAGATTATGTCTTAAATCATCTTTATAGGAACAAGAGCAGTTAAAAGAAAAAAAAGTCACATCAGGAAATATTTGAGTCCATATAGGTAATTATTTTCTGCTTAATTAAAATTTCCCCATCAATAGCATAATTCAAAGTTGGAGGGCTTAAAATGCAAATTTCAAAACCGTTAACCTTTGATCACAGCTCTGCAAACTAGAGCCTTGGGCCAAATCCAGCTCAGACTGTTTTTGTAAATAATGTTTCATTGGAATACAGCCACACTACCTATACTTAGAATGGTCTGTGGTAGCTTTCACACTCCAACACACCAGAGTTTAGTAGTTGCGACAGAGACAATATGGCCCGCAAATCCTAAAATATTTGCTATCTGACCCTTAACAGGAAGAGTTTGTAAACTCCGATTTTGATAATTACACATAAACAGATCTGACCCCTTTCACTTCTGGGAGGGCTACTTGAACTGCATGCATGCCTCTAGAATAGTGCTGCTCCCTGGCCTAACCTGCCCTTGGGGGGCATTTAAAAAAAACGGACTAGTGGAATCAGAATCTGCAGGGGTGAGGATGAAGGGGGGTCCACATTGGCATTTGTTAAAGTTGCAGGGTGGAGAACCAGGATGCTCTAGGGAAAAAGAAAAAGAAAAAAATGGTGGCTGCTGGAGTTTCTCTATCTCTGTGGTCTTAGCACTTTGCCCCTTGCCCCTGCAGCCTGCACACCAGAGCCCACTGACTTCTTAAAGCCCTCTGCAGACTGAGTGGCTCTCACTTTCACAGAGACAGAGGATGTACCTCATGGCTGTCAACCCTCCCTGCACGTTGGAATCACTGGGGAGCTAAAGAAAAAAACCAGCATGCTCTTCCTTCTCTCTTCTCCATTCAGGCCTGAAGCCATTAGGTGACCACATTGTGGGTGAGGGTGTGAATGGCGTGGGGGAGCTGTAGTGGGCCAGAGTAGGGTGAGGAGGGCATCTGTGCAAATTCAGAGACAACTCGACATGTGAGTAAAAGCCGGGGCAGGATAAGGAGGGTGTTCACAGAGCAGAGCAGTAGGAGACTGGCTGTAACCAAATGAGTGAAAATATTAAAGATAATGGGAGCCAAGTTGCTCACTATTGGAGGAGGGAGTTATAACTATGAAGAGAGGAGTAGAATCATCTCTATGGTGCTGGGTTGGAACTGGATGTACTAATGTGAATATATATATTTCCTAGCTTGGTCCACTGAGAGAGTCTGAGAGCGGTGATGCCTCGATAGTAATGAGCATAATTATCACTCAGATCTTGGCTTTTAAATACCATTTTCCACTAACAGTAACAAATGTTCTTTAGAGAAATGTCTGCTTTCAGAACTGGGGGTGGGAATGTGTAAGATGAGCCTAAAATACTTTATTGTGAAAGAAAGTTTTAAAGGAATGATGGAGACATGTCAAAAGGATGCAGAAACCAGCCTGAATGGCCTCCCTTGGCCAAATCAGGGACAATTTGAGCATCAAAATCAATAATGCTAGTAAAGGATTAAACCCATTGATTAAAACAAGAAATCATAAGTTTATATTGATATACATTTAAAAATGATTAAATGGAAAGTTTAATGAGGAACAAGCAATTTACATAGTTTCAATTACCTACCCATGAACTGCTTATTAATTAGAAAATGAGGAGAAATAGAAGCTTGACTGTGGAGAAGCCTGACAGACACCCTTTTGATCAAGTGGCCAAAGTGAACATCATCATTATGCGACAAATTGAAATTGCCTGATAGGATGCAATGGGAAGAACACATCACTTCTGTGATATTCCTGCCAAAGGTGCATGACCTCAATTTAATCATAAAAATAGACCCAACAAATCCAAATTGAGAGTTATTCTACAAAAAACTTCATGTGTCAAGGTCATGAAAGTCAAGGAAAGTTGAAGATTGTTCTAAACTGAAGGAGACCAAAGAGAACTGCCAAGTAAATCTCACGCTTGATCCTGATCTAGATCCTTTTGCTATGAAGGACTTTGTCAGAGCAATTAGTGAACCTTGAACGGGGTCTGCCATGGGATAGTGGCAACATAACAATGTTATAACGTAATTTGTGAATATACTGAGTTTGATGGCTGTATCATATAAGGGGGTTCTGCTAGAGCACTGCTCAAACTCGAATGTGCCTACAAATCAGCAGGAGATCTTAAAATGCAGATTCAGATTCAGTGGGTCCAGGTGGGTGGCCTGAGATTCTCCCCATCTAACAGCCCCCAGGCAAGGCCCACGCTCTGGCCAGAAAACCACACTTGAAGTCACAAAGGCCTACGGAACCTGCGGTGAATGCTTACCATTCCCCTCCTAAACACACACCTTTCCCCTCCTTTTGGTTCCAGACTCTGGGTTTCTTTTGGGAACAATCCCCTTCCTGTTCTCTGTTTGCCTGTTTTGGGTCAAATGGTCCTCAATGCTCAGGCAGGAAGCAAGTGACCTGGGTCTGCTCCATCCCAGACCCTGGCCACTGTGGAAGGCTGGAGGCTGGTCCTGAGACACACAGCCAGGGTAAGTAGGATGCAACTGTAGGAGGCCTGGTTGAGTAGACACAACCTCTACAAAACTCTTCACCTTCTGGAGCTTTCCTGGGGTTCTAAGCCTTACAGAGGGTCGGGTCTTGCCTTCTGCCCTCTAACTTCTCAAGGCCTCAAAGTCTTTTCTGCCTCCGTGTGACTCCACCACTTAGTACTGTGTGACTTTACTTAGCATACCGAATTTGTCTGTGCCTCAGTTTCCTTGCCTATAAGATGGGATGCCGTCCACCTCACTTCAGAAGGTTGTTTTGAGAACTGAATGTGACTCATATAAAGTTGTACCTGGCTCAGAGTAGATGCTCAATAAATTTTCAATTGTCTGTTTTGGCTTTTGGAGCTCATGACCCCACACAAAAAGAAGGGATAGCATCTCCCTGGTAGGTTTTAAGACATGTTCTGGCTCAAGAGTGGCTTAATACAGAGTTCGGGGACCCTGGAAGACAAAGCCAAATGTTCCCCTAGCTATTATGTATGTTATCGCTCCCCTTGGGCCCTATCAGTTTCTGCGTGGCATACCTACTCAATTCCTACCTAATTTGCTCCCATATTTTATATAAATACATATCAAAAGGAAATAAATTAGCAACATTGTAGGTGTCCCAAATATGGTTTTCACAGTCCCAGTAATCTCAAACTCTGGCCAGTGATCAGGAATCCTTTTGACTGTCTTTATTCTACTGCCATCCTGTGGCCAGCCTGTGCCACTGCAGTGCTGTGGGCCAGATGTGGCCAAGCATCCTTGTCACGCTGTCCTCCGTGTGCCCAGGAAGGGGCTCATCGGGAGAAAGGGAGTACAGTGGAAGGGTCTGCTCAAGTCCCCCACCAGTGGGCTGGAGTCTGGGCGTGAATCACCATTCTTGACTTGATTTTTGTTTGATAAACCTCAAGGACACGTAGTACAGAACCACAAAGCCACCACTGATGCCGATGACGATTAAGTAGATGGAGTAGAGTGGGTACGAGTCCAGGTGCATGGTGCTGAGGATCTGTGGACACAGACATCAGTGAGCTCGTTATGATTAAGAAGGTGTTCAGATGGATGCCATCTACTGAAAGTCCATGGCCTTGGCTACTTACTATGTCTCCCGGGATAGGGATTATGAGGTTGCCGACTGTCAAGTGGTAAGTTTGTCCTTTAAACTGGATCTGCATCAGTCCTTCAAAACACCATCGGAGGAAGGACACTCTGGAAATCCATACAGGCACTGAGGACAGCGAGAGTCACATTATTCCCACAGGCTAACCCCTGTTCCCTGTGAAGCGTGGAGAGAGGACCGTGGTGGCTTTGCCCCTGGGAATGCGAGTCCCCTGAAGGAGCAGGGGCAGATTGGGACAAGGACTAGGGTGGGGAGTCAGGGAGTGGGAGGGATGGGGGTGTGAGGATTGGCAAGTGGCTGCCAGGTCACCACATGTGGGTCCGTAACAACTGCAGAGGGTGATTAATTAGGTGACCCTCCTGGCACACACCCAGCTTCCCAGAGCTGACTGGCTGTGGAGACACAGCAGCCCCAAAACGGAGACTTTTGAGTCTGTGTCGTGACTTTGTGGAGGTATCATGTGGCGGAGGAAGCCGTGACCCCTGCCCGGGCGGGTCAGGAAACGCTTGGCAGAGGAAGGTGCAGAAGAGCTGTGCCTCAGTTTCTCATAGAGAGGAGGGCGTGGAGTGTGTGTGGGCCTCAGAAGAATTGGGTAGAGACAGCAGAGGGTGACCAGCCCCTTCCCCCATCCCCAATTGAGTTCACACAAAGCAGCAACATGGATTTGCATTTAGAAAGGTCACTGCATGGATGAGGGTTGAGAGGGACATGGAAGAAACAGGGCACAGAAACCAGACTATTGCAGTGGCCCAAGGTCAGATGATAAGAGCAGAACTGGGGATAAGGACATTTCAGAAAGACTTGGGAGGCAGAATTGATCTGGCTCACTGGTGCTACAGAAGGTGAGGGAGAGTCAAGAGTGACTTCCAGGTGTCAGCTGGGATTCATAACACGGTGCCATCTGAACCCTCTTGTGGAGTGATTCCCTTGGCACTCAAGACAGCTGTCCAGGGCACCTGCTCCTGGAAGCACCACCCTTGAGTTGGACTTAAGTGATGAATTCTCATCCCCAGGGCAAAGCAGACGGAACCCAGAAGGCCTCAAAAAGCTTGACCAGGTGTGGGGAGCAGGCCTCACCGGTCCACAGGTTATCCAAGCTTATCATGAAGCCCCCGGTCAGGTAGAAGGAGTTGTAGAGAGCGTTGCCGAAGAAGGAGGACATGTGCAAGGTGGGGAGCATGGCGGCGGCACACAGGGCCATGATCCTGCAGCAAAAGACCGCCAGCCACACCAGCAGGAAGTGCAGCAGGAAGGGCTCGGGGCTCGGGCGCAGGTTGGCCAGCCAGTAGGTGGGCATCCCATAGATGATGATGTAGACACAGTGCTCCGGAAGCTCCCCTAGGATCTGCAAAAAGCAGCCCTTGCAAGGATGTGGAGCCAATGCCTTTATCTGCCACTATTTTTTAAATGTTTAAAGACAGCAACCCCCAGCGATGCCAGCCTTCCCTCCTGGTAATGGTCAGGCTGCAGCAGGAGGGCCGGTGGGTGCGGGTTGGTGGGTGCAGGCCTGTGGGTCCCTCGAGCATGAGCTCACAACTGGCTTCCCCCTGCAGATGTCATATGCTCCCTCTGGGACAGTTCAGAGCAGATTTCTCTAGGGAGGCAGTGGGTATCTGCTCTCATAAGACCTGGTTTCAAGGTCCCATCTCGCTTGCTCAGACCTTGTAGCTGTGTGGCCTTGAGACAGCCACATAACCTCTCTGAGCCTTAACTTGAAATGAGGACAGTAACACCTGCCTGACCTGACCTGCTTCCCAGAGATGTGGTGGGACTGGAGAGGCGAAGAATGCTAGATGTTTCCCACCTTTTCCTTTTTAAGTTTCTGCTGACCAGAAAAGATCATTCCTGGCCCACGGTCCTGACTTTCCGGTAAACGTTTAAAAAATATCAAGTCTCTGAAACTCCCCTAGGGAATGTAGCATCTAGGACCGCAGATGCCTGGCCCCCTGGTTCAGCAAAATGCTTCTCTGTAACTTCTGTACAATGTGGTGCAGCTGTCTCTGCCCCTACCCCGATCCAGGGGCAGTCACTCACTGTCAGCCCTGACCAGTCACCTTGGCAAAGAAATATGGACCAGCAGTGTACAGCCCGTCTTCTAGTTCATAGTAAAGCATTGCCCTCTCCGAGTGACCTAAAAAAGGAGAGAAAAGGAGAATGAAAAAGTAAAAATAAATTTCAGTGTTTCTGTTTTTGAGTCTCTCTTAGTACAATTTAAACTATATTGCCTAAATGTTTTATATTTTTATAAAAACAGGCAGAGCAAAATCATCCAGATTCAGATGTCTGCAATTCTGTGACTTGTACGTTGCTGTCAATTATAAATCCTGTTAGGAGAGGACTTCCTCCGACTCCATGGTAGTTTGTTTTCATTTGCATATTAATATTAATGCATGAACTTTAAAAACAATGATCATCTTTTATTTCACAATCATGGTGAAATTATTCAGCAAACCTGTTTTCCCTGGGAGCTCGGAGCAACACGGGTCAGCTTTGGACCAGCTCAGAGTCGCTGACGCCGTGTGCTCCAGCTGCTCCAGGTGTTGGTCACAGGGAGCAGGTGACACTCACATTTGGCAATGACATCCAGGATCACATTGAAAGGGATGAGAGCGCCGATCATGAACAAGAGGGCTGTTGTGTCCATGAGGGAGAGCTTGGAGGCCCCATGACCGTAATAGAGGAACCCGATGATCAGGGACATCAGGCAGGCCTCCGCCCCATGGATGAGGAGGGTTGGCAGGTCTCGGAAGTCGTTGGAAATCTGACGACTTAGAGAACAAAAATAACAGGTGCCAGGGGAACAAAGTACACTCGTCCTGTGACCTTGACCATGTCATTTAATCTCTGTAAGCCTTGTTTATCTCATCCTGTAAAATGGGGACAGCCATGTCCACCTCACAGAGTTACTGTGAGGAGCAAATGAGCTCACTGATGAAAGCGTCGATCTCTCATGGTGGGTATTCAGTAAACTGACTGTTACTTTTGTCATCGATGTATCTGCCTTGCCATTTAACTTAAAGAAGTCATCCTGATGAAATAACCAATCAGGTGCATAAAAAGAAGTGTTCAGGATGTCGGCTATAGTTACCTGTAATGGCAAAAGCCTAAGAATCATCTGACCATCAATATGGACTCGGAGGGGAAATGCATCATGGCTAGAATGAAATGAGGAAGACCTGACCAGATGAGAGGTAGGAGCACTATTTCGATGAAAAACAAAACGAAACAAACCAGTTACAGAACAATATACAGAGCATGATCCCATTTATCTACTGAAATGTTTATGTGCCCCAAAACATATTCAAACAAAACACTGGTTCTCTTTTCCTCCAAGGGCTGGTGTGACAGGAAACCTTCCCTTCGCACCTGAGGTTCTCCTGTATTGTCTGAATTTTTCACAATGGTCCTAGGTGATTTCTATGACCATCAGGCCAGTAAGGACAGTTTGATTTTGTTTAAAAAATAAAAATAACAGGAGTGCTTTGTATCACCGGGAGGGCTGGTGCTGGTTTCGGTGAGGAGGGTTTCCTCAAATGATTTACCTCTTCAATCACTTCAAATTCTAGTTTCTCCTTCAAAACCCCTTTAGATAGAAAGAGCTTACTTTGATACAACAAAGACTTTCGGGGTGGGGTGGGTAGTGGGGACATGAAGATGCAGAGGATTACCGGATTAGTGTGGTAAACTGCTGCACGGGGCCGGGCAGCTTGGTGGGAATCAGGTTGCTGATGTCCTTTTGGAGGGTCGGGCTGTCGGGAGGGAGAGTGCGTCATGGAGCCGTGGGGACGGACACCTCCTGCAGGGTGCTCTCTACCCGGGGCCACGCGGCCTGCCTACCTCTCTGCAGGAGTGCCCACGCCCGGCTCCCTGGCTTCTGCTCTCCATAAGAAGTCATCAAAGTCACACACTTTTTCTCGAAACAAGGCTGCAAGTGACTGTGCCTTCTCCCTGGTGGCCACTTCCTGTTCTCTGCTTCTCCTGTCAATGCTGGTCAGGTCCACTGCAAGCAGAGGGTGTAGAGGCGACTTGGTCCCTGCATGTGCTCTCAGGCGAGGAGCTCGGTGAGAGCCCAGCGCACAATGCCGGTCAGCTCGCAGGGGTCCGGGACATGCTGCCCACCCCTCTGCAAGTGGACCGTGAAGTGATGGTCAGAA
>CM053515.1:82090208-82152538 GCA_028627145.1 Eidolon dupreanum
GTCCTACAGGTGGGCACGTCCCCGGCCCCGGCCTCTACAGCCCGGGTCTGGGGAGACGCTGACGCCTCCCTCTCCCGCAGAGCGACACTCTGCTGAGCAGCCTCACCGTGCGCGAGACGCTCCGCTATACAGCGCTGCTGGCCATCCGTGGCGGCTCCCCCAGCTACATCCAGAAGAAGGTGGGTGCGGCCTGTCCTCACAGCGGCCGTGGGCTTCTGTCCAGGCTTCACCTGGCCCCCGAGCAGGGTCACACAGGGATCACACCCCCGCGGCCAGCGGCTTCACGTTCCCTCCACTTGCCCGTTCCTCCCCTTAATGCTTCACGCTTTTATTTTCTAGACCTGCACTGTCTGGTGTGGCTGCCACCAGTCAGTCACATGTGGCTTTGAGCATTTGAAATGTGACTAGTCCTAATTGAGATGTGCCCTGAGTGTAAAATACATACCAAATTTTAGAAATTTCGTCTTAAAACACGGTATGCGAAATATCTCAATAATTTAAAAAATATTAAATTATAGGTTGAAATGGTCATATTTTGGCTATATTGGGTTGTTATATTATGAAAATTAATTTCACCTGTTCCTTTTTACTTTCCACAATGTAGCTAGTAAGATGTTTAAATTATGTGTGTGGCTCGCATTGTATTTCTATTGGATGGTGCTGTCTTAGGAGCTCAGCATTTCTTCAGATATGGTTACTTTCCCCATTGTGCTTTGCCCTGCAGTCCTGTTGAGACTTTTTTCAACTTTCTTTGAGGCATTTTGAATGTGCGTCACCCAAACTGGGTTAAGGTAATAAAGTAACTATTGAATTGTCACCTCTTTCTAGATTCCGATCTATTTCTTTAAATGCACCCAATTTGGAAGTAGCCGCAGGTAAACATACAGGGACCTTACCTGGAAACATTGCCTCATTTCTGTCTGGACTGTGAAGTGCCTGGACTGAGAATGCACAGAGGACTGAGGACAGGGAGATGTGCCAGGCAAAACATGCACAATTCCCCGGGGAAGTGGGCTCTCAGAGCTGCCAGAGGAGATGAGTGACATCTGTCTCAGAGGCTTCAGCACCCTGAGGCCTCAGTGAGGTTCCTCCTGGGCACGCAGATTACATCGGCAGTTCAGGCTCCAATGCTGGCCTTTTAAAAATGCCATCGAGCCTCCCAGGGAATCCTTCATCTCATCTGAGGGTGCAGGTTACCCTATTTTTATCAAGCACTGCTGAGCTTGTTCCTGGAGAGTTGCTCATCTTGTTCCCTCACTGAACTCTCGGATGGGGCTTGGAGAATGGAACTAAGTCTATTTGAATTTTAGACGGTTCTGGAGTATAGTTTTCACTCCAGAGGCACCTTAGCAAGGGTTCTGGCCCTCAAGAAGGACCATCAACCCTGTAAGGGAGGCATTATTTCCTGACATCCAAGGACATTCAGATCAGACAACTGGAAATTGCAGAGCTGGGACATGAACCCAGGCCCTCTAGCTCCATCATGCCTCCCTGAGCTATACTGTGGTCTGTGAAGACACAGGTCAGAGTTCAGCCCACAGGCATGTTCACATGATTCAATGACCCTGATAGTGAGTGAGGGGTTAGCTCCTTTGCAGGCTTTCTCTCTGTTTGCTTTAGTATTTCTCACTCTAAAAGGGGTAGGAGAGGATCACATTGCTTTTTGGATGGGAGAAATATAGTCATAAACGAATTCTTCTGAACGAGGTATTATGTCACATATCTCATTGAGAGAACCTGAAAAAGTTACTGAGCCCTTTCTCCAGAAAATGCACATATTTGCATAAATATTCAGAAAAGTCATGGGTATCTTGAAATTAATGGCATTTTTGTTCCCCTGGTGAGTGGTCCCTTTCCCTGACACTGGCAGCTCCTAAATGTCCTGCAAAAATTCTGTCCACTGGAGAGTACTTTCTTAGCAAATCCAGTTCACAGGGTACAAAATCCTGCAAAGTAATTTAGTGAGAAGGAAGTGCTGGTGATAATTGAGGTTGAGCACAGCAGGAATCTGGACAGGCTGTGGTTGTGGACAAGCTGTGTCTATTGGGCTGTTGCTAAACTTCATGCTTCATGGACCACTTGAAAGAACGCAGACAATCCTGCTCTCAATCCCAGCTCTACCATTTGCAAATGGCATGACTTGGGCAAGTTATAGAGCTCTCTGAGGGTCTTTTTTCTCCTATAATAATGCATCTTTCCTGGAGTGGTGAGAAATAAATCAGTTTATGAGAGGACACATAGCATAGAGGAAGTCGATGATCCCAGTGGATCCCAATGGTCCCAATGGTACCTTCTAAGACTGAATTCCTTTCCCAATAGTGTCTGCAAAACATGAGAGAGGCTTCCTGCCAGAGTGAGAGACATCTGAAACAGATGATGTAAATGTCTTCTCTGCCCTTCTGAGCCAGGAGGCGCAAGCTTAACTCCTTACTTGCTGTTACAGAGCAGATGAAAGGGATGCTCAGGAATCTGTCCTGGCTGGTGAGTATATAAACCAGCCAGGTCAAGAGAGCTCAAATCCAGGATCCCTCTACTCTGATGGCAAGAGAAGTCCCTCTTTTTCCCCCCAGAACAAATCATATGATTTATGTATGTTTAACCTTCTCATTATGTCTTTGTAACTGTTTCAGATGTGCCTCTTTTGGTCAAAGTTTCATCTATGCTGTCCATCCACCCCCTGTGTTCTAGAACTTTATTTCATAAAACATCCCCTCTTTTACTTTAATCTAGTTTGCTGTTATTTTTTTTTAATGCAGTGTATTGATTTCTTTTTTGTTATAAAAGTAACACAATCTCATTAGAGATGTATGGGAACAAAACTCATTAACATATATATGACTATTCTCAATCCCTTTCTATCTGTTTTCCCCAAGGCCTTCTGCAGATGTGGGGTAATTGGTAAGACAGCAGCTAGAAATAGAGATCTTTGAAGAGTCTCTGGAGAGGGGATAAGCTGAGGAAGGAAAGAAGGAGAAGGAGGAAAGAGACCAACCTTCTTGATTAGGGAGTTGGTGAAGAATTTTTTTCATTGTTGTTGTGGGCGAGTTGAGAATGAGGAGTAAGGAGAGATTTCGGGGAGCCGTAGCGTGTAAGATAAGTAGAATGAGAATTAGAGGAGAAGAAAATTTAAGAAGTGTGGCTGTTATAAATTGGGCCCCCTTTAAAGTCCTTAAAGAGATTCCAATAAAGATCGGCCTTTTTTTTAAATTACTTTTGATAGCTGGATTATATTTCTTTGATGCAAAACCACACTGAGATTGGACCGCAGGGGACAGAACAGGACTTATTTGGGCTATATAAGGGAAATCAGGTTTATTTCTAACCAAATTGGATTTTTTAACAAATAAAACATTTATTTTAATAAAGTTTCAAAAACCAAACATTAGAAAAAAACAAGCTAAATTGTAACTCTGCTTTTTTTTCTACCCAAAAAGAGGCAAGGGGGATTTTTCTGTATGGTTGGGACTGACTGCAGCGTCTGAAAACAGGAGTCCAGTGGAGTCTGCATTGTTTCCTGAAGCAAAACCAAGCAGTTTTGTTGCTCTGAGGACTTTTTAAAACAGTTCATGTTATTTGTTTTAATCGGCCCCATGAATTATGTTGTACTTTGAAACGAGTTGGATTTTACTGGAACTAGTGTGCTTTCCCCAGGGTACAGTGTGTCTGAACGTGGTTGAGCACCTGCAGGAAGTGTGCTGCTCGTCCTCTGTCATCCTCAAGCGTGAACGGCGATCAGCTGCCCGGCAGTGACCAGTCTTCCTGGGTTTTGTGTATCCTGCAGGTGGAGGCGGTCATGGCAGAGCTGAGTCTGAGCCACGTGGCAGACCGACTGATTGGCAACTACAACTTTGGGGGACTTTCCAACGGCGAGCGGCGCCGCGTCTCCATCGCAGCCCAGCTCCTCCAGGATCCCTGTAAGTGGGACCCACACCTGCCCTTAGCGGCTGCCTGGGCATCTTCCGTGTGTCTGCAGATGCATTAGGCCTTTTCTTCACCGTCTTCATTTAAAAAGGGGTTTGTTTGGAACTGAAGTCACTGAGGACTTTCAAACTGAGGACGCAGCTTTTTTAGAAATACTACATATTTTCTGTTGCTCTTCTATCATCCAAGTATGAAACAGCTCTTGGTCTTGGAAGCATTGCATTTAATGTTCACTTAGGGTCTTTCATGAATATGGGACCCTGCCCTGTCCATTCTTACTTCTTACTAGAGCAATACTGCTGTGTTGCTATGGAAAGCCAGTGAGCTTTGGTGTGACTAGAAGTATTTATGAATGGCAGCCATTAAAGTAGGACTTAAAAGTGTATATTTTGAGGGGAAGTGTTATCAAGATGGATAGCTTGCCACCTGGCTCCCTTGCCCTGTCTGGTGTGGTCATTCTCTCCATCGCCTGGGGAAACCTCACCACTATATGTACCTGGAAGAGGACATATTGTGTCTGGACAGTTTCTTTACACTGGGGGAGACCAAGACTTCCTGCTCTCCAGATGGGGCTTGGACAAATAAGAAGGCAAATAAGAGAGGTGTTCTTAAGAGCCCTTGCCACTTTTGGGTAGAAATAAGCTACAGTTAAACCCTCTAAAGCAATGATCCCCAACCCCTGGGCTATATCAGCCCGTGGCCTGTTAGGAACTGGGCCGCACAGCAGGAGGTGAGTGGTGGGCCAGTGTGTGAAGCTTCATCTATATTTGCAGCTGCTCCCCAGTGCATCATTGCCTCAGCTTCACCTCAAATATCAGGCATTAGAATCTCATAGGAGCACTGGTCCCTGGTGCCAAAAAGGTTGGGGACCGCTGCTTTAAAGAATGCAAACACCTGCCTACCTCAGACCTTGTTTCATGGATCTGAGTGTTTTGTATTGCAAAGACCCTGTTAGTGCTATTGCCATGAAAGGGGTTGTGTCCTTTTAACCAGCCTCCTCTCAGCCTTTTAAAAACAACCTAATGCTCACCTGCCAGCCCTTGTTTCTTCAGGGTCCCCTGGACTGAGCCCAAACAGTCCACAGTACCTTTGTGAGAGGCCTGATATGGGTGCTGCCTCTTCCCTCAAGGATTAAGCCTGAAATGTGTTCCAGAGGTGGGCATTAGGTCCTCCCAGGTCAGGTTCTTTCTTCTGGGCTTGGGCTGGAAGACAGTTTACACACAGGTGCTTCTCAGTGTGCACTGTTTGGGTGGAGTAAAACAGCTCAAATTAGGAACTGTCAAAATTCTGAGTTTAGAGTGCTGAGCCCAGGCTTGGCAGAGACTGAAATCTGCCCTTCTTTGCCGGCAGCCATCATGCTGTTTGATGAGCCAACCACTGGCCTGGACTGCATGACTGCAAATCAGATCATTGTCCTCCTAGCAGAACTGGCTCGCAGGGACCGCATCGTGATCCTCACCATCCACCAGCCCCGCTCTGAGCTCTTCCAGGTGAGGGAAAACATCTCTTGTTCTTGCTCAACTCATCAGGGGTGGTACGTATGTGTGTGTGTTGAGCTGAGAATCGCAGGGTAGAGATTAGTACTCATCAACCAGAACAGTTGGAGCCCAAAGCTCCTGATATGAGAAGGGCAAAGGATGGACGCTTACTATCTTCAGCACCTACCATTTACCATATACCTTCATGCACTAGCTCAATTAATCTGCACAACTGTCCTGTCAGGTGGCTATCAGTATTTTCACTTTACACAGGAGAAGAGTGAGACTTAGAAATGATAAAACTGATCCAAGATCATGCAGTTAATAAGAAGCTGGAATTGGCATTCACAGTCCAGTTGGCTTCAAAGGCTGTGTTCTTCTACTATGTCATATAAATTTCCTTCCAAAAATCTCACTTGATCTTCCTAAGATCCTTTTAGGGAGCTATTAATTGCCTTTTTTTTTTAGATGAGGATCTGAGATTTAAAAAAATATTTTGTCTAAGGTGACTCACTCAGTGGCATGGCTGGGACTTGAACCCAGGTCCACTGATCATGTCCAGTAGTTCTGTATCTGAGATGTGATGCTGGGCACATGCTGAATGCACAGTGGCAACCCAGGCTGAAAAGAACAGGGGTGCATTTTGAGTGTCCTTAATGGATGCAGCAAAAATACTGATGCATGGCTGAGACCATCAAAGGACTGACTGCTGGAAAACTTTTTTCCATGAGGATGTGGTGACTTGATTATATGCTAACACTGCCCATTGTCCAACCAGCTCTTTGACAAAATCGCCATTCTGAGCTACGGGGAGCTGGTTTTCTGCGGGACACCAGTGGAAATGCTTGAGTTCTTCAATGGCTGTGGTTACCCTTGTCCAGAACATTCAAACCCTTTTGATTTTTATAGTAAGTTTTTGTTTCATATTCCACATTATAAATGTTTTTTAAATTTTATTATCTCAGATTTCTGCCTGGATGACACTAGCACTAGTGAGTTTTAATTTTGCTTTTGTTGTGGTTTGTTTACTCCTCAAGGAATTAATTTTGTTGGTCAATTCACCTGCCACAGATTACGTATAAGAATGAGGTGGGAGATCTCTCTTAAATTGGGGTCCTCCTACTTTGCCAGAGAAAAATTCAGTTAGCTGAGCTTCGGAATTCAGCTCCAGTGGGATCCTCATGGCTCCGCTGGTAGCTTTAAAATATTCTGATTTTATAGGTGAGCATTAACAACAGGTATTATTCTGAGGGGATGAGGTATTATGGCTAGTATTCCTAAACCAATGATGAAACATACATTATTAGCTATTGTGTATATATGTGCATTTAAAAACACATGGATTATTTCTTTTGGGGAAAAATTTTAGTGGACCTGACATCAGTGGATACCCAAAGCAAAGAACGGGAAATGGAAACCTACAGGAGAGTCCAGATGATTGAATCTGCCTACAAGAAATCAGCAATGTATCAAAAAATCTTGGAGAATATTGAAAGAACAAAACACCTGAAAACATTACCAATGGTTCCTTTCAAAACCAAAGATTCCCCTGGAGCTCTCTCTAAACTGTGTGTTCTCTTGAGGTAAGAGCCTCACTCCATTTTAGGTGCTTAGACATCCACCAATAAAAGAAAAGGAATTAAAATGGGTTTGTCTTTCAGGAGAGTGACAAGAAACTTAATGAGAAATAAGCTGGCAGTGATACTGCGTCTGGTTCAGAATCTGATCATGGGTTTGTTCGTCATTTTCTTCCTTCTTCGGGTCCAGAATGATATGCTAAAGGGTGCTTACCAGGACCGCGTGGGTCTCCTGTACCAGTTTGTGGGTGCCATGCCATACACAGGCATGCTCAATGCAGTGAATCTGTGTAAGTGCCATGCATAGGTGGCGTGCCTTGGTGGCAGGGGCAGATTGGGGGGAGTGATCCTCTCTCCCTGAATGTCTCCCTTTCCCAGTCACCACCTTGCAAATATCCACAATTATCACAGTATTTCTCTAAACTCAACTCTATCCTCTTTCTCTGGGAAAGGTAACTACTGAGCTACTAATCCTTAGTGAATTAGCTCACCAGGTGGATCTCTCTGAGGGTCTCTAAGGATCCAGGGAAAATGAAGTTATGAGGTACTGATGGGCAGGGTCTGGAAAGTTTATTAAAAGACCATCCCTGGTATCCTATCTTGACCATTAGGATCAGCAGTCAATGGGGCCCAGATACCTGGCCAACTTTGTGCTGTTACATTCTTTTTGGAGCCTATTTTAGGATAGCCAGCACCTAATTTTCAAACTCAGTGGGAGTCCAGAAGCAATACCTAGTTGCCTGATGTTCTGTGCCAAGACCTTATACAAAAAAGTACAAAGTGCTTCACATCACACATTTGTGCCCCTTTTTTGCATGTGTGTTCTCAAATTGATGACACTCCTCCCTCCACCGTAGGGAGAAGGAAACAAATTTGCAACCATATCGTAATTCAAGTAGAGTATAGGTTTCTGGGGTGGGGGATATTTATAGCTCTATGGTTGGCAGGTCCCCTCTTTGCATGACTTGGGAGCCCCAGCCAGTCCTTATCACTCAGCCCTGACAGACCTCAAGTTCAGTTTGGGCTAGCCCTCCCTCCTTCAGCTGTGTGGTGACCAACTGTTCTGAAACCTGCCTTCCATGCCCAGTTCCTGTGCTGCGAGCTGTCAGTGACCAGGAGAGCCAGGATGGCCTGTACCAGAAGTGGCAGATGCTGTTGGCCTATGTGCTGCACGTCCTCCCCTTCAGTATCATTGCCACCATGATTTTCAGCAGTTTGTGCTACTGGTAAGGAGGTGTTCACAGGTGTTCAAGTCCTTCTGGACCAGGCCTCCCGTGGGGTCCCACATGGCCAGTGGACCCTGTGGAGGGAGAGCTCCAGCGCAGGGAACCATGTAGTTCTTTGTATTTTTCCTCCATCAGCACTCCTGTTTAGCAGAAATATTAACATGATTGATTATGGGGTGGAGTCCCAGATTTGACTGAAGCAAATATGGTATATGCAGTATAAAACCTTTCCAAAATCTTTAAATTCCCACATTCCAAAAATGCATCCAACCCTAATGTGTTTCAGATAATGGATTGTGGACATAAACAAATCTCCAGATGACTTTAATTCAAGAAAGTGTAAGATTGGCATTATAAGGGGCATGAATACTATGCTAAGGAATATAATAAAAATAATTAATACATATCAAACACTTGCTTTATGTCAGGCACCGAGAGCTTTAAATATATTAATTCATGTAATCCTTGCAACCATTCTATAAAGGTGGTATCATAATTATCCTTGCTCATAGGCAAGGAAACTGAGGCACAGATGAAATAAGTGTCTTCCCCATCTCACATCCATTATCCCAGTTAATTACAAAAGGAGACCAAGAGTCCATTGGTTGGGTGGGGAGAAGGACTTTTGGAGGCTTTATGGAGAACTTGAGAGACAGCAGCATTTCAACAGATGGGTAAGGGAGCAAGAGAAAGAAGGAGCAGGGGCATAGGTTCAGAAGTAAAAACGCACAAGACTTTTTCAGAGAAGAGGTTCAGTTGCACTGTGGGGAATAAAGGATTGGAGGTAGTAGTGGGAAATATGGCTGCCAGCCTTGGAGTCTGGTAGGGGAGGTGCTAAATGCCAGACCAAGGAGCTGCAGTGGATTTGATAATGAGACACAGAAGAGAATTTGGGACCCATCTATGTTGGACTCTGGAGGGCGAGGTTGGCATCACTTTGGCAGCAAACTGGAGTTAGGGCAGAGACGCTGGACAGCCAAATGAGGAGTCTTGGCAACAGTCTATAGGAAAGGCAGAGGCCTTAATGAAGAGAGGAGCAGTGGCAACATAAAGGAGGAATCACTTTGAGATCCTGAGAGTAGAACCAAATGGACTCAGAAACTGAATGGATTTGTTGGGGGTAAATAAAGTCATGAATGATGCCTGGGTTTCCAGCCTGAGGAATGAGAAGGTGACAGCATCTTTATCAAGTTTGCCGGGAAAGAGAATGGGTTTGGTTTTGAACATGTTCCATCTGGGATGCTATTGGCTATTGGACACCCAACTGGAGATGTCAATCTGAGGTTTGGGAGATAGGTTGGAGGAAAGAAAAAGTAAGAGTAAAGACCTAGTAATGAATCTTATAGGAGAGAGGGTCAAGAGGGGAGGAAGCAGTGAAGATAAAACCTTAAGTGGCGGGGAAGAGGAAAGTGATCCAATGACAGCGGCAGAGGAGTGGTCAGAGAAATAGAAGGAGAAGCAGGATCAGGCAGCACCAAAGAAGCCAAGAGAGGAAAGAATATCAATGGATTTACTGAATAGTAAATCCATTCAGTATTGCAGAGGTTCAAGGAGGTGAGGTATGATTCAGAGTCACTGGTGATCAAAAAAGAGTAGAGTGGTGGAGGTGCAAGTCAGGCTTATGAGGGGGTGAGATGGAAGAAGCGGTATAGGGTAGGATGAAAGGGGGAAATTGCTTAAATGGTCATCAGGCTCAAAGAATGCTTATTTTAGGAAATGATAAATAAGATCATCAGGAAAAAAAAAACCCATTAGATTGAGATTAGCTGATACTATAGCAAAGCTGGATAATTCACAGATGGAGTTTACAGAGTAGACCAAGGTAAGGATAGAGGAATCAGGATAACATGGGACCAGGGATGCAAGTAGGTAGGATCAAGCTCGGCAAAGAGGGGAAGAGAGAGAGAAAGAGAGGGAGCGAGAATGAGTGCATGTGTGCAAGACATGGAGGATGAAATGTAGGGAAGATAAAGATAGTGAGAAATTCATAAAGTGGGAGGTGAACCATCTGCTGGACACTGCGGGGAGGGTATGAAATTGGGCAGAGAGGGTAATTTAGAGTAAAGATTTAATGAGACATGCTACTGGGACCCAATAAGCAATGAGGAAAAATTAGGGGTCTGGGGCCAGCTGAGGCAAGGTGGCATAGGGGATCCAACTAGTACAGCAATATGCCTTGTTCAACACACTTTCAGTTGCTTAAGTTAGGGAGCAGGAGTCCCCAGGTGTGGGGATTAGTAAGTGAAGGAAAGAATAGCAAAAGAGGGCAAGGATCAGAGGCAGTGAAGGCTTGGAGAACTGAAGACAGGAGGGAGGCCTTGATTAGAGAGGGCATTTTCAGAATCTGAATCTTGGAAGTGGAACACTTTTGAGTAACATTTAAGTCCAAGACATGGTGAGTGATCAAGTTTAGGTGGAGGGAGCCACTGGCATTGATCAGGTTACCTGACCAGTCAGGAGGCATTGATGCTGATGGTTCATCAATCAAGAAGGTTAAAGACCTTGGAGATAAGGATAGTGGATAGGGATAGAAAGAATGACCCTGGTTCAGATGCTATGAAATCATCAAATTTTCTCTTGAAAATCTTAAAATTCACAGAGGATTCCACTGGGGAAGAGAATTAATAGTATAAGCAAACTTCATGATTTGTGTGAGAGGAAAGGCCGATCGATGGTCTTGAAGAGTGATAGGAACAGGTGGATATAAGACATGCCAACTCCTTTTCCTTACTCTATGAATGAAAAAAAGAGCAGCCATGTCTAATGGTTGTTGAGGACATGCTATGACCAGGGAAATGTTATTTGGTGTTGGTAGAATAAAAAACAAGAATGGAATGGAGTAGGCTTGGGGAGGGCTAATCAGATAGAAGATGAAAGCAGTGAAGGGCGTTTACACTGTCAATAGCCCCATATAACAGTGATGAGGTTCAGGGAGGAAGGGGCTGAGAGGCAGACTGGGAGAGCTCTTAGCATTAGGATAGCAGGTTAGCTCCGGTAGGAGCAGTGCTAGCTAGGCAGAACTGTGGTTATTTATGGAGAAGCCTGGAGAGTTCAACAACCTTACTTATTGTAGTTAATTGTGACCACTGTCGAAGTGTTAATATTTTCCTATGAGAGCTGAAGGAGATGAAAAAGGGCAAAGGTGGCTCACATTGAGTTGGAGCCAACAGAAACTATTTGCAGTAATAAATGGTCTCAAATGTTGGCTCTTCCCAAAAGGTCTTTCAAATGGGAGTTTGACTTGCTCTGCAAACTCTTCCCCCCAACTAATCACCATGGACTCATTCATAAAAGGCAAAGGTGGTATCTTTTCTTAAAAGATAACCCTTAGAAACAAAAGACCTTGTGTTTTTTTTAGGACTCTGGGTTTAAACCCTGAGGTTGCCAGGTTTGGATATTTCTCTGCTGCTCTCTTGGCCCCCCACTTAATTGGTGAATTTCTAACTCTTGTGCTACTTGGAATGGTCCAAAACCCTAATGTGGTCAACAGTATCGTGGCTCTGCTCTGCACTGCTGGGTTGCTTGTGGGATCTGGATTCTTAAGGTAAGTGTGACAAGTCAAAGGAGTTAGACTGGTATGACTTGTTGTTAATGATCATCTGATAATTATTGTTATTAAGGAATTCCAGAGGAGAGCTATGTGATACTGGTCAAAGGTATCACCTTATAGTCTGGAGTATTTACAGTGCTTGCTAATCATTATTGCTTAGACCTTATTTAAACTGTCTGCCATCTGCTCAATAAAATGACTTTACATAGAGAATCAGAAAATGACAATTTAGGCAAGTTATCAATATGATTTACATCTAATAATCCGCTATAACAACAGGAGGAAAACCCATCCATTCTCCAGAAAAACCCACAGCCTATATTACAAGTTAAATAGCATGTATTTAGTTCATTTCTGCTCCTGCACTGTTGAGTCTCTATTCCAGTTCTCTATTCCCAATTACTTTTAGGAAGTAAGAATAGTCAGATAAGAAAAGAGCCTGCAAGATAAAAGACAGCTCAAGAAAGTATCAGGACTAGAAGAATGCACACCAAATGTTAACAGTAATTATCTCAATAGTAATTAGCTCTGGGTAATATATAGTTAGTTTTTTCTTCATATTTTCCTATATTTTGTCAATTTTCTATAAAGCATTGTTTTATAACCAAGAAAAAGATATATAAATAGGTAGAAAGAGGTATATATAACATGACATTTTATATTAAAAGTAATATAAATAAAATAATATAAAATAGCATAAATAAAAAATATGCAAATACGTAAAAGTAGTAGCAGGAAGGGTAAAAATGACCCCAGGCAAGTGATGTAGATGGGATCAAATAAGTAAACTATGGGTCCCTGGAGGAAATGTGAAGAAGGTTCTGTTTCCTTCACTTAAAAAGTCAAAGAAAAAGATATTGATTATCTATCATAGGTAATTATATTTATATGTTTAATTACTGCTCTCAGAGCAACCCATGTTCAGGTAAGAAACTAAGCTCAGACTTCACTGAGCTCCAGTCACACCACTGTGAAGACTGTCCCAGGATGCACATGGCTCCCTGGAGAGAGGACTGACCCTGGAGTCAGAGATTTCCTGTACCACTTAGCTGCCATGTGACCATGGGCAAGCCACTTTTCTATCTAAATTAGTTTCCTCATTTACCAAACAGAGATCATTATCTTGGCCCAAGCTGCCTCAAGGGATCATGAGAAGCAAATGAGATAATCAGTGTGAAAATATTTCATAAGCTGTAGTGAGCTATATAAAGGCAATATATTAAGTTTAAGTATACATGCTTTTTTTTCCATTTAGTAATATAATATAGACAGTCCCATGTCAATAAATTTAATCGTTGGTTCCTCCCTCTTGGTGCACTTTTGTACACCAAGGATTTCCATGACATAGCTGATTCTCTTCCTGTGTCTCACTGACCGGTTTGTCTCCCTTTGTCACCTACACAAAGGCTGCCCACCATTCCCCACTGGCTAGATGAGCTCTCCTTTTGTTTTCCCATTTTTTTCTCATAGCCCATCATGTGATCCTCCTTTTAACAGATTGTCAACCTCTTAAGGGCAGCGGCTCTGTCTCATTCATCATTATAGTTCTTCTCAGTGGCCACCTCAAGGCCTTGAACCAATTTAATTAGGTTTTCAAATTGAATGAGTGAATAAATGAATGACTGCTCTCTTGGCCTCGACTGCCCACACACTGGATCAGTCATCAAATCATGTTGGTTTTCTTCTCTGATGTAAACCACAAATACACGTGGATCTTTGACTTTGTGTTTCGCCTGTGTGGTACAGTACAAGATGAAGGCACACAGCTCCCACCTCAAGGAGGTAACATTCTAGCCTGCTGGGCGGCCATCCTCTAGTGGCCATCATCCTATTCCAGGCCTCTGTTATCCCGAACTTGAACTGCTGTAGCCTGTTCCCCTTTTTGCTGTTCCTAATCTACTCTTATTCCAGTTCATCCTAATTGCTGATGCCGTATTTTCTTAAAACACTGATTTCAACATGATTTCTCTCATGATCCTTCGATGTCAATCCACTGCAATGCCCTGAAATGGCGGGTTCTTGGCTATCATTCCAAACTCACCTCCCACTGCTCCCACTTCAAATCCTCTGCTTCGGCCTTTGTAAGTCCATTCAGTCCCATATCCAGCCCTTGATATGCCTGTGTTCATAACCATTCTGCCTTCCTAGAGTGTCCTTCCTCTTCCCCTATTTTCTCCCCAGATTCCTACCTATCCTTTCTAATTAGTGGCCTCTCAATATGACTAATTCAATTTCATGCCTTAGAAAATTGCCAAGAACTACAAGTCATGAAATTTGGGTGTCACTTGGAAATAACTGAAACCATATATACTAAATACAGGACTGTCATGGATATGTGGTACTGATTTTTTATACTTTCTAGGCACACATCGCTCACCACTGTGTATTTTTAGAGTCTTAAGGATATGTAGTCTATGTCCCCAATGACATTGTGAGTTCTTTAGTGGAGGGATACTTCCTTTGAATTTCTCAAGCGCCTAGAACTAGCGCCTTGCAAACAGAAAGAATTTAATCATACTTGTTGATTGATAGAAGCTGCATAGTGGACCAAGAAGACCACAAGGTCAGCAAGAGGTTTCTCTTGAAATAGGCTGAAGAGGAGGCATAGTTCATTTTCACAATGAATCTCTGCTTGCTCTGTCCTTTCCCCTTGTATTGTAGTTTAGTTCTCACTTCATACACTAGCACCCTCAAATCTGTTTAATCACAAAAGTCCCCCTCTTATGTGATGTGTGTTAGGTGGGTTTTCTTTTATGTTTATGTCAACGGTGCTTACCAAAAAAATTAGACACCAATCCATCATTAGGGGCTTGTTAAATTAAGGTTTCTACTATAATTAACTACCATGCTGTAATAAAAAAAACGATGGTGTGCTATACTTACTAATTTGGAAGCATGTCTGAGACATATGTTTGGTTGAAAAACAGCAGGTTAGGAAAGAGTATGAAGAGTTAATTCCATTTATGTAAAGTCTTATAAACACACATATACACATGTCACATATATCACCAAAATGTTAACAATAGTTATTTCTGAGCAGTGGTATTTCTTTATACTTTTCAGTACTGTTTCAAGATTTTTTATAGTAAGCAAAATTTTTATAATGAGTGATGGAAAACTGTACTCATGTTGGGAAATATAAAATAAGGGTTACCTTTCTTTTCATTTGGTAGGACTATTAGCAGAGCCTATTGAATTTCATCTCCCTTGCTCTCTTTTTTTCTTAAGAAACATAGAAGAAATGCCCATTCCTTTTAAAATCTTCACTTATTTTACATTCCAAAAATATTGCTGTGAGATTCTTGTAGTCAATGAATTCTATGGACGGAATTTCACTTGTGGTAAGTAATCTATTTTGGAATATTATTTTTATGTAGTACTCTGAGGAAGCAATTTCCTGAGAGAAATGTATTTTTTAAATAAAGCTATATTTTATAATAAATAGATTTAAAACCTCATTTTGAAACGAAGGTCTAGCATTTTCTCTGATTTTTAAAAGAAAAGAAAATAAGCACTGGTCAGGTTAGTCACCTGTCAATGGTCAATAGCTTAAGGCCACTCTGTTTTTAGAAAATGACAGACCCAGTGTACACTGAGGTAAACTCCAGTATATTTTGGATGGAATCCAAACAGGATGAAGCAAGCTGCAGTGGCTTCTTGTTCCCCAAAGTGTACATAGTATATAGCTGAGGAAAGCCATTTTTGGCAAAAGTCAGTTCCCCAGTGCTGTGAGAGGGCAGCGGGGGCATAACAAGGTCCTGCTGGCCATTGGCAATCCCAGGCCACTCTGTGAAGGCTACTAAGAACCGGGTAGAATTGAATAGTTGTTTTAAATTTCTTTAGGTAATAACATCAGTAACTTTCGGATGTTTAGTGGTAAGTGATTACAAGTGACCATGATTTTTATCAGTCGTATGGTAATGAATATATACTCAAACTGGAAACAAACCCATTTCCACCTTCAATGAAGCCAAGGCACAAAACACACATAACAGAACACTGTTGCTTCATCTAATGATGAGTTCCAGGCTCTCTAAAATGTCCTGTCTCTTTCATGAAGAAGGGTTCTCAGCAGGGTGCTAAGAACTTAGTGGGCACTTGGTAAATATTTGCTGATTAAATTACTTGGGATGTGATTTAATCAACAAGTATTTACCAAATGCCCTAAACTGACATTATTGCATTATTGATCTTTTCCCTGGCAGGCAGCTCAAATGGTACTGTGTCAACTAATCCAATGTGTACCTTCAATCAAGGAATTCAATTAATTGAGAGAATCTGCCCAGGTGCAACATCCAGATTCGCAGCAGACTTTCTGATTCTGTATGCATTTATCCCACTTCTTGTCATCCTAGGAATAGTTGTTTTTAAAGTAAGGGATCATCTCATTAGCAGATAATAAAGAACATTGCTGTGAAAATGGAACTTAAGCTCCTAGATGTACATGATGGCTTTGGATGTCTGAAATAGAATGCCATGTGTTTCTTTTTTGATAGCACATCCGAAGTTTTAAACCATTAAGACTTCATTAGTGGCCCTTGGATCTATGCAGGCCGTGAATGCTATTCCAACTTGCAGGGACATGTGGTATTTGGAAATTACGACTAAAATAGCCCAAAAATGTAGATAATAATAATTTATAAAGTTATGGAGACTAGTATGACTGTTTTCTTCACTCTAGACAGAAAAATAGATCAGTTAAAAAAATTATGCTTACATCTGATAAAGGATTCAGTACAAAGAAAACATCTGAGTGATTACTAACTGTAAGTGACAGAAAAAGGGGTTGTGGGTGTGATTGAAGCAAAGCATCATGCGGAACTGGGTAAGAATGCTTTCATTTTTCTTTAAAAGCCCCTAATCATGTGCACATGTCCACATGAGGGATCTGACTTACTTGATCACATCGAGAGGATGGTGGACAGATGTGGGATGATGACCAGAGGTACAGAGTACTCAGTGATCTTCTTGAGGGTTAAAATGAAAAACTGCAGGAATGGGCTGAACTGAGAACACAGCACAACAGACAAACCTCTAGTAATGTTTTTAAAGATGAGTTAGCTATTTTTCACTTTTCTCTTAGTTTAGTTATAAAATTAAAAAGCAAATGTTATTAGATAAAGTGTATGTACTGAGAAATGACATTTCTAAGGCTGGAGAGCAGCTGTTATTTAAAGTCTCTATAGAAAAGGTGTTGAACTGACACAACATTTACACTAAGAAGAACAGGGTTACACACTAGGAATTGTAATCGCAATGGAAATGTTCTTGAATTGTAAAGGGGAAAGAATGATGATAAACACATATTACATACTTTTAGGGATGAAACGTTGTATAGAGGTTGTATATAAACGAGTTATATACTAAATGACTATGTTTCTGATTGATCTCCAAGTAATTCATGTACAAGTCTGAAATGAAACTGTCTCCACATTACCATGGTAACTCTGAGTGAGAATATCCTAGAGAGTACATTAACTTGTTCAGTTACTATGACCTAACTTGCAAAGAATGATAAATTATAGCATTTGAAATGTCTCATATTATAGTAAGAACGAGTATTTCATTAAGGAAACCACAGTAAAATTCTATTTCTTAGAACAGTATTTAAGGATCTGGAGACACTGGTAAATTACCAGAATAGTATTGTCAATTTTTATAAAGGGTCTTTGACACTGATGATTATGGTATAATAGTTACATAATGCCTTACAGATTATATATGTCACATCAGTTTTAGATAATTCTGGAGATGATAATCTATTAAAGTAGTTCAAAGAAAGTCCCACAGGAATCTCTTTTGAAATCAGTGATTTCAACTTACTAAAGATATGGGTGTACAATGTAAGTGGAAACATTTTCTACTATTCATATGCAGATGAATTTCATTCTAGCTCAGAAACATTTGGAAAATTGACATAGCACATGACTTCAAGCTATTAAATGTTAGTGATACCATCTTGGAAAAACACAATGACTTTCAACATGTGACAGTTTGTGTCTTAAGTCAAAAATGGACAGTGATGTTTAAGAAAATCAAATTATATAACAAAAATGCCTACTATTATTATGGAATAAGCTGCTTCTTCCCACTGAGTCAAGGATGTTTCTGAGATCATAATGCTCACTATTAATTTAAAGGGAGTTCTTTCTCCATAGCAGTCAGGCATGGTGCCTGTTTGCTCCTTAAACTGAGGTTCCCTGGAAACATGCTGCAAATCCTGTTCTCAAGAGTGTCAGAACCACATATATTGCAACTAGTTTAGGACGTCTTATATCATCACAATAATCAGGTAGCTTGCTGTTCACTTAAATACCACTCATCGGTCTTGGTGTTCTCGGGGTTAGTAGGTGTGCTTATTTGAAGCTAGGTGCATGGTATATTGGAGTCAACATATTTTCTAGTGGAAATGGAAGAACACAGAGTAAATAACTTTCCTGGTTAATAACAGCAATTATACTTGCTCTAAATTGAATTTGCCTAGCAGGTACACAAATCTACAGGATTGAGAAGGCTTCTTAAAAGCTATTCCATCTTGGAGATAATCTTGATTATTACCAACTTATGAAGTTTTGGCCTGTTTGTTGACAGAATATCTCTTTAAAAGTGCCTGTTCTTCAAAAGTTATACTCAAGATAAGTATGTCAGAATCATTGGAGATGCTGATTAAAAATTTGGATTACTGAGCCCCATTCCAGACTGATTCCAGATTTCTGAGTATAAGGATTCAAGAATGTATATTTTAAATAAGCACATTTTTAGGTGCTTTTTGTGCCTCACCATTAGACTAAAATTGTGATGCTTGTGAAAGTGAACCCAATTCCAGTTTCCTACCAGCCACAGCTGAGAACTCTTTAGAGAAAAAATGTGTCTAATATGAACACTTAATCTTATATTCATAAATGTTACTAAGTGTTCTTGCTTTCATATTCCTAAAAACATACAAACAGTAACTTACAAATGCTGAACCAAGTTTGTATTACTTAACCATGTTAGAGGTCAGTAGTAGAAGATTCTTTTTATTTTAAAAATATTACATATAGTTACACATTTTTTTTTCCTTTTAAGGATTTAAAAATATCTGAGGGGTGGCACTAATACAAGAAATTCACTTTTCCTTTAACACATTTAACATCTTAACTTTATTTATTACCATAATAGCTAGTTTACTAATGAGCTATTATCAATATTATTTATTAATACCATAACATCTATCAATTAGCTATTGTGGAATAGGCTGTTTCTTCCCAATGAGTCAATGATGTTTCTGAGATCATAATGCTCCCTATTTATTTAAAGGGAGTTCTTTCAATATTAATAAAATAATCTTACTTCTATTCGGGAAAGAAGAAATAAGTAACTATATTTGAATTAGGTTCAAGTATCCAGCTCAATTTGTTTCCAAGACTTGGAAGAACTTCTTTTGTACTGTTCCAGTTCCTAAAACAGAAATATGTATTATAATACCTTAAAAAATTCAACTTTAAAAACTAGGCATCTTAAAGCTCCTTTAGCAGTTTTAGATATAACAATGTATCCTTTCCTTTACAGCATTATCGTTCTCATAATTTCTTGACAACTGTTTTGCAAATGATTAGACTTAGGATATATCTTCTAGAATGCAGAATCTTTTGGAGTTTCTGAGTAGCCTAAGAAACACTTAGAGATGAATTTAATAAAGTTTCAGACAAAATTATACACTACATATTACATACAAATTGTCTTCCAACTAATAAAGCATTTGTCATACTTTAAGTATTTTAAAGTGATCTTATTTTTAATTGTTTGTTGTTCAACTCTTGTCAAAACCTGGCTGAAGTTAGAAAAGTATCAATATTTAAAATGTATATATTCTTTGACCTAGCAATTCTACCTTTAGAAATTTATCATATAGAATAATATAGAAGAACAGAGGAATATAAATAGAAAGATATTAACTACACCATATATGCTATGGACATACAATTGGAACATGTGGATTCATAGACAGGCAACAAAAATAATGGTGGTCATAGGTGAAAAAAGCACACAGATGAAGAGAGAGCAGGACATTTCCATTTTCCATTTTATATACTTCTATAGCTTTTCGTTTTTTTTTCTGAATGGGTATATGATTTATTTATAATTCATAAAATAAATTTTAGTGGGAGTGGAAATCCTGCATGAGACAACTGACATGCAAAAGGGATCTAAGGGGATTGCCTCCTACTCTTTTACATGTTGTTCGATGTCTAAACTACACTAAGTTTATTATTATTTCAGATAAGCAAAAAGTGGTTGCTCTGCAAGATTAGGCAATCACTGCTCTCTGGCTAACATAGTTGAAGTGCTATGAAAATTCCATTCTCATTTTCATAAAAATTACCGATTGTCTTGTTCATACCTATTACTCTAAATTATTCAAATTTAAATGTTAAAAGTTTCAAAACTGTATAAAGACTTTGGAATAATTTTTATAGTAGTCTATACGGCTTGGTTTATTTTTTCTAATGAAATTAATTAAGTTCACCAGTTATCTACCAGTTAATGGTTTCAAAGATTGTTAACTCATAAGAAAAGCCCCAGTAATTATTTTTAGCAATGATAAAGATAAGGATATTGCTTTAGTATTCTTTGCTAGCAGTATCTTTCTTTGCAGACAGCAAATTTAGAAGAATGGGGCTGGTCACACAGGCCATGTCAGAGGGAAGATAAAGAATAGCTAGCTAGTGTGTCCACTAGATCTTCAGTACTGTTATCATATGAACTCAAAGTAATATGATGATGCTTTAAAGGAATGGCAGGTAAGGGGGTTTTCTTTACACTGCGATTCTTTATGGCTGCTTTAGAGAGCCCTTTTAAAAGTGAAAGCAAAACCATGAAAGGTTTTCACCCTGCCTCTTAAAAACCTCTAAAGTTTTCAAATATAAACAGACCACAGTCTTAAGATGCATAAAACAACATCTTCAATAAAAGATAGTATGAACATTTTTCCCTAAACATGTAAATCGGTACATCAGCGTGTGTGTGTGTGTGTGTGTGTGTGTGTGTGTGTATGCATGTGCATGTTTAAATTATAGGCCTAGGGATTTATAAGCAAGTTGATTTTTAAATACAGAGATTCAAAACAGATATATGTGGTTGGTCAAGAAAGAAGACTTTAAAAATAATTGTTTACCCAAACTTTTTCATTTTTTAAAAATTTCTTTCACAATAAAAATATATAAAAGAGATAGAAGTATTCAACATGTGCTTTGTATACTCACATTCCTTTAAAATTGGAAATGCTTTAAAACTAGAGGGATTTTTTAAAAAATAGTAAATATTAATGAAATATTTTCTGGTGTCCATGAGAGGTCTGCCAAAAAAGAGTACTTTGAGTAATTAGAGAAAAGAGAGCAAATTAAGAAAGACACTTAGTCTACTGGAAAGGTACAAGGGGTCTTAAGACGGATCCTCAGACCTGTGAGGACTGATTTCACAGGCTGGGAAAATCTCCATGTATCTGTGGGGACTGGCAGCAGAAATGATTCCAGACAGCTATCTTAAAAGACATGTTTTACTACCAAGGACTTAAAATAAGGTGTTTTAAGGTATTTTGTGGCTCAGTGCCTCCCCTGCTGGCAAGATTATTTAATAGAAGTGTGATTTAACTGCGATTCTTCTGGGCAGAATGATATGACTTGGGGCTTTTTTTGAAGGCTCAAGCATTGGAGGAACTGCATGGAACTCATGAGTTATCCTCTCCATCTTAGAAGTGATGTGCTTTAATTTCACAGTCAAATCTTAAGTCCCTGAACTTATTTTTTGTTTTATTCCTGATGATTATTTTAAGCCACTAATAATGGAGCTTGGAGATGGAGAGGGAGTCAAAAGGAAGATCACATTAGTCTCAGTCAGGCTCGAGGCCAGCCCTCCACTCATATGCAATTGTATTATATATTAATGAAACAGGATGTCATCTTTCCTCCCAATAAGTGCAGGAATCAGAAGTAACTATTTGGGTTAAAGGTATGTAGACACAGCACACGGTATAGACTTGAAGCATTTATAGCTTGCTTTGAAGTAAGGGCATAATTTTCTGTAATTATAGACACCCCTGAGTGAGACTTTTTAAAAAATGATTCTTATTATTGTCCCAAATGGTAAATCAAATCAAATTTAAAGATTATAATGCTATTTTCACTGAAAAATGCTGTGCAGCAATAATCGTAAGAAAAGATCAAAGAGATTGGCAATTGAAGAAAGAGTCGTAGACTTGTAAGCTAAATTTTCACCTAATACAAGTGAATTCTTTTATAGACTGTGTTAATAAAACTGGCATTACTATCTTCTTCATAAAAAATTATTTTTAAGTGTTTAGAGGGAAAGTAATAGTAATCTTTTACAATTAATCTTTAGAGTTTTCTCATACCTAAGTCAGCTTCTCTGTGTGTTAGCATACAACTGGAAACAATGTAAGTCCCTGAAACTACTTTGGGGGAGCATAAATAATACACAATTTTAAAATTTTAGACATTAGAATGTCAAAATTTGGCAATCAAACAATTGAGCACCAACTACTAATCATTAAGGTAACTTCAAAGCAGAAGCATAAAATAACATTAAGGAACTATGTAGGCAAACTGAAATCAATTCATTTATCTATTAGAATACTACAAATAAAACTGGTTTAGAGGTAAAATTAAGATATTATAACTTTTCAGGTAGGTTAAAAAATCAGTCAAAAGAGTACAGAATTAAGTGAGATAGCAGAGAGGTACAAGAGCTGAGCAAAGAATGGTATAGCTTTTGTGGGGTTGCTTTCCAGTTTAACTCAAAATTCCTAAGGTTTTAGATCAGTTAGGGAAGATGGATTTGAATGTGAAAACTCATAATACTGAGAAATACCCTAGCCTTTTTAATACTACCTATATATGTAAATGTAATCGAAGGGATCGTTATGCAACATAAACAGATACTCTTATTAACAATGGCAGTTAGTCATTGACTCCTAGATAAATATTAATTCAGGGATGACTTCCAATTAATCTCTCTAGCCAAGCTACACACATAAGGGTTACGTGAGGTCATGTTACTCTTCTTACAACATACTTCTTTTTTAAAAATTGAACTATAATTGACATACGTTATATTAATTTCACGTGTAGAACATGATTCAATATTTGAATATATTGTGAAATGATCACCATAGTTAAGTCTAGTTAACATGTCACCATACATAATTAGATTTTTTTCCTGTGATGAGAACTTTTAAGATCTACCCTTAGCAAGTTTCCAATATGCAATACAGTATTATTAACTATAGTTACCATGTCGTATATTACATCACCATGACTTAATTTATTTTATAATTGGAAGTTTTGTACCTTTTGACTCCATTCACCCATTTGGCCTATACTTCACCCCCTGCATCTGACAACAACTAATCTGTTCTCCTTATCTATGATTTATTTAAAAAAATTTTTTAAGATTCCACATATAAGTGAAATCATACAGTATTTGTTATTCTCTGTCTGACTTGTTTTACTTAGCAGAATGCCTCCAATGTCCATCCATGTTGCAAATGCCAGGATTTCATTTTTTTTTTAATGGCTGAATAATGTTCCACATATGTACCATACCTTCTTTATCTATTTACCCAAGATTTGGAAACTTAATTTGTTTTCAAATCTTGGCTACTGTAAATAATGCTGCAATGAACATGAGGAGGTACATATATCTTTTTGAATTAGGGTTTTCATTTTCTTCAGATAAATACCCAGAAGTAGAATTGCTGGATCCCACAGTAGTTCTATTTTTAATTTTTTGAGGTACCACCATACTCTTTTTAACAGTGGCTGTAACAATTCACATTCCCATCAAAGTGCACAAGGGCTCTCTTTTCTCCACATCAGTGCCAACACTTGTTATCTCTAGTTTATTTGAGAATAGCCATTCTAACAGGTGTGAGGTGATGATATCTCATTATGGTTTTGATTTGCATTTCCCTGATAAATAGTAATGTTGAGCACCTTTTCATGCATCTGTTGGCCATCTGTATGTCTTTTTTGGAAAACTGTGTATTAAGATACTCTGCTCATTTTTTAATCAGATTGTTTTTGTTGTTGTTGTTGTTGTTGTTGTTGTTTTGCTACTGATTTGTATGAGTTCTTTATATATTTTGGATATTAACCCCTTATCAGATTTTTGATGTGCAATATTTTTTTCTATTCAGTAAGTTGCTTTTCCATCTTGTTGATGGTTTCCTTTGCTGTACAGAAGCTTTTTAGTTTGATATAGTCACACTTATTTATTTTTGCTTTTGTTGCCCTTGCTTTTGGTGTCAAATCCAAAAAAATCACTGCCAAGATCAATGTCAAGGAGCTTACCACATTTTCTTCTAGGAGTTATATGGTTTCAGGTTTTACATTCAAGTCTTTAATCCACTTTGAGTTGATTTTGTGTATGGCATAAAATAGTAATCCAGTTTCATTCTTTTGCATATCACTGTCCAGTTTTCTCAACACCATTTATCAAAGAGACTGACCTTTCCCCATTGTATTTTCTTGGCTTCATTGTTGTAAATTAATTGACCATATGAATGGGTTTATTTCTGGCTCTGTATTCTGTTACACTGACCTGTGTGTCTATTTTTATGCCAATTCAATATTGTTTTGATTACTAAAACTTTATAATATAGTTTTAAAGCAGGTAGCGTGATGCCTCCAGCTTTATTCTTCTTTCTCAAGATTGCTTTGCTATTCAGGGTCTTTTGTGATTCCATACATATTTTAGGATTGCTTGATGTATTTCTGTGAAAAATGCCATTGGAATTTTTATTGGGATTACAATATCACTTTGCTATGGCTATGAAACCTCTAAATATTCATGACATATTTTTCAAAAGCCTCTGGACTATGTCTAAATAAAATGTTTTACTTATTATAGAGTCCCTGATAGCAAAAGGCTAGTGCTGACCAAAATACCCTGATCATTGCTCCTAGTGGATGGTTGTTTCAGGTTATCCTTGCAACAATGTGACTGCCCAAGCTATATAGCTCTACAAATCCCACCTGATAGGTTGTCAAGGCATTCAATTTACAGTGTTTACAATACATAAACTTACTTATATGAGGTCTGATTCCATACAATGTCTCATTTTATCAAACTAAAAGGAGATCTGAGAAAATCTAAGTATTGGGTCATGATGAATTTACCAACTTTTGCATTTTTACATCAGACTTGCATATCACTAACAGTGCTATCTGGAATATATGGAATGCAGTCTCCACTTTTAACCACTTTCCTGAGAAATCCTGTATTTTTATCTATTAGTTTTTGTGCTTTCAGACTGAGTGGTCAATTTTTCTGGTACAAAGAGAGTATAGGTATGTCTGAATGTCCTAATAAAAACCAAACCCTTTTATATAATTGCACAAACAAAAGAATATTATGAAAGTCTCCCCAACAGCAAGGTAAGAATCGCTACCTGTCTTTAACATAAAGTAAACTGGAAAACCCAGAAAGGATATGTGAATATTAAGTCATCTCTGGGTAGTGGAATGATAGGTGATTTTTAATTCCTTCTTTATGCATATCAGAATTTTATTTTTCTATAGTGCAGTGTACTATTTAAATATTGTAAAGTTAAAAAAAAAAACATAGAGAAAAACCTATGGAATTCTAGCGGTATTTTTGTGATAATGCAAGATGAAATAAATGTTTAGAATAATACCTGATCCTTTTGAATTCTCATTTCATCAACTTCACTTTCAGCATACTGAGGGTCTTTTGCGGGGTCCTTGATATCTTTTAGTGTGTTGACAGTCTGAAATTACAAGTCTTCAAATCATTTCATGTCCATAACCCAAAACCTTCAGTGTCTACCATCTATCTCTCAAACCAACTTCCTGTTCTTTAGCCAGCCATGAAGCCTCTCTATACTGTTTTGAGCGTTTATGATCACCACAAGGGCCATTCAAATTCCACCAGGTCCTTTTTCCTCCCTCTCCTTTCAGTTGAGGTTTCTCCTTGTCTTATAGCCAGAGAGCTCTGCTTGAAAATGGAGCAAGAACTGTGTCTTGTCCACCTTTTAACCTCCACAGGGCCTCATAAACAATAGATTTTAAATGAATGTTAATTTTTGAGCATAAAAGTTGAAAACAAAGTTATCATAATAGGCTCATTAGAACATTTCCCAATAACTGTTGAATAGTGTTGAAAATTCTTGCTTTAAAATAATTAGAAATATATACCTTTGGTGGAAAGAGCTTTGCATACACTTTTTTCCACAACTCCATTGGTGAATGGGCATGAAGCTTTCCAATGTCATTATCAGGAACAGGAGGAGATCCTAAAATTGGAAGTTTTACTCCAATGACTGCATTGATTAAAACATTACAAACTCTACCAATAAAGCTGATGACACTTATAAAAGTATAAATCTGAGATCACTCATTTCCCGGCTCCCTAATACAGTCACTACTAAAATTTACCCCAACCCAGTGTAGCAAGACCACTGGGACAGGTTCCAGTATTACAAGAAGAGGAGACAGAGTCACGAGTAAACTGTAATTCTCTTTCCTCACACTTAAATTGCTACCCAGAAAAAATATAAACATTTGATATTCTCATGTGCTTGTGAATTTATAAAAAAACAGACACTCTTATGTGCTGCTGGCTGGAGTGCAAATTGGGCAGCTAATTTGGAGGATAATTTGGCACCGTTAAATACTACTCAAATACTAAAAAAGCAATTCCAGTTTTTGGTGTTTACTCTAGAAACACCTGTACACATGTATTAATGATTTCATACTGAAGTATCATTTGTATTAGTGAAAAATTCACCACCACCAAAATGTCCGTTAACAGTAAACTCAATTATTTTGTAATACTATCCAGAAGTCAAAATACCAAATGGGCCTATATGTAGCATTAATATAGAAAAGCCACTAAGATATATTGAATAAAAGAGGCGAATTTCAAAATGATAGATGGAAAATGATACAATTATGTTAATACAAATATTTTTCTCTATACAATATACACATATATAGAAAATGGTCTGGAAAGATACATACCAAACTCAATCCTTATATATTCTATTCTGACATTTCATAAAGAGAATGTCTTTATGTAGTGGTTGTATAATTTAATTTGAAAATTTTAAAAATTCACTGCCACTTCTTGGTAATTTTAAATCTATAATCTGGGATTTTTCATTGTGTTTTGGCATCTGTATCATTCACAAAGACTGTTTCACTGTTGCTCTCTCAGGGCCGCCTGTCACTTTGGTGGGAAAGACACTGATATAATCCATAGCTCTTATTCAGCTTTTCAGCTTTCCCAGGTTTTTTATTCATCCATGTGTGTGTATGTGTGTGTGTGTGTGTGTGTGTGTGTGTGTGTGTGTGTTTATTAAGTTCTGTATAATTTTATCACCTTTGTAAGGTTCATATATCCACTATCACAGTCAATACACTAAACAATTCCATCACCATGAAGATCCCTTGTGTTGCCCTTTAATAATCACACTGACCTCCTTCCCACTGCTCACCTTCTACCCGTCCCATCCATGGTCTTGTCCCTACCCTCCAATAACCACAAATCTTTCCTTCATTTCTAAAATTTTCTCATTCTAAAAATTTTATATAAATATAGTCATATTTTATGTAGCTTCTAATTAGCTTTTTTGGTTCAGCATAATTCCCTGGAGATTCACCCAAGTCGTGTGTATCAATAGTTTGTTCCTATTTATTGCTAAGTAACATTCTATGATATAAATGTACCACAGTTCGTTTATTCATTTACCTGTTGAAAAATATCTGGTTGTTTCCAGTTTTTAACGATTACAAATAAAGTGCTATGAACATTTTTATACAGATTTTTATGTGAACATAAGTTTTCATTTCCCTGGGATAAATGCCCAATAGCACAATTCTAGGTCATATGGTAGCTGCATGCTTAGTTTTATAAGACACTGTCAAACTGTCTTCAAGAGTGGCTATGCCATTTTACATTCCCACCAGCAATATATGTGATCCAGTTTCTGCGTATCCTTGTCAGCACTTGGTGTTGCCATTATTTTTTAGTTTAATTATTTTGATAGTGTATGATGATATCTCATTGTGGTTTCAATTTGAATTTCCCTAATAATTAATGATATTAAACATCTTTTCACGTGCTTATTTGCCATTTGGATATCCTCTTCAGTGAATGCCTGCTTGTGTGTTTTGCCTATTTTCTAATTGGATTGTTTGTTTTTTACTGTTGAGTTCTTTATATATTCTTGATATTAGTCATTTGTTGGATATGTGGTTTGAAAATATTTTCTCCTAGAGTATAACATATCTATTCATCATTTTCACATGAGCTATCAAAAGAAAAAGTTTTTAATTTTGATGAGCTCCAAGATCATGATTTTTAAATTTAGTAATTCTCAACCCTTTTCTGACCTCCAATTACTAATTTTAGCAAAAGATTTCCATTGGCTTTATCTATAAGTACACAGTGATTCTCACTGCTACTGAAATTAAGGTGGTATTAATGACATATATATATATATATATATATATATATGTATATATATATATATATGCATATATATATAGGAGCTATGGAATAACACACTCAATTCATGTGAATTATAAGCTAAAAGTGGAGACTTCTGAGAAATTTCTCACTTGCAATAAATGCACAGGCTTCCCCAGAGCCTTGGGGCTCTGTAGGGAATATTCAGTCGTTTGTGGGTACTCGGGTACAGAAGTTTGAGAAGTACTCTCTGACACATTGGGCTCCTTGATATACAAACTATGTCTCATTCCTCTCTGTATCCTCATGCTAAATTCAGGGCCACCCACAGACAGCGATCTCAGAGATGTTTTGGTCCACCCTTCCATCATCCCATCCTCGCATCCATCGTTGTTGAGGAATAAGCCAAAATGGCAGCCTTAAACTGGTGGAAAGAGCTCAGTTTTGGAAGACTTCAGACAGCTGTGGGTCTGAATTCTGACTCTGTCACTTATTAGCTGTGTCATCACCTCTCTGAGCCTCAGTTTTCTTAATTTAAATGAGTATAAAAGGACCACCACGACCAGCCCAGGCAGAAAGGTGAGGAAGGTGGAGGTGTCTGCTCTAGTCCAGAAGTCTGATTTCAGATTAAGAAAGCAGGATGGAGCTGAGGCCTCAGGAAGGAGTCCCTGGGCCTCTGGGATGAGAAGGGAACATGATGAATTGCGGCTCTGGCACCCATCTGTCCACACTCCGGGGAGCCGGTGTGCAGTCCAGAGAGTAACTTGGGTGGAGTGATCAAAGAATCGGATGTGTCTCATACACCTCAGGTCTCTGACCAGATGCGCTGGCCTTCTCATGTCTGCCAGTGAGCTCCTTGGATGCCCAGCTCACACCAAGGGTCATTTGGCAGCAGGGGCTAAAGTACAAGCAGGCTGCTAACAAACTCTGTGACCCCGGGCTAGTGCCTTCTCCATATAGCCTCTTTACCACACTCTTAGTTTTGCAGAGTATCAACACGTTCACGGCCTCTTGCTTCCCAACAGGGGCTATGTGTCCCCCCTGGGCCAGAGCTAAGCAGAACTTCTTGGTTGATGCTTTCAAAAGCATCTGCTTGGAATGGCCTGTCTTCCCTTAAAGATCTGGGGGCAACACAGTCTTTTTTGATTAAAACCACTATATATATATATATATATATATATATATATATATATATATATATATATATAACATACTGTTGAATTGCACACTTGAAATTTACTGGATTTTGTTAAACAATGTCACCGGAAAAAAAAAAAAGAAAAAGAAAAACTCATTCCCTTGACCACTCATTAACCATCACTATCCCTTTTTTTCCAATTCAATCTATAATCTCATTATAAAATCTCTACATTTGAAGTCAGCTTTAGCTTGTAGAATAATTGGGGAATGAGAAATAAAAAAGTACTGCCCCGACTAGTTTTTTTTTTGCATGCCTACTAGAGTTTAAAACCAAACTATGACAACCTAAATAGTTTTTTAGGTCCAAAGATATTCAAAATAAAAATAGCTTCTATAGGAAGGAACTTGCCCAAATACACTCATAAAATTCCTTTTGCCTCATGAGCCTATGGCATCTATAAATTTGGGATATATATCCCATTAGATGAGGCAAATTATTTTCATAATGAAAAATTAAGGCATACTTAATTAGTCGAACTGTGTTCTTTTGGGTTTATTCCATCACTTGATTCTCTAATGTTCATCATTGCCCATTATATATAGCTTTGAATTTCCTGACCACTCTATGCTCTTGGTTTTCTTCTAAACCCAAAAGCTAAAATATAAAAGTACCTAGAAATCAGTAACGAAAATGAAATACATACAAATTTTTAGTGGAATAGAGATCAGAAATTTGTCTCTAATATGGCAACAAACCTTCTATCACAAATGTCAATGTGATGTATGTTGCATCAATACTGTATGTACAAATAAACACATAAGAAATAACAGCAATGATAATGAAACCAGAAATGGTCGTATGTTGGAGATGAAGTGAACATGGAGTAGGATAAAATCAATAAGCAATTAAAAAAAGACTGAACAATCTTAATAAGCTCACCTACCTATATGACTTAGAGAATCCAATCCTGCTGTGATAAACAGTGGTTTATTCTGATCCACACATATTGATTTGCTACATGGATAAAAAGAAAAAAGAATCTAATTTAGTTTAGCAGTCGAATGCCACACTCTACTGTAAATACAAGAGCCAAGTTTTATATCTAGTAATTGGTGAGAGCACTACACCAAATGAATGAGTGAATATTAATGCGATTTCAAAAATTAAAGTATAGTATTAATAAAAGTTTTACAGAAGAAAAAAGTGACAGACTCAAATAACCCTAAATCAAAACCATGAAAAGTAGCAAGGTTAAGAAAAATATGTACTAAAATTATTGATTCTATTTGTAATCACATAAGAAAGTGATAATAGAAGGAAAGCTACTAAAATGAGGCAAAGAAGTAAAAGAAACCAGGAAAACAAGTATAACAGTATCATTATTTTAGTCTTGTCTTAAAGTGTTCTATAACATCCTAGTTGTCAAATTTGAGAAATATTTAAACAATATAAGAAGCAGAAGTAATATGAAATTCTCTAAAAATAGACATCTGGGGTACTTATCTAGTCAAGAAACAAAAGGCTGGTGAGAACAATAGACAAGACAACACTGGTCAAAAATAATAAAATAAAAAGATATAAAAAATTCATTTTAACAGTACCTTTTGTCAGTACCAAAAGCCAACTGGTTGATAACTCCACGTATTTTTAGTAATAAAGCTTCTGATTTACTGGTAAACTAAAAAAAAAAAATCAGAATAAATGAAATACTCTGCTATCAAATCACAGAAATAGGTACATAAATATGGCTTTGAACAGGTACAGATTGCAGAGAGAAGTATTATTTATTTGCCCAACAAATATTTATGTTTGAGTAGACATAACAAAACCTGAGTAAAGGAAAAGAAAGAAATTTTGATAAATTTGTTTTCACTGACTCCTCAAACTTCATGAGAGCATTATATTAAAGGAACTTGTGTTTATGAACTAATCATTGCTGCTACTCCCACATATGGGCTATAATCATGCCCAAAATGCAATTTAGTTGGTTAAAAAATAGGAGGTATGTACATCATAAATAACTCTTCCAATCAGGACATATTACTGCCTTTAAAGCAGTTAATGTGCTACAGACTAGTCTAACAACACTGATACTTACTAAAATGATTTTTTAACTTCTCTTCTGAATTGCCTTTGGAGCCTAAAAATAAGCTACTGAACATTTCAGTGGTGGTATATAACTAGAGTGACCATAACCAAAATACTTTAGAGAATGAAAGGAGGTAGGTATTATTAATTAAGCTAAGACACTGGGTGAAACCCAGGACATATGGTTACCCTACAAATCTTTTATGACTAAATTTGAGTTTTGGATATACCAAAAGTCACTCAGCAAAATCAGAATGACTAAGATGTATGAAAATAGGAAAAACATCCTTGAACCAAAATGAAATGTAATTATAAAGCAGAGATCAATTTTCAGGATAAGATTCATTCTGGATTAAGAACAGGCTCTCAGGGAAAGAATTCAATGGAGAACGTTCATGTGAAAATATAAGATAAAATTATTTTAAAAAATTGAAACAAGTGCTTCTATTATAATACAATTTTTAAAAATATAAAATATTTTAAGTGAATTTTAAAAACTCTTATTATTATTATATTCCCTATATGGAGAGGGAAAAAATTTCATCATAAATGTATTTCACGGGGCTGAGAGGACATGAAAAGTTTTCTAACTCAACCCCCCATATGCTGCATCAATTACCTTGAAAACATCCTCCATGAATAGCTATAAAGCTTCTGCTTGGATAAACGCAATGCCTGGGAACTCATTATCTCCCAAAGCAACCCATTCCATTTTCAGATAATGGCAGTGTTAGAATATTGTTTCTTATTTTGAATTAAACTCTTTCTGTTGATTCCTTGTTTTTTTGTTTTTGTTTTTTTAACTATAGCGCCTGATATCCCTAGGTGGTCTCCCATTCAAGATTCCTTGTTCTTGACTCTAAGGGAGTCCCTTTTCCATGTAACAGTCCTTCAAATTTTGAAAGAGCATTATCATTTTCTAGATAACAATATAATTTTATACTCTTCATATATCTTAATTTTAAGTTGCCTATCATCCTGGTGGCTCTCCACTGAATCTGGTCCTATTTATCAATGTTTTTCTATTTTTGTTTTTATTAATTTTATTAAGTTGCTCATACCATTGAATCAGTATTCTTGACTGAAATATAAAGGATCAACTATAGTGTTGAAAAAACTGCTGAGTATCATTGAATCTTGTAAAGCAGTACCCAACTCGCTCCCTTGAATGGGGTATAGGATAAGAGTGGAAGTGAAATGAAAAGATAGGGCACTGAGAACTTTGGCTACTCTCTTATCAGCTTGGGATGCTAGAAAATTTCATGGGTCCCTTGGTGGTCCAGAAGTGCTCCTCTAACCCCAACAGCTAAATACTTGTTTTTTTAAATTTTTTAATTTTATTTTTATTTACATATTTATTTTTTTAGGCAAGGCAATCCTTGGTTTACCTCACAGATTGCAAGGACCTTGTCAGCTTATAATCCTTTATTTTTTATTTTTTATGTCTACAGCACCTGGTCTTCCTAAGTGGCCTACTATCCAAGTACTAATCAGGTCCGACCCTGCTTATCTTCCGAGATCAGACAGGATCGGGCCTGTTCAGGGTGGCATGGCTGTAGACTTAACCTCAACCTCTAATCTCTTGGGCTTACTGAAACTGAGACAAAGCCCTTCTCAAATCCTTTCTCTTGTCCCTGCCCTGATCTTCTAGGGTCTTCTGGGTCATGGTCAATCCCAGGCCTGCCATGGCCTGAGTGACCTGATTTCATCTAAATTTGTACACATAAGACCAGACTGGGCCTTGACTGATCATTAAATATGATTTGTTCCAGAAAGAATGGTAGAGATTTCTCTTAGCTAACTAACTAAAACTAAATGTGAACCCTTATCTAGCAGTAGAAACAAGGAACTACATGATTCATAGTTTTTGCTTCTGTACCCTAGATGAGTCATTCACTTTAAATTCTCCATATCTTTTCAAAATAGCAAAGAAAAATATGTACAAAGTAGTCTGTTCAACCTAATATGTAAGCAGATACAGTACAAACATAAAAGGTGATAATTTTAAAGAAAATATATAATGACGTTTATTTGCGGTATTCTGAAAAGTATAAAAGTTTTAAATTTTTATGAAGGCCAGACCACGTTATCTCCTGGTTTCTCTGAGCACTTTAGAGAGAAAGAGACAATCAAAAGGGAAAATTGTATTTTTTTAAATTAAAAAAAATGTTTTTCTATTTTATTGCATTGAAGGATATCTAGCAAAATTGGCTTGCTGTTCATTTTACCCTGGAAAAGAATGAAGCTTAAATGAGAGTAAGTGATTTGTCCAAGATCAAATATCTAGTAAATAGTTGCCCTGAGATTTGAACCTAGGCAGCATGACTCCCAAGTTCATGTTTTTAACCTTTGCAACAAACAGCATTTTTTTTTAAGTTTAAAAAAGAACATATTGTTAAAGTTTCCCCCCACCCCCTCTTTTCTTTTAAGAGAATAGAGATTCCAATTATTAAGGGAAGCTGAAAATGAATTTAAAAATAACTAATTTATCTCTTTAAGACTGAAAGGGTCTATGGATATAAGCAATTTTAACAACTGCACCAAACAAATGGCAGGCCATCTAGCAGTGTGTCGTATAGATACATTATCAAATACTCTGTAATGAAAGGGCTTTTAGCCCATGGAAAAGAAAAGGAAAGGAGGGGATGTTGTCTATCTGTAAAAGCATTAGTATTTGTAACTGTGCATCAAGTTGCTAATCTTTCCAAATTTGGTTGTCTGTTCAAGCCCAAAAGATAGGAAATTTACAAACCATTAATGATGCTCCATAATAATGTGCAACAAATCGAAGTGTCTTGCATATTACCTTTCTCTTCTCAGAGTCAAAATCCTGAAGAAACATGTTATTAAAATGAAAAACAAGTTGAGAGAACTAAATATCTGTAGCATGAGATGCAAATTATTAAATATAGAAATAGAAGATTTCTTAGGGTATTTTTTTTTTTTTTGAACACACCCTCAGGAGTAGGATTCCATTACCTTGATATTTGTTTCTATAGAGAGTTGAACAATAGCTGCAGCCTTCTAGAGCTACAGCTATCAGATCTTTCCTTGTTTAAACACTTAGCTCAGTAGAATTTAGATATTGGCACACATTTATAGTGTGGAATACCCTAAGGATTCTCTGACAAGTGAAGATAAGAAGAAACCAATTTTCTACCTTCTTCAATTTAAAAGTTGGGAAGTAAGTCCTATCCCTCAGTGACTGGGTTAAAAATACAATTTCTAAATCTTCTACCTTATCCCCATTCTGCTGCCTTATCCCCATTCCACTGTATTTATTGTCCTTTAGCTATTTTCTCTCTCCCAACTATATCCTCTTTTCTACCATCTTTAAGATGCGTGACTCTTTGACCTCTCCCTTGGAGAGGTATTTTTGTCATTTTGTTATTACTTTGGTTCCTGTCCCATAAAGCATAGACATGCATGTATGATAAACTCAACTAGAAGTGGAAGAGCTTACCTGAAAAATATCGTATTTACTTCCAATTATGACCAGAGGTATTGGAAATGGGTCAATTAATTCACGATCCTGTTAAATACATTTCACTGATTCATTATAATTGTTTATTAGTATATATTCAACAATTTCTATTTACTTCTAAAAATACACTATTTTAAATCTCTTTATAGATGTTGATTTGTTTGCTTGACACAGAGGTTATTCCAATAATTTTACTTAATAAACTGTATTTCTTAAGTATAAAACTAGAAATGGCAAGTCCCTAAATTACTATGATGTTTATTCTTTTTTGTGTTCTGATCTTTTATTTTCTTGTATAACATGTTGTCTTCCTGTTTCTGTGTTTTTGTTTTTACTATTTTGTATTAATTGTTTGTTGCAATGGCATTTATACTACATACACAGGAACCATAAACTATCACTCTTATTCTGATATGACCTTATGTAAAACACATTCATATCAACTTTGGGCAATATAAACACTGCTCTTAGTTTTATAAAAGATGATATGCATGATTGTATTTAAAGAACTTGTTTGTCACCATTGCAACTTTATGATTTAATTAGTTGTCAGATGATAAAAAGATATTGCACATATGACACTAAATAAATGTAAAATATAGAGTGATGGTGAAGGCTGTTTCAATTCTACTCCTTGCTCAAATCTGTAGCTTAATCTAGTTTTTGCCAGGTGACTTTTGTACAGTCTAGTTTTTTAATCTTCATTTTATAAAATCAGTATCAAATGACTACTTTAAAACTATTTCCTTTGACTAGCTAATATACCATAACAATTACAGCAGATGTCTAACAAGAAGAAACAAATCTTTTTCCTTGTTTTGCTCTTATTGAGGTTTCATTAAATTGCTATAATTTTCCAGTGAGCAGGTTCATCTACATCAAATGAATCTCAAGTCGTGCATAAAAATCTGGAGAAGTTGTTTGTGATGTTATTATCCCAACAGCAACTCACTTGATGGTCCTTCTGCATATTACTCCATATCTTCTGTCTCATTTCAGAAGCTGCTTTAGAATTTGTCTTTCCCAGTTTCATGATCACTTTATCCACATGGCTTTTTGTGGCTTGCAACAGATTTTCCATGGTGGGCCAAAGGTCATTAGGTTTGGAAAGATCCAAAACAAGAACAATAGAAAATGTCCTAAAGAAATAAAAAACATCATTCAAAAAAGACTCAAAATAATTACCATGTTGAAACTCTACTATACTGAAAGTTATTATCTCAGAATAACCATAGCTTAAGAAAATAAAACCTCACAGCAATTTTCTAAGACCCCCCCCCCCAAAAAAGGTCCAACACTAAAGTAATATCCTTATTTATTTGAGTACTTTTCTCTAGTCATATTTAAGTATTACAATCAACAGTGGCACTGAAGTTTTTGTTTGAAATAATAATAGTTCAGTTCAAATAATCTGCAAGCAATTGGGTCCAATGATGCCATGTCTAAATCCAATTTTACTGTGTGTTCCAAAGAAGAGAAACAAAATAATAACAACAACAGCACCACAACCAGGCAAGGGAAAAGGAAATAGATTTACTGATGGACTACCTAGGGGACTACCTAGCTTATTTAATCTTCACAACAAAAAGTAGTCAAATTCACTGATACAAACAGTAGAGTAGTGATTGCCAAGGGTTAGGGGAAGGGGAAATAGGAATTTATTGTTTAACGGGTACAGAGTTTCAGTTTAGTTAGTTAAACAAGTTCTGGAGATGGATGGTATGATGATATCACAACAGTATTAATATACTTAATGCTACTAAACTGTAAACTTAAAAATGACTAAATGGTAAGTTTTATGTATGATGTTTTACTTCAATAAAAAATAAACATAAATCTAGAAGTATTTCTGAAAATTCATAATAAGTATGTAGAGTCATAATCATGGGCCAATTATATCCTTGATATACAGGGCACACATTCTGCTAGTAGATATAGCAAGGAATTGTATGTTACTTACTTGATAGTATAGTCAGATATTTTGCTTATTTTGAGCAAACAAGCTATTTTGTGTAATTCAAGCAAAAGAGTAATTTAATTCTATACTATAGGTCTAAATTCAGAAAGTAGTCTTTTAGACATTAATTATGAAGATTTTCTATAAAATGATTGTCTAGCCAATCATATCTATATCATTTTAATAAGGTCATAAACAGTTTTGCTTAACTGCAACAATAATATGATATATATTTAATAGTAAGGAAACTAATTTTATTTTCAGGGATTTAGCATGGGCTTTTTTTCTTGTGGTGAAATATATATAACATAAAATTTATCACTTTTTTCCAAATTAAAAATAACTTTGTTTTAAGCAAAAAAAGAAATGGATTGTTCAACCTTTTTTCAAGATTAAAATTTGTGTTTTCACTGCATTGGAAGTACTTGTGTTACTTTTACTTCCATAGCAAATGACAGCTAAAAGAAAAGTTAAAAAGCAAAAATAAAAACCATAACAAAAAACCCCAACCTCTTTAAATAAAGAATCAGACCATAGAATATGCTCTATTACAATTTATCTAAAGTCTGTGGAAATCTTCGATGTATCTATAATTATTCTATGAATAGCCATTTAAAAGATAAACAGTATCAAACAGCATTTGGCAATATTATTTTCTCAAGTTGCTGGGCTTTGTCCAACACAAGGAAATTATGTGTCAAATTAATTCCAGTCACAAAATACTGTGATTTGCAAGTACATTAGGCGTGAAATGTTTTCCATGAATTCTTTTACCATTCAGCAACTTACTTGGACCCAAGCCTATGGCTCCCCTTCCCTCTGTTCAAAACCTTGACCTCTCCTCTCTTGCAAAGCAGGCTCCAGCTGCCCTGGGGTTCCAGGAAAAGGAAGAGCAAGAACTGACAAAGTCAGATATTAAAGAACCTGTGGAAAGATTTGGTTTCCTACAAAATTGAAAATTTTCACAAGCCCATCAGGCCCAAACCCTGTTGGTCATAGAAAGGGGGAGTGAGGTAATTAATGAGGTGATGTGATAAATCAGGGACGGAACTGGAGCCAGCTTACAACCCTGGTAAGAGCCAAATTCCTTTTAGCCTGAGGCCATGCTAATTGGCAGCTCAGGTGCCTCCCACCTTAGCAGTCTCTTCTTAACCACACCACCATGAGGTACCCAAATACCTAGGCAGCTTGATTATTTGTCTCTGTTAAAGGAGGACAAATGAAAAACTAGGGAGTGGTAAAAGTCTAAGTCTCTAAAAAGTAATGTGAAGGGGAAAAAGTAAAATCTGAATGTACACATAAAACATTCTAAATCTCTACAAAGTATATTTATAAACACTAAAAACAGTGAAAGAAATATCTCAACATGTTAAAAGAGATTATTTTTTATGTGACTGTGAGTGTTCTTTCTTTGTACCTTTTAGTATTTTTCCAAGTTTTCTATGTGAGCATACATTACTTTTGTAATAAGCTAAACACAGTAAATTTATTTCTTTAAAAGAAAAAAATCACAGGAAAAATAAAGCCAATATTACCTGTAACCAGCTAGCTATGGAAATACAGTTGTCCCGTTAACAAGTAATAAATAATTCCATATTCTAAAGATCTTAACGGATGAAATAAATAATTGTCATGCCTTTTGTATTTGGTTCAAGCAGCAGCAATGGTTTGTGTTCAACTCTTACAAGAGTAAGATATTTCAGATTTTAAAATTTTTGTTTTCCTTGGCTAGGATAGGTTCCCAGAAATATTGTGAGAAATGTTGCAATCTTCCATATTTAATTTGGCCAACATGTAGGAGGCATTGTCAGAAAAATATCACCAATGAGATTAAGGTTTTCCCTAAAGTTCTATTTCTTAACATCAGCAAATAAAGAGACTTTCTTCCTTTTCTAACTCATATCCTTCCCTCAGATGATGCTCCAATAGTATTAATTCACATTAAATTCAAAGGTAGACAATATCCAGCTAAAGAAAAAACTCAGGGCTGAATTAGCTCACACTTGGATGAGAATTAGAAAGAATTAAGTTTTTCAAATTTATTTTTGCCAAGTGAATTCATTGCCCAAGTGTTATTTGACATATTTTGTTTGTTTGCAGGCTTGCAAAATATGTTACTGGCTGGAATTCCAGCTATTTCACTTTAGCACAGGCCGTAACCTTAGTTCTTTTTAAACTGCTTTGAAAGCATTAGAGTTTAAGCACATAGAGAGTAAGTGAGCATAAGCCTTCAGTAACATAAAGCTGTCCCCCAAAATTCTGATTCACAAAAGCCTATTCATAGTCATCTTGCGAATACTACTGGGTACTTACTAAGAACTGTTCTGGGAGCTGGTTCACTTACCTTAAGGTATCACTTGTGATTGGTATGCTGATTAAGTCCAATAAAGAGGTTCCTCCACCTAGTTCCCAAAAGTGAGCAATATCTTTTGGCTGAAAATATAGGATATTTTATATTAATTTTTTTGATTTTTTAAAAATTTAAATACTTCTGATACTTCATTAGCATCAGCCAGTAATAATCATGGATACAAAGTACTGCAGTCCTCTGTCAACTCTTTGTTGGCAGTCAAAACAAACCTCTTTTTCTAGCCCATCTTTCAAAATGTACCAAAACACATATTCTAAAGAACAAAGATGAAACAAAAAATATATGTGTATACATAAATACCCTAATCATAGTAATACTTTAACAGAAGACATAGTGTCCCAATTCTATAAATATCACATGCAGCAGACACTTACTTAAATGTGAAATAAAATTAATCCCTTGAAAACATTTGATATTATTTTTTTGAAAAGTGTTATAATTCTAGATAGAAATAAAACAGTTGAATAGAAAAACATTCTGATTTACATTGGCAGAAGCTCACAAAATAAATTAGATGAACAGATAAAGCATGAGGAAATGGGTCGAACAGATGGCAGTCCCAGCTGCAGATCAGGATTACCTGAGCAAAGTATAAAGCAGACGGTCTGTGCCTGATGCCCCTGGGGAATCTGACAGGCTACCCCTGGCAATATAAGAGGTAGGTGGGGGAATAAGAAGAGCCTAAACAACTGCTTGCCTTTTTATAGGACTCTTAAATATTAGAAAAGGCTAGGTAGAAAAGGCTTGATAGCCAGGTAGCTTTGAAATAAGACCGTGGCAAACTTCCTAGCTAATGGCATCTCTGCTTCCACTGTGATGCTGAAGAGCTTTCAGGACACCAAGACTGTGCTTCCATTAAAACTCTCGGGGAACATTAAATTTGAGAAAGACATGAATCTTCTTAAATGTTGACAAGCCCAACTCGATAGCAGAAAGTTTAAAGAAAAAATAGGTGAAAAAGAATCACCTGAGTTTTATTTATCTGTTACCATGAACTTTGAGGAGACAGATGGTCATTAAAGCAAGTTTTAGATAAATCAATATGTATTTCTGACAAATTATCATCTTGTAATCACTAAAATTGTTCGACTATTGATATTTGAATCATTAATGTTTTTGGGAAAAATAATTTTTCATTGGAAAATCTCCCTTGATTCATAATTTGATGAAGGAAGGTTTTTAGAGCTCTTCTCAAAAGTTAAAGCTTATAAAAGCTGTCTCAAAGTTTCTAATAAAAAGATAATTCAATTTCTAACTTGTATCAGAATTCATGTGAGTCACAAAAATAACGTTCTCCTGTATCTCAATATGTTATTTTTTCTTTTCTTTTTAATTTCACAGTTTTAATAACCAAATTTCACTGGTGAAATCAGAAAGCAGCAACAAGCAGTTTTAATTCTACACATTGACTAAAGATCAAACATTTAGACTATATAAGTATGTAAAATTTGCTTGTGTTATGGGACAGTGGAACCTTCCATTCTAGATTGTTATTCCATACTGTTAACTTTAAGAAATGACCTCCTTTGCTGTGAGAACTCCAAAACAGAATTCTATTTAGGATTTTTTTTATCCCCCTAACTCTCCCCCTATCCTGAATAATTTCTAACTTTCCTCTGAAAAGACACTAAAACGAGTGAAGATAGGACTATAATCAATCAGGGCCTGCAGTTTCAAATAATATTATTAACTTTAAGATGTATTTGTAAAAATGCTAATAACTTAGATTTTGATAAGAATATTTTCATAAATATTCTACAGGTTAAACTCATATTTTTGGCAGATATTTTGGCAGACAGTAGGTAACTCGCAATATTATTCTCATTTGAAAAAAGAAAAAGTCACATTAATACAATCAATATAAATATACCAAAAAACATACATTAAAGTTACAAAGGAATCTTATTTCAGCATTTTAAGAGACAACAAATGAGAAGGCTAAAATATTTTCAGTTTTAATTGGCTTTATATCTGCTGAATTGCATTTGAAATTTAAAACTATATAGCTATGAAATATACAGCTGGATATGTTTTCTGATTGTAGATAAGATATAAATGTAAAGTCAGCATCATCACTTCTCCATCTATGGACATAGCAATACCACTCAAAAAGACACTCACTATATTATGCCCTTTTGCTCTTCTTCCATACGTATATTCCAAAGCTAAGGTTGGTTTTGGTGGCTCATCCCTGTACAATAAAGACAGATAGCATTACCGTCATGGGTGGCATTATTTTCTTATGCTATCATCTTACCTGATTCATGTTTGCTTTCTCTTAAAACTTCTTCTTAATCTATTAGTAGAGAAGTTACCTTGTATAATAACATTGAAATAAAAATGATTTTAAAAATTATATAAAAAATCAATAAGCCTTTAAAAAACCATCTTAATGGATTTTAGCGGTAGTTGCAGAGGTGAATAATGGTCCCTGCATGATGTGGTAGCCCCTAGAGGCACCTTTGGGGCAAGTGGAAAAGGCAGTGGAGCTGGCAGAGTTGATGGCAGTGTTGGTGGTTGTGTTATGGCACAGGCTTTCTGCGTCCAGGCCATGTGGGAAGCACTGACATCAGGTTTGTGCTCAGCCTTGATCTGGGGAGCTGGGAACCTAATGACTATCAATTTAAAGAAGACACCAATGAAGACCTGAATACAGTTCTCTATCTTAAATCACAGCTCGAACACGGACATCGTTTATCTAGTGAGAGCTACAAATTATCTTAGTAAGTCCGAAAAACTGACAAATGATTTGAAAAATATTAGAATGATTTGATGACTTATTTACACTATAGCTTACAGTGCTTGGTAAGCAGTTTTATGGTATATAGCTATTTATTTAATTTTTTATTGTAGTATAAACATAAATTTATTATCTTAACTAGTGCTAAATGTACAGTTCACTAGTATTAAGTATATTCACATTGTTGTACAAGCAAACTTCTGAACGTTTTCATCTTAGAAAACGAATTCCAAACACATTAAACAACAACTCCCCGTTTTCTCCTCTCTCCAGCCCCTGGCAAACACCATTCTACTTTCTGTTTTTATGACTCTGACGACTCTAGATACCTCATGTAAGTGAAATCATACAGTATTTGTTTTTTTTGTAACTAACACATTTCATTTAGTATCTATCCTCAAGGCTGATCCATGTTGTAGCACATGACAGGATTTCCTTCCTTTTTAAAGTTGAATAATATTAATATATATCTATTTTTTTTTAATTTGGAGAACAAAGAAATAATTTTTAATTTGTGATTTAGAAATCTGTGTTTATTGAATATTTTGTATATCATCCCTGCATGTATCTTTTTTCATACATGTATATAATAACATTTGGTTATATTTCCTGAAGGATAAAAATTTCCTTTTATGAAACAAAATGCTGCTTTTAAGACAAAATTTAAAAAAGGTGATATTTAATCTACAAATTGAAGAACTTATCTTTTTGTAAACAGTCTTTCAAGGAACTAAAATTCATAATTTTCAGTTCAATTTAGTATTTAGTTTCATCCTCAACTGATATTGTGTTAGATGACTTGTTTGTAATGGGATACACAACTGGCCTAAAAAGAGCCATAATTCCTGAGGACGGAAAGATGATGCAGGTGTCACTGTGGATGGTTCTTCTAAGAAACAATTTTGCTGATAAAAGGAATTATACAAATCTAGGATTCTATTATTTGTATTCTTTAATAATGTTTTTTAAATGAAAGATTTCTTTAATGTGACCCTAAGACCAAATTCCAACTCTTTTGATGGTTTTGGAGAAGTTACAGGAAAGAGGCACTGGAATGAAGTAGCAAACAAATATCTTTCAAAATCTGTTGGAGGCTTCCCTTATCAACTTCCTGCAATATCTACTAATTACGACATGAATCTTAACCTGATGACACCCTTCTATGGTATAGAAGGTTAGGAACTATATAAAACAAATGGTAAAATGTACAGTTTGAGGACCAACATTGTGCTTTGAAAGTATATCCATGAGTAATTTAAAGATTATGACTAATATTCAAATAATCATGAATTAGGTAGAGTAAAAATAATTTAAATATCAGAGTAGCAGAGCCAAAAAGTAAGTAAGTACTATCATAGGCAGTGTAGTTACGTTGATTTCTCCCCCAATAGGGGAATATAGTATTAATTCTGTATAATTTTTTTGGTTGTCGTTGGTTTTATTTATATTTATTTATTTATTTATTTATTTATTTATTTATTTTTTATTTATTTATAATTCTTTAATGTCACCACATATTTGACCCCCTTTTACCTCATCTACCTCCTCTCTCTGGTTTTATTTTTAAAGAAGATCTTAAAGGCAATACTAAGGATTCACCAGGAATTAAATTATTTTGTTTGGACCTCAAACTTATTCTCCTTCCATATGTCTTTAAGAATCTAACTTGCCCTAAGCAACTAGAATAAACAAAAGATGTAATCTAAAGGTTAACATAATACTTACCTGTCAAGGCACCTTAGGATAATAGTAGTTTTTCCCTGGGAATTAAAAAAAAAAAAGAATATTGTGTTAATATCATCCATATGTAAAATTTTACTATTGTTCATAATTGTGGCCCAAAATAGCTTTTTAATCACTTGAATGATAAATTACCTGGAAACTAGAAACTTTCAGAATTGTTTCTAATTTTGATAAGTGGAAAAAGTTAACTGTCAACTTTTCATCACAGTGTAACTACACTGCTATTATTATAATTATAATGTCCCGCAGATGACAAATACTAGCAAATCATACCTCACTTTAGTGGTCAACTTGGCAGCTGTCTTAAATTTTCTGTCTACTCATCAATGTTAATTACTGGTTAAGCTGATGATTAGTGTCTTCTAAAATGTTTGAATGCCAATTGTTGAAGTGGAAATAAAGAAAAAAGATAACATACAAATAAAGGACATGTAGCAAATATGTCCAAAGTAAGCAATCCAGATACTGGACTAGAGTACTTTTTTGTTTATTTCTAGAGGATATACTTATTTTAAGTTTCTTTTTAGTATCACATACATGATTTATTTTAATAAAAGTAACTAAAAATAAAAACAAAAACACATTGTAACAAAGGGCCCAATCTAATATAAGTAAGGACAAAATAACAGTATAAATGAAAAAGACAGATCTCAAGCTCAACCTTAGTAAACAGGGTTAGGTGGTTACTAAAATCTTTCTATACAATAACAGTAGCACAGCATCTGGAAAAAGAGAAGCTGGCGGACCTGCTCTAGTCTACTATAGTTAAGCAAAATGTCAAAAATTCTGTTCCATCCTGAGACTTACACATTAGAATAATTCCACTTGAGAGTTACAAAAAATCATGACAGATGGAGAATCCATGAATGATACAGAGTTCATGACACAGAAGGCATGGCTGAAATAAATGAAGATAAAGCTGAAAAGGAAAGACCCACAAGGACAAAGTGGTGGCCATTAATTATTTTAGGGGCCACTAACTATTTGAAGGGCATTTTAAAAATACTTGAAGATTTAACAAGTAGAAGAGGAATTAGATTTATCCCCATACTTTTACAGGTCAGAATTAGAACCAAGTGGTGGAAGTTACAATGAAACAGACTGAGGTTTTCTAGTAATTAGGAATTAACAAAAATTAAAATAGGTTGCCTTGTGGAAGAGAACTCCCCCATTACTGGAGATATTCAAACCTAAACTATACAGTCACTGTCTGCAGTGGCTCTTAACCTATTGGGGAAGTGCTAGAATTCTGGGAAAATCTACTTTCCCAGAAAAAATGCACTGATACACAATTACACAATTCTACATACATTTCTAAGGAATTCACTGACCCCAAGAAGTATCTCCATGGTCTCCAGGGTAAGAATCCCTATTGTAGAAGACTAGAGAATCTCCAAGTTTCCTTCAATTTCTGTGACTTAAGATAAGTGAAGATTAAAAGTATCATATCCTCTATGGTTCATGTTTTTATTATCTACATACTTATTCGTACAAGTGACCTATAAATATGACCATCAGATCAGCATTTATGGTGCCTTTGTGCAAATGGGGAAAAGAAGACTCCTCTGGGAAGTTTAATTAGAATTAGACAGTCCTCCAGCTGCTGTGGCCCGCATCAGGGCACACCACCTGGCAAGAAGTGCTCAGGCTGGATGTAAGTATCCACTCAGCTATGAGCAGGACACCCTCATACAGGGCACAACCAGCTCGAAGTAACCAGCATGCTAAAGATTGATCATCTGGTGAGAGTGTCGAAGTAGACACATTTTTAGCAAAGTATTAATATAAATCTTACCACTGGTTGTTAAATCACCACAGTACTTAAAAAAAAAAGTAGGAAAAAAGGCATTACCCCATTTTTACTGCCAATGAAGAAAACAGATTTTTCTCCAATTTCGACTCCATCACCTTCACTTCCATTATTTCCTCGTTTTTCCACTTCAGCTTTTGCAATTTCCCAGAGAGTTTCACTAAATGAGAGGCAGAAAAATAAAATTCAGGAAAACAAAAATAATTCTTTCTAATATTTATTTCAAGCACAGAGAAATGTTATTTCAGTCAAATTTATAAAACGATTCAACATTATTTTCTGGGGGGACAATAAGCCGGTAAAACTTCTGAGGATTAGTCATTTTCTTTGGGCTGGTTCATCAAAAAAAAGTCAAAAACGATATGCAGAGTTTTTATCACCAGGATTTGAGGGTTTCTTATTCTGGAGTTTCAGGCAAGGTTGAAAGCTATGTGTTAGCTTCTTGGACTTATATGAATGTACGACTTTTGGACACATACAACTTGAAAACCAACAACATCTAGGAAAACGGGGGAATGTGTAAAACCAATGTACCAAATAATCCCTGTTTCCTGAAATATTTGTTTTTTTTTTTAATTATATTTTTGGTTCAAGATTCCTGTTTTTAATATATAAAACATAAAGAAGGGTAAAAACATCACCCAAAATTAAATTTTGAAAATCATACTTTTATTCATCTCTCTACACACATATAATTTTATACAAATTAGATTATATCGTTGTTTAATGTAAATAAAAAATGTATTGAATTAAAACAATAAAAAATGTATTGAATTAAAAAAAATATGAGCAAGTTATTGATGTGTTGTATGCCTGAATCTGCTACTTCCTATGTATGCCAACTTGGGCAAATTACCTAACTTCTCTGGATTCTTCATTCCTTTATTAATTCAACAAATATTTATTGAGCATTAATATATCCAAGCTTCTGTGTTAGTCACCTGTTTCTTTATCTCTAAAAAGCCAATAAAAAGGAATACCAACCTTATAAGACTGTCATGACTGACTGTTAAAATACAATCATTTAGATTAGGGTTTGTCCTATATATAATAACCTAAAATTATCGAGCACTCATAATAATTATTATTCAAGAACCAAGAATGAAAAAGGAGGCTATAGAAGACCAAAATAGATGCCCCGAAATGTTTGCACTAAAATTCACACATTTATTTCACAGGTGAGTCCCCACTCAATCCTGGCCTGTCTGCTCTTCATTTACATACTGTTCTTTCAAAACATGATTATCTGCTTCCTGAGATCCCAGCAGGAGGAGAGGAGGTGCTGCAACCAGACATGCCACTGGTGGAAATTTATAACTATAGCCAGAACTTTATAACTGTAACCAATAATATGGTGAGAGGCTGGGAATTTTTCATACTAACGTCCATTCTCAACAGAGATCACACCGCCGATCCACAGGTGAGAAAAAAGATTTATCCTGCTCTGTGATGGACTCCAGGACACCTCTCTCTCCATGTATGTCCTTATAAGTTGTTTCAGAAAAGGTTTAGGTATGATCTTGAGGATAGGTCATTAAAATTGGCAACAATATCTTCTCCGTCCCTCACCTCGCCCTTTTTAAACGTGATCTTAACACTTTCACAGTGCTTTCGCAAGTTCCCCCCCCCCCCCTTTATTGTTGTCGTGAACTCCTACATCAGGAAGAGAAGTCCCTAAGGAAGAGGTTTTGTGGTCTAGTTCACCCCCTGTATCCCGCTCCTAGAATATTCCCTGCCCCGCAAGAAACTTTTATTGAATAAATGAATGGCTGGAGTTGAGTGATGTTTCAAAATCAAGACTTTTCTACCCGGGGGAACTTCTGTACTTGCTTTCGGCAGAACCCACACACGCAAGGGTTGTTCTTACAGGTCTCTGACTACCCAGCTAAGGGTTGCAAGCAGGACAGACCCACGATTTCTTCCACGAGCTGGTCTCGCGTGGACTCCTCTCCCCAAAGATACCCTCAGCGGCCTCTCCCTCCCTACCCCTTCCAGGCTAGGGTGGAAAAGAGAGGAGGCTATTGAGGGGAATGTGAGCGGGGCGCAAGTAGGGTTGAGGGGATACCTGGGCATCGTGTCCTGGCCACCCCAATGTTGGCAGCTCCGCGAAGGCCCAGATTAGAATCAGACGCACCGCAAACTCCAAGATGGGCCGGGAGTGCAGGCTCTTCGGTTGCCATGGGAGCGACGTCGCAGGCTGCGTACGAAAGAACGGCATCATGGGAAGTGTAGTTCTTAACATTCTTTTTCAAGTCTCACGCTCATCTTCCTCCCCCAGGATATGAGAGAACGAGGTGCCCGTGGTAACAAACCTGGAACCTAAAAGCTCTGGGCTGGAAGTGTTCTTTCATTAAAAAGAAAATATTCTACCGAATACCAGATATATGCTAGGATTCTCTGCTCTCTCTTCAGTTATCTTTCTCTCCCCAATGATTTGGGAATGGCGGGTGAAACAATCTCCTGAGCTGTTTTCTAGTGATTTACTAGACGAAAAGAATATTTATAGTTTTAATATTTTCCAACTTTCTGCTTGTTTAGGTGTTTCAGGTTTTATGTAGTAGCACATCATTTATTAATAAGTTAATAAAGGAAATGCATCTCCACAATACTTCATTTACTTTATCTCCAAATCAGTAACATATTGTTATTACTATGTGCAATACTCTGCGCTACTCAGGGTGAGAAATGAAGAGACGAGGAAGACAAGATCTCAATTCTTAAGAAAGAAAAACAAACGAAAGTAATTATAACCTTAAGTAAGTCAGTGACATAAGCTATTACATAAAATTACAAAAATTTTACATAAGAACATGTGACTAATTATGCCTGATGAAGTTGGTGAAACATTCATGGCAGTGACAGTGTTTGATCTGTCTTGAATGCTGAGTAGACCCAAGCTTTCTAGGCCAAGATGTCCTGGATATTTGAAGGAGATACTCTCCTTCCTCCTTTCTGCCACTTGGCTTGGTTTCTATGGTGTAATGTTTATGAATATAGGCTTTATAGTGAGATAAAAGTAGATTTAAGTCTTGACTAGCCATACTAGCTAAGTTGCCACATGGCCACAAGGGGTAAATTACTCAATTCAATCTCTCCGAGTCTTAGTTTCTGATTCTGTAAAGCAGAGAGAATTATGATTTTTAAATAAGATAAATGTATGTAAAACATAACTTTCATGTGTCTGATACATTATAATGACAATCATTAAGTCATGTGGTAAGCTGCTGATCAGCAACTTTGAACACAGAAACACAAGATTACATTTCTGGAAACGAAGCAGATGGTTGGTAGGAAAAAAAAAAGACATTCACTTCAGATAAAATTTTTGGAACAAAAATCCTCCCAACATCTAGATGCATTTTGGAGACATATAAGACTGCATTTGTGCATCAGAAGGGATGCAATGCATGGAGTTTAATGGAGAAAGGATGATTGCAAGGGAGGTTGATAAACCTGTTACTTAATCAGCATAGATATCCTGGGGCTATAAGCTCACAAACTGATGTGGGATAGATTGTAATGACTAGTAATAATTTGAGTTCTGGAACTCTGGAATCCCTTTGTATGTTAGTTAGGAATCCCCACTGATAACATTTTGCCAAGTGCTTGCTGTGTACTAGGCATGGTAACTTGGGTAGGTGGTTGAAGGAAAGAGCCTGCTAACAAGGAAGGTGAAAATTCTCTGGCTGGGCCGTGATCATCAGCATTGATGCAGTTGATTCAGTTGATCTGATTGGACAGGTGAGTTCCATTTTCTACCCTTATGCCTCTTGAGACTTTACGCTTGGACAAAGTGGCCTTCCTTGGTAGATGAAAATTGTTCTCAAAGTAAGAATATACAAAATTTGAGCTCCTCATTGGATCACCCAAAAAAGACTCAAGGATTTCAATGGTGGTGACAGGGGAGGAAAGAGCTTTATGTTGCTCGTTAGATGGAATGAGCAACAGTACAGAAAGATAAAGATGTGTGCAGGGTATATTTGGGGAATTGAGTAGTTTCGGGTGGAAGCATATAAAGTGTCTGGTGGGGCTAAGGTGAGACTGCAAAGTGGACAGGTAGATTGGGCTACAGTGAAGGAGCCTGCAGTCTAGATTTTGATTATGAGAAGCCAAATAAGATTTTAAATAGGAGGGTGTCATGGCTAGAACTGTGTTTCAGCGAGATAATTTTTTGCAGCTGCATGAAGGATGTTTTTGAGTCTGGAAGCCCATATGGAAGCTATTAACAATAGCCCATAAAGTGACAATAAGGTTATTTATATTTTTTGCTTTGTTTTCAAAGTTATGTAAGCTTATTGTAGAAAAAAATAGTATACAGAAGAAGTGAAGAGGGTAAATAAGCAAACCCCAGAAGTAATAACTATTAATTTTTTTGATATTCCATTCCTTCTTTCTTACAGAGTCGACATTTTACTATAAAGTTAATGAAAATTCTGATTTTAACATGTATTCCTCATATCAATTTTTTAAAAAACCCATCATAAACATAATTTTGATGGCTGCAAAATATTCCACTACATAGGTTTTTAATAATATACTTAAGAATTCTCCTAATATTGAGTGTTTGAGGTGGTTCTGAATAAACACCTAACATGGCTAATCAGAGCCCTTATTTGGGATGTTTCAAAGTAGAATTGGGAAAATCAAGTCATTCCCCCTCTGGAGAAAATTAGCATATTTTCTGCTAAATAAAGAAGCTATTTTGTAGTGAGAACATGAAACAGACACAGAGAAATATGAAGAGAAAGTACTGGCACATGTCTCATAGTTCCAGCTGTCCCTGAGGCTCATCAGCGTCCTCACTTTTCTTATGACTCGGTTGCTCAGCTCTCTGATTATGTGAGACATTCTAGTAAACTTGTAATAAAATTTCTTCTTTTTGTCTGTTCAAGTTGAATTTTAGAATTTACAACAGATGAGTGCTGTTTAACTACGAGACAGCAAAAAGTAGGGGCTATGAGAAAGGGAGAAAAGTTGATGTTTCTCTCGTGTGACTGATGAGTTGATGATCATATTAGCCAATTATTGGAGAACTAGGCTTAGAGGACCTGGTGAATTTGAGATACCATCCAGGAGACAAACCATTTTGAGTCCATTGGATTTGCTAGTTAGGAGGTCAACGGTAATCTCATGTAAAGACATTTCAGTAGAAGAGTGGGGCATGACATCAGTGTTGATGAGACCACATCCCAGAGAAAAACAATCTTCATATCTGCATAATCCAAAAGCTAAAAAGAACTCTCTTTAAGCTTTTTAAGTTTACTCATTTTCAACAAACTTTTCTCATAAAAGGAAACTCTTATTGGAGTTTGGTAGACCCATAGTATTTTCTGAAAATTTAAGAAGTTAATAACTTCCCAGCCACCCCTTCTGGTACACAACATTCAAATGTTTCCTGGGGATTCCTCAGCCCACATAGTAACACAGGGAATTAGCCTTCTATAGCCACTGCCACTGTTAAAGTAGATTCATCTAATTTTTTTTTATTGTGGTAAAAACACATAACATTAAATTTACCTTCTTAACCATTTTAACCAGTTCAGTAAAAGTAAGTATATTTGCATTGTTGCACAACAGATCTCTACAACTTTTTCATCTTGCAACATGGAAACTTCATATTCATTAAATACTAAGGCTCCCTCCTCCCTCCCTCAGCCCTTGGTTACCACCTCCCTGTTTCTATGATTTTGGCTACTTTAGATATTTTATATGAATGGAAACAATCAGTATTTGCTCTTTTGTAACTGGCTTATTTTGCTTAGCATAATGTTCTTGGGGTTTATCTATGTTGTAGCATATAACAGAATTTCCTTCTTATTTTTTAACATGCTTAAAGATGAAATTCTTATCTTTTAAAATAATGCATTAATAGGATGTCCTTCTTTTTAAAGGCTGCATAATGTTCTATTGTATGTATATACCAGATTTTTTTTGTCTATTCATCTGTTGATGATGCTTCTATCTCCTGGCTATAGTGAATGATGTGATGAACATGGGTGTGTAAATATCTCTTTGAAATTCTGCTGTGATTTCTTTTGGCTATATACCCATAAGGAGGAGTACTGGATCACAAGGTAATACTAGTTTCAATTTTCTGAGGAACCTCCACACTGTTTTCCATAATGGCTGCACCATTTTACATTCCCACCAACAGTACATAGAGGTTCCAACTTCTTTGTATCCTCACCAACACTTATTATTTTCTGTTCTTTTGATAGTGGCCATCCTGATGGGCATAAGGTGATGTCTCATTGTGGTTTTGATTTGCATTTCCCTGATAATTAGTGATGTTAAGCATATTTTCTTGTGCGTATTAGCCATTTGTATATCTTTTGGAGAAATATTCAAGTACTTTGCCTATTTTTTGATCAGATTTTTTGGATTTTTGTTAAGTTATAAAAGTTCCTTATCTATCCTGGATATTAACCCTTTATCAGATGTATGACTTGCAATCCTTTTCTTCCATTCTGCAGGTTGCCTTCTCACTATGCTGATTATTTCTTTTGATGTGCAGAAGTTTTTAAGTTTGGTGTAGCTCCATCTATTAATTCTTTATTTTGCTGTTTGTTCTTTCGAAATCATCTAAATTTTATAAAGCCACTAATATGATCTAGCAACACCTTCAAGAAGAAATGTCATCTTCTCATCACCCCCACTTCCCAACCCTATTGATTAGATTATGTTAACAAAGTGCTAAAAGCAAGGTACTCTGTATTCAAATGCTATGGTGAACATTTATATTTTGTTTTAGAGTTATTTGCTAATAGATATTGCCCTAGTGAAAGTTTTTGTTCCTTCCTATTACTGGACCCCAAAATACTTATAAAGCATACAATGAAGATGTTTGATTTGTTGTCGATTATAAACATGCTTCCAGAACCATTGAGACTATGTTCAATTTAGGTAAAATTAACTTCAACACATAAAATTATAATATGGAGCAAGTATGCATCTCATCTCCTCCCCCAGCCTCTACCCAAGCCCATCCAACTCTTGGCTGTAGGACTGACCTTCCCACTTAAATGCCCAAGAAAATTCTGAGTTTTGTTCCCACTAAAATGTAGGTGAATCTCAGTTCACCCTAAATATCTATGTGTGGACTTTACATTAATTTGGAGTTTAAAGTTACTTCTGTAGCAGTAAAATCCCTTTCTTCTTTTAGGGAAAAGAGAATAGGGGGAACATGTGAGAAGAGATGCAACTTCTACATGAACCAGTTAGCAGAGAAGTTTCTCCACTCCATTATTTTTGCTTCTTATTTCCCCCTCTTCCGTTCCCACATCCCTGGAGCCTTGGCTCCACAGAAATGAGCCCAGATACTCTGCATTAAGAGAGTCCAAATTCCAGGGCAGCTGGCATGGGTGGATGGGTGAAATGTGTCATTGGCATGCCAGGAACACAGAAAGCCTTTTTCTAGAGAAATATGGTTATCTATGGTGGTTAACTCTCCAGGATTGTACTTCAGTACAATTATGGGTTAAATGTTTTGTTCCAGGAAACTGACCACCACATATTTTTTCTACAGAAAAAATTTTTCAAACAATCAACTGATAAACACATTTTTAGAACAAAGACTCTTTATAAATTGAGACCAACTTTTCTTGTAAGTTGAGAGTTAAATTCATTTCAAAGCTGTGGCAGTATTTCAGTTTTAGGACAAACATACACAAAACTCAGAACCACTTAAAATAAATTTTTAGAACACAGCCCATTCAACTCACCTATATGAAATATGCTCTTTTAGGGAGCTTATAATGAAATCATAGGAGAACCCCATGGTTTATACACATTGTATATGTGTCAATATGCAAACATATGTCTTAAAATTACAATTGCCCAAACAGCTTTCTTTTAAAAGGATAAAACAAAGCACTACTGAAGACAAAGCATGAATGCAAGAGAAAGAGGTAATAACTACCATTTTCACTAGTAGTACACCTCAGCTTTGACAATGAAAACATTAGGTATTTCTTGAAGATTATTCAAAAGCTAATGCTCAAAATGGGTTTGTAAATCATTTATTATGATTGAAAGGGAAGAAAATGATAGGAGACAAATATTACAATTAAACATGTAACATTATTCTTTTGTAACCAATCATAATAACATACTTTAAATTTTTTAAATGGCTATATAAGTAATTTCACAGAAAATAAAATTTTCACATCATCAGTTACAGAAAATTGATTCCTTTCCATCAAAATATTTTATCTCTGCTCTATCAAAAATAAATGCCAACTCTAGGATACTACCATTTAAGCTAAGCCTTCACTACTGTTTAAATTAGAAGATTTTGAGGGGGTGAGGGCTCATGAAAAGGTGAACTAATGATTGCCTGAGAATAAAGTTCTCACACATATGTAACAGCTCATCCAAGCCTCTGGCTCACCATCTAATGATTTTTAAATGGTTTTCTGGGAACTTAGAAACTCTATTGTATCCCAGCCAAAAGCCTCTTGAGAGTCATCCCAAACTGTTAACCAGTTTATTCCCAAAAACTAATTTGCTTATGCAGTGAGTGGTTGTGGCTCAAAAGATTTAAGAGAAATAGTAAATGGAAATCTATTTCTATGTTCTTTTTTTTTTCTTTTTTTTTGTCATTACCCATAAAGCAACGTCTTACTTGAGCAGGGCATTTTTTGGCTCTGCCCTTTCTAAGGATGCTGATACAGGATGAAACATTTTTAAAAGGCTTAGTGTGAGAACAGTATATTGCCATAGGGAGAAAGCAGCAAAGAAGAAAATATGAAGGCTCTGCCAACAAATTAATTCAGCAGCTAACTTTTTTTTCCAAATTGGTTAAAAAAATACTATCCACAAAGTGATAAATATGTCCAAAAAAATAAATACGAATATTCTACACATAAATAATATTAAGTATACTCATGATTACTATTGCAATTAAACATTTTTATACTTTTCATCTCTTATCACAGTTTCATTTTTATCATGAATACCAATTACTTTGTTCTGATACATACTGGAATGTACTGATCATTTATGTATCCTAGTAAAGTAATATATTTCTAGACTCTTTCGACCAAAATTTTACCTCCTTTGACAGAAATATTACTTTCTCTTTTCTTTTAAAAATATTTCTGGGAGTTTATTTTCAAATTTTAATTAAAAAGTACTAAATGAAGCAAAGCTTTAAGAATTATCTTTGTTCAGATATTATTACTTAACAAAACAAGGTCAAGATGACCCAGCACCAAATGCAGTGAAATATGGGCACTATTCCAGTGAACTCAGGCTATGTTGACAACCAAGGAATGTCAGAAATCACTGTCTCACTTTAAAGTTTACACTCCAGTGATCTGAAAAGGTGACCAGGTGTGCTTTCTAATACCACATAGGAGGTTCCGGTGACCTAACTCCTGTTTTCCCAATGATTCACAGGATTTACTGTACTTGCTCGGAAAGTTTACTCACAAATACTACCCTGCAGCTGTTTCTTACAATGTGTACTCTCTTTCTTTTCAAACACCATATTATTAATTAAAAGCACATTTAATTACAGTACTTAGTTTTTTGGCAGTGAGCATTTCCAAATAACCAACTGGTTTGCCAAATGAGAGTTTGGAATCCCCCTTTCTAAAGATTGCCAGAATATTTTTTTTTAAAAAAAGGAAAAAAAACAACCCATATCATGAGCAAGAAGGGAGATGGAAACAATGACAAATTCTAACCCATTTAATGTAGGAGAAAATCAGTGTGTTGGCATATTTTGTTTTATTATTAGCATTCATTTGAATATTTCTGAATCAAATAAAAGTGAGTAACCCCCATTATTTTTAAAGTTTGGAATACTAGTGTATGGGTGCCGTGTTGCAAGGATGTAAAGAACTTATTCGGAGGTGATGCAGCCACTGCTCTGGGGACAGGGTGTGAATGTTCAAGCCCCCAAGCTTTCAGAGTAAAGTGGGGCCTATGGTTGGTCTGCTGCTTGACAGAAGGGGCTGGCTTCCCATCGTCCTGGCTTGGGGTCCCCCGGTACGTGCTGAGAGCAGTGCTGGAGCAGAGAGGTGGTGAAGTGCTGCCTTTTGCTGATGGAAGTTGTTGATGTAACTGGCAATCAAAAGAGTGATTTCAAGAATCTAAAACAAGAAAAATAAAACCATTATGCTTCTGAGAAGTGGGCTGGCCATGGCTGGTCTAGATTTGTAAGTGCAAGGCTACCACAATTCCCTTCTATATAGATCAACCAATGAAATAACATATTCAGCACCATCAAGGCATGGACCTATTTTTCCATTACTGAAACCAGCAGAAAGAGTGATTCTTAAAAAGCCATTGAATTTAGTGGCAATATTAGAAAATGTGACAGTAGTACAACTCTATCAATTATCTTAAAGCCACATTCGTGAATACATGAATTAAGATGGACTTACAAGGTACTATGCTAAGTGGAATAAGTCAGACAGAGAAAGACAATTACCATATGATTTCACTTATTTGCTGGATCTAAAAAAAACAAAACAAATGAACAAACAAAACAGAAACAGATTCATAGATACAGAGAATAAACTCATGATTGCCAGAGGGGAGGGCAGTGGGGGAAAGGGAGAAAAAAGTAAAGGGGATCGAGAAGTACAAACTTCTAGTTATAAAGTAAGTCACAAGGATGTAATGTAGAGCATAGGGAATACAGTCAATGATAATATAGTAATAATTTTCTACAGTGACCAATGGTTACTACAATTATCATGGCGATCACTTCATAAGGTAAATAGGTGTCAAGTCATTGTGTTGTATACTTGAAACTAATATGATGTGGTGTATCAATAAATTTCTTTTTTTAATAATATAACAAAAGAAATTCAGTGTATCATATCAACTTTATTGCAACTAAACTACTGTGTGTTTGCTCTTATTCTCTTCAGTTATTATCTGCTTTCACTTAAGTATAGCTTTTATTTAAAAAGATATCTGCCATTTTTAACAAAGCTTCAGATTTGGGTGAAGGGTTAAAGGAGTACAAATTAGTGGTTGATGGATGGTCACGGGATGGGGAGCACGGCATAGGGAATGTAGTCAGCAGTAATGTAATGGCTAGGTAGAGAGAGGAGAGAAAGAGCAATTAGGGAGATCATTTCATAAACTACATAAATGTCTAACCAATGTACTATGTTCTTGAAACTAATAATAAAATAAAATTTAAAAAAGCTTCAGATTCTAAGAATAGTCTCTTTGAAAGGTTGACAATTTTAAGAGTTAAAGTTCTACAAAAATCAATTTCTCATTTTTTTACTAAAATTGGAATTACATGTTAGAATATAATTTTATTTAATGCTTTTAGTTAACTTTTACTACATTAAAACTACATAATTTGCTAAAAATAGTAAAGAAACAAGTATGTTTTAATTATAAAACCTCAATCTTCCTACTAATGAGTCCATAAGTGAATTACTCCAAGTAAATAAGATAATGCATATAAAGTACTTGACAACAACAACTTATGCCAAGGCCATTTATCTTGAACTGCCTATATAACAGCCACTAGGCTAAAACTGCCTTTATTTAATTCATTCTTAAAAAAAAAAAAAAGTAGCATTACACCATTTTTTTAGATGAAGAAACCAAGGCTTTAGAAAGATGAGGCAAGCAAGAATTTGGACCTAGGGCTGTTTATTTTCCCATCTGGAACTTAGTCTTTGCACAATAAATGTTTTAGTATGAAAAAACTAGTGTAAAAATGTTAGTGGAAAGGCCTCTACTCACCTTTGGTTTTGCCATGGCAAAAAGTAATTTCTCTGTTGGTTTGTCCTTTGAATGTGTATTGTTAACGACTACCATAAAATCATCTTGAAATCCTCCAAAGGTCATTAGACTCTTGTACACATAGCTGACTATTAACCTCTTCAAAGATAAGAAGTAAATATGTTATATGCTCTTTGTTTTCAAAGAAAGATGAGAAATGAGTACCATATGTCTCCATTAAAATGCTGATATAAATTATGATGTAATATAAAAATTATTTTCTAAAATCAAATTTATTATGATCCAAAATAGTTGTGTACTAATTTTATATAGTTACCATGTATCTTTATAATTAAAATATATTTGCTTCTGAAACAAATAACTCAGGAAAATGAGAAAATACAAGACAAAAATAAAAAGCATCTATATTCTAGCATCCAGTGGAAAACCACTGTTAATATTTTTCTATGTTCTTTAAGATCATATATATATTAGATTGAACCATTTGAAACTGATACTTTTTAAAAATGGTCAAATATTGGCAAATCCATATGGTTCACTTCGATATGTAAATTTTGATATACACAAACAGAAACAGTATCATGCGTGTGGCTTCTTTTTTTAACTTAACATATTGTGAAACGTTTTCTATGACAACAGATGTACTTGTATAACAACATTTAAATGATTTTATAGATAATTTTTTAATTTAACTAAACTATTGCAGGATATTTAAAGCATTTTTATTTGTTACTATCGTAAGCAATACACCAATGCATATATTTCAACATATTTCATAATACACATACATAATTATTTCTTTGGTTATATACCTCAACAACTGAAAATACTACCTCAAAAAAAAAAATAGGGACAATTTTGAGAATACTTCCAAACTCTCCTCTAGAAAGGTTACACCCATTTATGTTGCTAGCACCACAGTCTTGCTAACACTGGATACTATCATTCTTTTGACTCTACGTCAACCTGACTGGTGAAAAGTAGACTCTCACTGTTTTAGGTTGAATTTGTAATTGACTACTAGTGACATTAACATTTTAAAATACATTAATTGAGCATTTGTATTTCTTTTGTGAATTGCTTTGGCCCATCTGAATATTGGTATGTTTGTCATTTTCTTACTGTTTTTATAAAACATCTGTGTTCATAAGATACCAACCTTTTGTCATACATGTAACAAATATTTTTCCCAATGTGTTGCTCAAACAATTTTTAAAATATAATTTGAAGACGTACTGCCTAAAAGTAAAGGAATCTGCACACCTGATAATTGCTTGCAGACCATTCCAGTACTAAATGCCTCAAGAGCTGCGGCCCCCAGGGTCTCCTTCCTGGCCTGTGCGTCTATCTCCCAGGATCTAGGGGACTGGTTTATTTAGCTAAAGTAACTTAATATTGGTGTACAAATTTTTGTTGACTTTAAATCACTGATTTTATAATCTACAAGTTATCCATTCAAGAACTAAAAAGCATTCGAAACTATAAACTCCTTCAAAAATTTTTTTTTAGCAATTATAAGGAGAAACAGATACTTGTGACACTAAAGGATAGTTGGTTTCCAAAAATTTCTCAGTGATCCCTGACTGTTCACAGATAGAAGAGTCCCACCAAACCTACCAAGTGAATTTAGCAATTCCTGCCCTCCAGGTTAAAAAGAAAAAAAGGACAAAATTTTTACCATGTAATATGACACATAATAAATATTTCAAAAAATAAATTTTAGGTAAATAAACAAACATATGGGAAATTATAGTAATTATTATAGAAGTGTTAGTGAAACTGAACTTAAACTTTGGTAGCTAAAGTTTCTATTTTAATGTTATCTTAAAGATTTTCATTTTACACAGGAAGCAATCTTTTTAACACTATAAATGAATAGCTATTTTAAGAATACTACCACGATTACAATTAAGTCATAGTCTCTTAATATATTTCTCATACACAACATAAGCATACCTCATTTTATCGTGCTTCAGTTTACTGCATGTTGTAGATACTGTGTTTTTGACCAAATGAAGGTGAAACACTCCATTAGCAAAAAGATTACAACTTGCTGAAGGCTTAGATGATGGTTAGCATTTTTTAGCAATAAAGTATTTTTAAGGTATGTATATTGCTTTTTTTAGACAATGCTATTGTACACTTAATAGACCATAGTATAGTGTAAACATAACTTTTATATGCATTGGAAACCAAAACATTTGAGTGACTTGCTTTATTGTGACATTTGCTTTATTGCAGTGGTCTGGAACCAAACCCACAAGATCTCTGAGGTATGCCTGTATATAACCTGTCTAATCGTGTTTTAAAAGATTAAATTGTAATCATAATTATATATTTGTAGAAGAACTATTCATTATACAGTGTTAGGAAGACTTTTCTGTATATGAGAAAAATCAGATTAAGATATCATAACCTTCTGTTTACAGTACACTGGGCAATGGAAAACAGTTGACTCAATGTCAAACTTTAGGATTTAATCTTACCATGGAATTGAATTCTAAGATGCTTAAACCATCTTCATGTATAGCCAGCCACAGGAAAGTACTTCCAAGTGATGATGGAGTTATGGGCTATGAAGAGGTGAAATATAAAAAATGCTAAGCAAAATTACAGAAATATTTTTCAGCCTAAAGGCAATGCAACACTTGAAACAACAACAACTCATGTAAAATCTCTGTTGGGGAGGAAGCAGTGTGGTATAATGGAAAAAGCAGTGAATCTGATATTGGGAGACCTGGGTTTGAGATCCAAACTTGCCATTTGGATCTCAACATGTGCCTTTGGACAGGTTACTTGATCTACACTCTGGCCAGGGTTAGTCTCTCTATCCTCAGTGTTCCTGCAGCACTCTGTTCATGTCACTCTTAGCCATATTCACCACACAGTGCTTGTTTCCAGGCCTATTGCAACACTAGATTGTGAGTTTCTGGTAGTTTGAGTACAACCCATCTGAAACCAAGGGCTATGTATCCCTAGGACTTAGCTCTGTGTTTGACAAACAGCATTCAGTAAACACTAAATAAATGAGCAAATGAGTGAGAACATAAATGAACGACTAGATGAATGAATGAAGAGAAGAAAGCAGAATTTGGCTGTTGTTTTCAGTCTAATGATGAGCCTAATAAGTATAAGAAATGATTGAAGGTAGGAGGATGTGGAGCAGAGGGAAAATAATAGAGAAGCTGATGACTTTCCTGCCCCTTCCTTAGTGCCCCTTCATTGTTTTCTTTAAATTACTGGGAATTTCCTTATTTTCTTTTTAAAAGCCAAATCTGTAAACCTGGGGTGACTATTACCACTGTTTTATTTTCCTGAACTGAATAGTCTCTTCATTCTTACTTACTTTTGCAAGAAACAACTTGGCACCAAAGAATGGCCATTTCCTGGCTACTGTCAAATAAATTCGCACACAATCAGCAGCACTGTGTCCCCGGAGGGCCATCCATCTGGTTGACAGTCGCTGGCAAAGCTGCCTAAAAAAAAGAGAACAAAAGCAAAAATAAAAAAGCAAAACAAAACAATGTATAATCCTCCCAAGACAAAGCTCTCCTTAAGCCAATCCTAGATACAACTGGGATACCAAGGCATAACCTAGGTGAAGCTGTTATTTTGTGGCTCCCATCTCAGTATGTCCACCCCTTGTCCTTTTGTAGCATTCCTTTCACCAAATTCTTATTATTGGTTTCCCATTGCCCACCCACTTCAGGTACATTTTAAAAATATGATTAGCCAACATCAACCTTAGTGTATGTAAATCAGTTTAAAAGGTAATTTATCATGGGAATAATTTTCATTTTTAAAGAAAAGCACAAGAAGTTGTGACCAAAGAACGAATCCCTAACAGTGGAATTTTAGGTATCACCACTCCTGGCTTCGAGAGATGTCAGATGCAGGGAAACCTCTTAAATAAAATCATGAAGACAACCACTAAATTTACATAGACTGATCTCAAATGTTTCTATTTTAGAAAAAGCTTATGCTGAATTGTATTGGCCTCTATTATTTAAGTTACAGCTTTTCTTTACATGCACTCAAAAATAAAAACTCCAAATTAATTGAGTTTAATTGAAAACTTTATTTTAAAATATATAAGAAATTCATTTATTTTTATTCCATTTTTTTTATAATGGAATACCTTAGGAGGTAAAAAATTCATTTTGGTGAATACTTCATAAAATTAAAAATATTATTGCATACTTTTTTTCTTTGATTTGTTAGCAGGATTAATTTGGACATGGATGAATAGGATCAAATGAAAGGTAGATCCTTTAAATTAAATTTTTTTCATTAAAAAAATTTTTAACCTAGATTCTAAAGCTTCTATGCACATCTTAAATAAACTTCTTGGGAGTCAACACTATTAAAAAATCTTTTTTTTTTTTAAAAAAAGGCCACATACAATTTTTTTGCCTCTTTAAACTTTGAACAGAAAAATATTACCAAAAAGCAAGTGGGTCTCTCTGCCTTTTAAAAGTTACAAGTTGTTCCTCACCTTAACTGTTCTTCAGAAGACTCATCTCTATACCTTTTAGGATAAAATTTCTCTATGACTTGTTTTAGAGTTTGATTTGCTTTGCACTGATTAGTAACATGCCCTGCTGGAGTTGAAAAAGGTCTTTCAAAATCTCCAATCTCCACCTAATCGGAAAGAGTTTTAAAAAAGAAAATCAGTTTTATTCTTTCTAAACATTCTCTATAACATATATAAATCTACTTGTCATGATTGTGTGATTATGGAATTTATAATCATATATAAGCATTATTATTAAAATCTAAATTCCATTAGAATGATAATTTTGAAAAAAATCTATAACTTAAACATTTCAGTTCCATTTCTACATTAACCACCCTAAGCTAATATCATCATCTAATAGTATTTGCTCAAGGCCATACTACTCTACTATTGCCTATTACAATATAGGGAAATTTTTCATTTTAAGGTACTATTTTAGTTGATAATAATAAAGCAAAGTGGAAATTAAAAATGAAAGACAAAGAAGTTCTAAAGCTAAGAGAAATCTCAAAAAGT